>VMOF01000369.1:43673957-43911591 GCA_011764245.1 Trialeurodes vaporariorum | reverse complement strand
TCTTTGTCTTAACTCTCTACATATAGGGACTCTAGGGATCACGGGAGAGTGAGTGAGATAGTTTGAAACGGTAGGCGAATTTTATCGCGACCGTCTAGAACTAGAGTCCCTGTATATCAAAGAGTCTCGCCACGTGAAGCATGAAGAAGAAGAATTTCGAAGGAGGCGTCCACTCTGATTGGTTGGGTTCGCTGAGGGGCGTGTACGCTTCCTCGGTAGGTGCGTTCCAACGGTCTTCTTATGGAGAATAACATAGAACGCCTCCTCGAGCTCCGTGACAGCCTAAAATCTAGCAGCCAATCAGAATCTATACCCCGTATGGCGAGACTCTGTAATATACAGGGACTCTATCTAGAACATCTGTGACGTAGCCGTCACCTACTGAGATAGGCTCCCTGGCTCCGCCTCCTGTCCATACCTGTTCTTTATACCTTGGCTCCGTGCCCTCAACTGACTCAACGATTGACTCGACGCAACGCGCCACTGAAACAGCGCTATCGGGCTGTGCGCTCCCGGCGAAAAATCGATTTTACTCGTTTCTCGTGTGTCTTATGAAAAAAACACAAGAGATCAAAAATGTTCCTTTTGTTTTGTTCCACCAGATTCTTTTGTTACTTTTCTCATTTTCTTACGGAGCACAAAAAAATTATTCAGTTTAAAATTTGCCCCCCCCTCAAAACCCCTCTTCTTGGCCCTTTCGGGAATTTTCGACTCCTGAATCAGAAAGAACGCCTATAGTTCCCCTCCGAAACAATTTTCATCCATTTTTACGTAAATCCGTCGCTAGAATCGAAGAAATACCGATTTTTTTTAAAAAACTTTGGGGGGCTGTAGCTCCGAGGGGGGGCATTTTCGGACACGTGTTCATAGGGGGAAAAAAGTCTTATTTTGGCCCAAAAAATACGTGGTAAAAATATTTACTATGAATTTTGGGACACCCTGTACAGCAGTATAGCACCGGTGCACTTGAGCTACGTTGCTGTGTCATTGTGTGATCTTCTGTGGCTCCGTTGCCATGGTGATGAAAAACTGTCATATAAACAAACAAAACATAGTAAACAACAGCTGACGTCTAGTAGCGCGTATCGGTCTGCTAACGTGATATGAGCACAGGACTTTTAAAAAAGGTTAGTTTCTGTTTTCCCTTAACTAAATTTTCTGTTTTTACTTTTCCTCGTTAATATTTCACCCTGAAGAAGATTTACTACTCGTACTAATATCCATTAAATAATTTCATCATGTTTACGCCGGGCGCACGAACTTCCTGAAAATGGCAAAAGTTTACACTGGTGCTTGTCCGCCCTGTCCCTGGCGTCAGAGTGACCCCTTGGACAGCAACGTAGAGAATTTAAGTCCCTTACAGCGGATTATAAAAATATTTATCCTTCTAAATTATGTTTATCTCAGTTGTCTACTTCTGATTTTCTGTACAATGTGATTATCTGTAGAATTTTCTCTTTCGGACGAGTAAGTTCTTTTATTTAAGTCAGAAGTGTTTCATCAATTAAGTATATACTTGTTTCACATTTTTCTGTCTCCAACTCATAGCCCCCCCCCCCCAACTATTTTCGGAATTTGAACCCCCCTCGAAAAATTTCCCGTGGTGCAACTCATGCAACTGAGTACCGAGAAGGTACTATACCCTCATGTGATGTTGACATCGTTATAAAAATAAATGTCTGTGATAACCAGCAGCAAGTGTCATCCCAAGGAAATTGAATGTTTGATCAGGATTATTTCCTTTAATTTTACCTTAATTCATCAAATTAGTGAGTCTTGAAATGCTGATTAAATAATGTTTTCTCTTCTTTCTGGCTTGCCTGGAGTTTAAGTACACAAATTTCTTTTTTTTTTGAATTTTTTGCTTTGAATTACTTAACAGCTGTCATCAGCCGACTCTTCCAAAACAACCTTCATCACCACTTGATTTGCGGCTTGAGCATGTATGTAACTTAGGCATAACACTTAAATAGTGTCATGAGATGTTACTTGATCCTGCTTAAAAATATTTGACTTCAGTTTGTTTTTTTCTCTTAGTTTTTTCTCACAAACTGCCTCCAGAAGCTCAGAGCTTATACTAACATCCGAGAACTGGAACCAAATGATTCAGGGAGCAGCGATTCATTAGCATTACAAGCTGATTCAAATGACTCCAAATCTTTCAAACCAGTAAGTTTCAAAACTTAATTTTATTAAAAAAAAAAAAATAACTGCTAAAGAGACTATTCATCGTGACCATTTTTTTTTTTCTTGCTCTTTGTATTTCCAAATAATTGTCCGTTGTTGATGATTGCAGAGCAGAATAATTTTCGACAGACTTCAACAGACGATTATTAGGTAACTAATCGAGGAACCAAATTTTTAAATTTCTCAACTGTTAAACAGAGTGGATAAGAATGGAGAACGCTGATTGGTTGAGACAAATTAAGATGGTCTGATAACCAATTAGATAAATTCTGTATATTGATTAGGCTTGGTACCTTGTGATCCCCGCCAATTCCTTATGTATTCTCATCCAGCGTACCTGAAAATTCGGAATTTCAAGGATCGGCCTCTGGGAGTGAGTTTTAGAAATTTTCATGCTGATTTTAATAATTTTCACAGTTTGTGAAAATATTTGTCAAAAATCCTTCCACTAAATATCAACGCAGTTCTCACATGTTTTTCAGAAGAATTGGAACCTAGCACGCGAAGAACTATAAAATTATTTGCAGAAGTTAGCTGCATCAGCACTTATTTGAATTAAAACAAAGATGAAAACCAATATTTAAGTCAATTTTTACTTACATTTTATTTTTTTCATTTTTATCCTCAGAATCAAGGGATTGCATCTAACTCTGACCACGAAAGCAAAGTTGCCTTAAAGGAAGCAGAAGTTTTGGATGCAGACAGAGACCATGCGGAAGATCGCATTTTGCAGTCGTGTATAAACGAGGTTGTAATTTTTTGGAGCCGAGAAATCTTGCCCGAAGCTACAGGCCATGAAAGCGAAATTGCTTATGAGTCGGAGGATTCCTCAGGAGCTTTGAATTGTTCGCGAACGTTCACTTTAACTCAGCCAAAGGACGAAAACTTCTTTTGCCAAGATCGAAAAACTCCTCGAAACAACATGTTTGAAAGTGAATTTTCTTTAGCGACAAACGGGAGCGAAACCGACGCTCCGTGTGAAATATTCCTGTGCAGCTTTTCGGATTTAGAGGATTTCAATTGAAACAATCATCTAAGTTTCAAGAGAGGTACTTGCATTGCTTTTTCTTTTTCCGCTTGGTGGGCCCTGGAAAAGTGTTTGATAATGCCTGTGGTGTTAAAGTCCTGCAGTTCACTTTTGTTCGGGTTTTGGTATAAATGTGGGTTTCTCAGGAAAGTCCGTAGAATTTCAGATAAATGTCACTGGGAATATTCCCAGTAGGTACTAAACGCAATTTGGTGAAATTTTAATTTGTAAACAATGGGTCTGTTGCATACTTTTGTTACAGCAAAATGGAGGGTTGATGCTGGTGTAAAATTGCACGGAAATCACATTGAAAGTATCAAACAGTCCACTCATAAACCCATAAAAGTCATTTTAAGGAAAGCCTAAGATGGCGGTTGAAAGGGCAAATCAACCCTGCATGCATGTGTTACGCCCCGTCGACGAAACCGGCCAGTCCGCGGAATGGCAAGGTGAAATCAGTTTCATTACGCCAACGGATGAATTTCAATCAAAGTTGATGTAAGTTTACGAATGTGTTTCGAAGTGAAGATGAGACCACTCTACGAATTTCAGATGAATGTTTCTAAATGGTCTTTCACTTTTACGAAGTAATATACGTTTTAAAAAGAAAATAGCCAAACATATGTTACTATATTTGAATTTTCACTCTTATCTTTTTTAAAATTATTTTTTATCTACTCATTTAATTTCATGCGTTCACATACTCTCACTCGGCCATCATCTATATCGATTTATGTAAGTATTTGTTTATTATTTCATTATTTACGCGCTTATTAATGGATTATATTCCAATATATCAGTCGAAGGTCAAAAAGAGAATCAACTGTTTTACTCAGTAATAGTGTACATTAATTTTTGATGGGCCGAAAAAAGGAAAAAAAGCGATCGATTCAGGAAGAAAGATGAATTACATTGAATTGTTTAAAAATATTTAATAAATAAATAAATATTAAGATATAAATTACGTTAGCACCGCGTTAATGTTCTTGAAATATTCCATCCCTCTACTTATTCGCCTGTACTATCAGCTGTTCATCATTACATCATTGATATTAGCCACAGGCGTTGCCGCTTTTTGCAAAAGAACTGCAGCGTTGCCATTTTTCCCCCCCTCCATCCAACGTAATCGTGATTGAACACAGAAAATTCGGATATTTCAGTGCAATGCATCTTTCTTCCTGAATCGTTCGCTTTTTTTTTTTTTCCTTCCTCCAGCCCATCAAAAATTACCGAGTAAAGTAGTTGATTCTCTTTTTGACCTTCTGCTGATAAATTGCAATGTAATCCATTAATAAGTGCGTAAATAATTAAAAAATAAAAAAATACTTACATAAATCGATAGGTGAATGGCTGAGTGAAAGTATGTGCATGAAATTAAATGAGTCGATAAAAAAATTACTTAGTTAAATATTTTTTTATATTTTAATATTTATTTTTTTATTTATTAAATATTTTTAAATATTTCAATGTAATTCATCTTTCTTCCTGAATCGATCGCTTTTTCTCCTTTTTTCAGCCCATCAAAAATTAATGTACACTATTACTGAGTAAAATAGTTGATTCTCTTTTTGACCTTCTACTGATATATTGGAATATAATCCTTTAATAAGCGCGTAAATAACGAAATAATAAAACAAATACTTACATAAATCGATATAGATGAATGGCTGAGTGAGAGTATGTGAACGCATGAAATTAAATGAGTAGATAAAAGAAAAATTAAAAAAGATAAAAAGAGTGAAATTCAAATATAGTTATACGTTTTTGGCTTTTTCCTTTTTAAAACGTATATTACTTCGTAAAAGGGAAAGACCATTTAGAAACATTCATCTGAAATTCGTAGAGTGGTCTCATCTTCACTTCGAAACACATTCGTAAACTTACATCAACTTCGATTGAAATTCATGGTCGGCCCATTGGCGTAATGAAACTGATTTCACCTTGCCACTCCGCGGATTGGCCAAATAATCAGCCATTTCGTGGAATGGCCGGTTTCGCCAACGGGGCGTAACACGTGCACCATGAGCACCAAGAGATTGCCGATGACAGCAATTTATAATGTTAGAAAAACTATAAACAAACATCTTACTTTCTCTTAGTACTTACATTTTTTGTCATTCTGTTTTTTTTTTCTGGTAAATTTTACTTTCTCATTTTGTTTGTAATTACTATGGTAAATACATTACGTGTTCTGTGTCAATTTTCTGGAATTTTTAAAAGGAAATCCTGGACGAGTAGAGGTCGTTTCAGAAGTGTAGGCGCGTCTAGTCCAAAATCTTTGGAATTTGTCAACATTATATCTCATGTTATAAAATAAAAATCAAGGGTAATGAATTTGAGAGTTGGCTTTTCATTAAGGTATGCTTTAAAATGCTTTAAGAGGGAGGGGAGTGGGGAGTCCTTGAAAATTGTCCCCTCAGATAGTGCCTTTGATATAAATAATAAGGTCCAAACTGAATCCTGTTGTCTCCAGAAGGAAAGTCAAGAAGGGGGGGAGGGTGTTGAGCGTTACTTTTGAATAATCCTGTATTTGTGATCTCAGCTGGTTTCACCAGCTCACTGGTCTGAGGGATTCTTGACTGCCCCCCTTGTTAAAATTGCTGTTGCACTTGTTCAAGACCAATAAATTATGCAAGTTTTAAATGTTTTTACTTCTTTCTAAGCACTTATGTATTCTGATTTCATGATTTTTGACAGGAGAGGATAATTACTACTGGTCGATATCCTGTTGTCAAGTGATTAATAGAAAATGGAAGGCGTTGTCATTGATGAATTGAATAAAATCCACGTACTTGATCCTCAAATATTTGAGAAGACAGTTCTGCTGAAGGATGAGTCGAGCCAATTTCTAGACGGTAATTTTTTTTTTTTTTTTTCCCCCTTATGTTTCGCACAGTTGGCTTTGATTGGAAGGAAGGTGACTCTTTAAGGCCTTACTTCTTTACTACCGACTAATATTCACCGAGCTTCAATGGCTTTAGCTTAATTTAGAGTTTAACATGTGATAGCATTGACTTTGAATTCATCAATCAGCGGATAGAAACTAAGTCAGCAGATGGCTAGTTTCAGCATGGGCGCAGCTAGGAAAATTTTTGGGGAAGGCCAAGTTTTGAAATCCTATTGGAAGGGAGTTTGCCCCCTCCACAATGAATTTTGCCAATTTAGTCGCTCTAAGACGTGATTTCAGGCTGTCTCCACCTCGTAAATGATAAGAACACAAACTCGAGCGTAAAATGTCATTTTATGTTCCTTTGCCAAAAAAAAAACAAAAATTATCTGATTAGAAAAACTAATCTTACAATTTATTTTTTCCTAATTATAAATTCAAATAAAAAAAAACATCGTAGAACACGAAATAAAGGGGAAAAAGGAAAGAAGGATCTTCTGAACGGATTCCCCTCTTGATGTACTCCGTTTAAAAATACATCATCCCTATTAACAGAGTTAATATTATTTCTTTTTGCGTTTTACAATATTTTTTTCTTCTTTCAATTATTACTGCATTTTTTTCATCAGGGGGGCCTTGCCCTCTGGCCCCTTAATAGCTACGCCTATGAGTTTAAGCTGTAATTGCTTGAACGCGGATAAGCTAAACTGCTGAAGGTGTAAGACGAGTGTACTTACGTACCAGCCAAACTAAAGATGGCGATTCTAAAACCTTTCCATATCCACTTGTCAACTAACTTAAAGCATATAAAGGCCTGAATATACTGGCATTCTTTTGCAGTTACCATGGGGGATCCCTTACCTAATTTTTTCACTTCTTCTACTCTGTCAAAAGGGATACCAATGGAGAAAGTGACAAATTAGACAGAGCTACCGTTTGTTACCTGTGTAACGATGCCATTTCCCTGACTTAACTTAAATTTCAGGTAATATAGTACCTTTGGTGGGAAAAATTCCTGATGAATTTGGTTATAAATGTGAAATTTAAAAAAAATGATTATTGAAATTAAATGGGAAGATCCTTAGAGAGATTTTTGATCTGTAACATTTTTTTTGATGCGACACTTTTTTAAGTGAGATAATCGCTGCCCAAGGTGAAAAAGCGAGTGTGTTTTATCATTGGTAGTCAAGTCCTCGGACAAGAAAGAAGATAGAGAATACAAAATTTTCCAGGTCTCGCTCATTTGTTTTTTGTTCGTTTGCTTCAGCTGTGTCCAATTTTCAAAAATGGCAGACGATTTAATCAGCTTGGCGGAGAAGATTGGTCAAGAGGGGAGTCAGAAAAATTAAAAGCAATGGTTTCTCGAAATTATTAAATACCATAGTCGCTCAAGGGAAATAAAAAAACGAATTTCGGGAAATTTTAATTTTTACAAGTTCATTAAAAAATATTTAAATTCAACTTGCATTTTTGTCTTTTCTGAGATAATAGATACTTTTCTGAAAAACAGTGAGAAATGAAAAAGTAGAGAAAAGAGATCCCTTTCAGTCCTTATTTGCCAATTTGGTTAGTTTGCTGCCTAATCAGTAAGGAAGTCTTTTCTCAACTTTCATACACTTTTTCGTATGATAACTTTTACCCAACACACATGATTTGGGTAGAATCGCTGACTACAAGTCGATGGGTTGATATAAAGGTTTCATAGGAATAATCGATTTTCAAGGGAAAATTTTGGCTTTTATTTTACCTCAGGGTTTCTAAAATAAATATCCTAATTCAAATAGCTTTAAAAAGGTGATACGAAATAAAGTTACCAAATGAACAATTAAGAGGTTATGACCCCCTTTTAACCTTCCCAAACCCCTATGCTAACTCCTTAATTTCCATTTACAGTTATTTCTTCGAATAAATTTTTCATTTTGTACCTGCAACTTTTGAGGGAAAGATTACCCAAAATTTTAAAAACAGTTATCTACGAGAATTGTTAATTTCGTATACCAATAATTTCCTTTTTGGTACTTTACACCCTTTAAAAAAAAAATTTCCTTAAAAACTTTAAATTCAAGTCTAACAAGTTTTTTTGCGTTTCCCCCGTTTAAGGTTCCCCCAAATTGTCAATTTTTAAGGAAAAAATTTTTAAAATTTTTCCCAGGAAAATTTTAAAAAAAAAAAGTCACTTAAATTTTTTTAAACCAACTTTGAAAATCAAATATGGGCCCAAAAATTAACGGGGTAAATCTTTTATTTTTTTCCAAAAACTAAAATACTAAAGTAAAAATTGGGGTTTTCGTCAAAGTTAAAATTAAACAAGGGGCCTCCTCACAGACTTTTTCTTTAAAAGGGTTTTTTTTGGGACCCCT
This sequence comes from Trialeurodes vaporariorum, assembly GCA_011764245.1. NCBI lineage: Eukaryota > Metazoa > Arthropoda > Insecta > Hemiptera > Aleyrodidae > Trialeurodes > Trialeurodes vaporariorum. The sequence goes on along the minus strand of VMOF01000369.1, from coordinate 43,903,130 downwards.
TTTTTTTCCAAATTAAATTCCTTATGAACCTCCCTTAAAATTTAAAAGGGAAATTTCCAAAGCCTTTTTGGGCCCTTTTTTGAACCAGCGGGAATTCGATAGGGAAGAGTATCCCAAAAAGACAATAGCCCAAAAACGTTTGACTGTTTCCCCCTTTTTGTAGGACTATAAATACAGTTATCTATATAAAGTAAAGGACTTTGGTGCTTTGTCCTGCATCAAAAAGGCTTAAAATCATGTACCCTTTATATTAATTCAATTCAGTCCTTCTTCTATCAAAAAGACTTGAGTACCTTTTTATACTGGTTACCAGTACCCTTTGTCAAGAGGACTTTTTTGCAAATTAATGCCAACATTTTCAGACTTTTTGCTGAATAGACCTCAGCCTCAATTTTCCCACCCTCATTCAAAGTAATCTATCCTATACGAAGTGCAAATCGTATTTGCATTTACTTGTAACCATGACAAGATAGGTTACAAGAATAGTAAAGAGATAGGTTACAAGAATTGTAACAAGATAGGTTACAAAATTCGTTACAAGAACTGTAACAAGATCGGTTACCAGAATGGTAACGAGATTTGTTTCAAGATTTGTAACAAAATAGGTTACAAGAATCGTAACAAGATGGGTTACAAGAATTGTAACAAGATAGATTATAAGAATCCTGACAAGATAGGTCACAAGAATCGTAACCATTTCCATCACCATTTCTAATGTATTCAATCTTTGAATTTATTTCTTTCCAGTCACTGATACGAGATCGCTCGCAGGCAATCGAAAGATTACGAGTGGAACATGAATCTCTGTTGAGGATGCTGGCTGAACAGCAGGAATATATCGACAAACTGGAAATGAATTTTTGTTAAACATTTTCTTATTCCGTTCGTTGGTTTTGGACCCTTCAGATAAAGTATCCCAACAATAATTCTGTCTTAATTATTCGGAACTATTCAAATGTTCAAAAGCTATTTTTACAGCAGATGCCTTCTTTGGCCAGGAGCAAAATATGTCTCAGCAAAGTGGCGTGCTTTATTATTTTGTAGTTCCATAAAAGAAAGTTTTGGTCGTAAGGGTTTTTTTTTTCAGCGTTCTGTGCCTTTAATGATTACTGTTTTTTTCTGAGTAACTCTGCCCCAAGGTTATAGATTAAAGAGGTATGCTCATCTGACTTCGCGCCACGAAATCAGAAGCGCGCAGTTCAAAATCCAGATCCAAGATGGCCGGAAAAAGCAGAAAACATTGTATACTCTTTCCAGAAAACATCGGGCTACTTTCTGCTTTTCTGGAGAGGGACCCCGATGTTTTCTGGAAAGACTATACAATGTTTTCTGCTTTTTCCTGCCATCTTGGATCAGGATTTTGAACTGCGCGCTACTGATTTCGTGGCGCGAAGTCAGATGAGCATACCTTTTAATCAATAACCTTGACTCTGACCACTAATGTGAACTTTGACACTGTGTGCTGGTATAACAAAAAAACCAAATCTTCAATTGGGTTCATGCTAACTTATGCTAATGCAATTGAAAAGTTGGTTCTTTTGTAAAACCCAGGCAAAATGACAATGAGTACGCTAAAAAATCATGAAATTCACTCACACACAAAATTACTTTAAGGTTTAAGGCATATTAGCGGAGCTACGCAAGCACCATGGAAGATTCCTATCTGATTTGAGGTTTTTCCCCTGTGTTTTTCTAGAGAGAGAGTGACAAATTAGACAGGAATCCCCCATAACACCTGCGTAGCTCCGCCATTTAAGAGCAAGCAAAGATGGCAGAACCATGCAGGTATCATAGGAGATTCCCATCTAATTTATCTCTATCTTTAGAAGACAGGAATCCCCCCTAACACCTGCGTAGCTCCGCCATTTAAGAGCAAGCAAAGATGGCAGAACCATGCAGGTATCATAGGAGATTCCCATCTAATTTATCTCTATCTTTAGAATCACACAGAGGGACTCAAATTAGATAAAGATCTCCCATGGTTTCCCGCGTAACTTGCCATTGCGCCTTAACTCTTGTAAAGTAATTTTGTGAGTCTGTGAGTAAATTTAGTAATTTTTCAATGTGCACATTGTAATTTTTACTGGATTTTACTCAAGAACTAACTGTTCAATTGCTTACAGCACAAGTTAGAAATAGCCCTATTGCTTCTAATGTATAAAAGATACAATGGATGAATTAAATTATGTTGACTCCTTAGATTTTTGTGTATGTAGGCTACCTGCAATACTTACCTCAATTACTTTTAAGCGTTGCTGGTGGCTTACCTAATCCAAAATCTAAGGAGTCGACTGACATTCTTTCATTAGCTTACTGTACTTCAACCAGAACCATTACGTTGATAGATGAAGTCTCAATTTTTTTGAACTTATTGTTTGACAATGTTGATTAATTAATTTTTATCAATTCATCTATTACAATTGGCAAGTGAAGGCATTAGGGCTAAGGTACTATGATTTTCAAAAGAAAATACCCTGGTAGAAATTTTCATTCTACCATTTCTCGACCATTTTTAAACATTTTTTCAGTTTTCAGTTATTTCAGAGTCAAATAGCATTGCCTTTTAATAAAAGTAAGCCTTAAAAAATCTAAAACACTTTAGAAAAACAATGGGCAACAAAATCAAGGACCATTTCGATTAGAGAACTTTCTTTTGAAGGTAACAGTACAGCCTGGGACAGAAAGAATATCAGACAACTCCTAAAATTTTGTCTTAGGTAGGCAACCTGCAATTGCATAAACTCATTGAGATAAGTATTACGGATAGCCTACCTCCAGGAGTTGTCTGACACTCTTTCTGTTCCTAAGTGTGCAATGAATTTTGAAAGAAAGTACCATGCTCTAAATTCTTACTGTTAAAGTCCTTTATTTTCAATGAAACTTTTAATTTTTCATGATGTACTTTAAAAGTGCGTTCTGATTAGTCCTCAAACACTTGATAACCGCAAAATTGTTTAAAGATTGCCTAGATTTAAAAAAGTTAATCATTTTTACTAGGGTACTTTCTTTTGAAAGTCATAGTACAAATCTTTCTTTCTTTAGTTTTTTGAAGACCGAGAGAGGTTCGGGCTACGTGTAGTTCTGGTTGCGTCGGATCATCGACGCAGGACTAATGGCTCTGCTTGTACATGTCACAGTGTATATGAGGAATACAGTAATCATGTATATACTAGCAAACGCAAAAGTTTTGACAGTCGAGAATACACGCAGAGCGCAGAAAGTTGCCTTGATTACACGAGGAGTCGCCACTTATCTAGAATTCTCAACTGCCAAAACTTTTGCGCTTGATAGTACATACAGTAATTGAGGACCTTTCCGAAAGAAGGGCCCCTGAAACAATGGGTGTGCTCTTCCTGAGGATTATACAGTATGAGCTGATAGAGGTTTTTAGCTGAAGAGCGCACCTGTTGTTTGATGGGCCTTTCTTCCGGAAAAGTCCTCAATTGATTTGATAAGACTCATAAATTTTTTTGTACTTGAGAAAGTTTTATGTTAACCTGTTCCAGTCAATGTGCACTGATAATGATTTGAAGGTATTTTTAAAAAGTTAGAAAATTGAAATTTATTTTACTTGTTAAAGCTTTATGTAAAACTGTTCTAGTCATTGTTAACCAACAGTAATTTGAATATATTAAAAACAAAAAAATTATTTGAACTTCTTCAAGTCCGAATCAAGGTTTTGGTTGATTTTCTCTTTGCCCTAACATTGTAAATGAAATTATAATACTACGCGATGCTCCCTGCGTGTCCAGATTAAAAACTAAATACTCCTGCAATAATGGAAAAGATTTCACCTAAACGTTTTGAATTTTTACATTAAATATTTTTATTCCAAACTTCAGTAACAATCTGTTTGAATTTGAAATAAAATTGCACCGCCTTATTAAAAATTGCCAGGTCCCATTTTTTCCCCCTTCTTTGTTAAGTTTTCCTGATCTGAAGTTCTCGAGAACGGGGCCCATCAGGTGGCATTTATTGAGATATCAAGCTTACAGTTTGCGTTATTTGTATCAAATTTGCACTGTGATTCAGCGTGACCCCATCTTTAGGTGAGTGGCCAGTGATAAATTAATGATGGCTGATTACTCCATATCCTTTCTCTCCACTCTTTTTGCCCCAGGATTGGAGCTAAGCGGAGATCTACAGTAGTTTTTATAGAAAAATGAACGATATAGCATTCAGAGGAATGTCGAAAAGATACAGAGGACAAAGACATCAACCATTTTTTTATTTTTCAAGAAAATTCTTATTTTTATTTTTTTTACTTTATTTTTTTTCTTATTATTTTGAGTTAATAATTGAAAATTACAGGAATGTACAGAATGTCACAGGAAAATTAACAACGACAATAATCGGAAAACTGAAGCTGAAAGACGCAGACAACTTTTCATGCATAAAACTAGCAGCAGATAAAATCACACGTTTTGGCTTCCGAGGAAGTTATCAAGGACTTGTAGTTTGCAGTTTGAGTTAAGCTGAAAAAGAAAAAAAAAGTATATTCAATAAATGCATGCAAGTATGTAGTTTGTCATTTAAGTACCTAATTACCAGAGAAGAGTACATTAAAGTGATGAAAACAAAGAAGGTAAAAAGTAGCTGCTATGACTTCAAAGTTTTAGAAGGTCAATGTGATTTCAAGCAAAACGCTCACAGAAGATTAGATCACCAATCAAACTTACTTTACTTTATGCAACTGTTTGAATCTTTCAGCAGAGGTATACTGCATAAATTTTGAAAGTTCACATTCAAGTACCTCTTTGAATTAATCCTCTTATTCATGGGGAGATCTAAGTAAGTAATAGTAACCAAACGATTTAAGGTGATTCCATGGCAAACTCCCGAAAATTTTTATCCGATAGATGGCGTTATTGTTACAGGCTCCCAAAATAGCCGTTTTTTGACGGTTTTTGGCTGTTTTCTCTGAACAGACAAATAATAGACAAAAAATCGGAATGTCAGCACCTGCTTAATTTTTTTAGCCATCAACGGGCCAAATTGGTTCTAAAATAAAGGCGTAACTATGTAAAGAAAAAAACATGTGTAATTTTGGGGTTGTATCAGTAAAGATCACAGGTGAAACAGAAACCTGTAATCTTTACTGATACAACTACAAATTACACATGATTTTTTCTTTGCATAGTTACGCCTTTATTTTAGAACCAATTTGGCTCGTTTATGGCTCAAAAAATCAAGCAAAAAATTAAGCAGGTGCTGGCATCCTGATTTTTTTTCTACTTTCGTCTGTTCAGAGAAAACAGCCAAAAACCGTCAAAAATCGGCTGTTTTCGGAGCCAGCGACAAGTAACACCATCTATCGGATTAAAATTTTCCCGGGGTTTGCCATGGAATCACTTTTAAATTTGGGTAGTGTTAAACTACTTGCCTAGTCACTCAGTCAGTACTTTAGTCTAAAATTGCCAAATTAACCCATTCCTTTTTCACTCAAAATTCATTCTGAGGGATTCATGTTCTTATATTGACATCACAGTATAGGTAACTGTGAGAATCAATTGTGCAGACTTGCTTCTATATAATCAGCTTTTCTTTGCCTTTGATGGAGTAATTCAAGCAATATTTTAGAAGATTGCCATGGTCTGTTTTGCACCCGATTTTGAGCAATTTTTTACTTTCTCACAACGAACAAAGTTAAAAATTGAGAAAGTATTGTGATGGTGCAGATGTCTGTCTGTATCCCAGCATAACTTTTGAACCAACGGTCCATATGGATCTAAAGTTTGCAGAAAAGTTGCTTTAAATATTCTCCAGAGGAGCTTTTTTTGCTCTCCCAAAATTTGAAATTTTAAAACAAGTTATGAAGGAAAAAAGGTTTCCATTAAAATTAATGGGAAAATGGGTAAACATAGGGAAAAATTGGGACATTTCAAATAGAGCTACTTGAATTTTGATAAAAATTTGAGAGAACATTCTGCAACCAGCCTACTGTAAAATTAACCCCTGAAGGAGGGACTGGGGGTCTCCCCCAGAATTTTAATAGGGGGTCAGGGGGTTGCCCCCAGAGTAATAAAGGGCATTCTGGGCCCCTCCCCCCCCAGATAAAGTTTGGTGTGAGAAAAAGTTTGTGGGGTATTTCCTACAGTTTATTTTGTTTTTTTTAACAAGTAATTTTATTCAAATTACTGTTTAAAGCATTAATTTAAAGAGATATTCACTGATAAAAATGGGTAGGGGGAAACCAGGGCACCATGGTCCATGGGCTTTGAGTCACTGGCAGTATAAGGTACTTCTAGGTGTGTTAGGTGCATCGTATCTTGAAATAAACTCTATCAGCTACACAATAACAATCTTTTTAGTTATGGTACGAAATTATAAAAGGGTTACCACTAAATAACACACCTAGAAGTACCTTATACTGCAAGTGACTCACGGTGCCCTGTGACCCATGGTGCCCAGCTTCCCCGAAATGAGACAACAGCTTTGCAAAACATTGCAATAGACATAAAATATAAAATATCATTACCGTCAACTCCTGGCACTTTCCACTGACAGCTTTTTCCAACTTTATACATCTCTTCCAGTTTGGTTTGTACTACTTCATCTTCAACAAATTTCAAGTACAATTTATAAAGTTGTAGGGCAGCTTTCGCGTCCTCTATGGAATCATGCATCTCAGACTGAATTTTCATACCTAAACAGAAAATCCATTGAAAAAAATCAGCGAGGTTTAAAAACTTGAAGTTAGAACAAAAGCAACTGATACGACTATTAGACACTAATAGAGACTGCAGGAGGTTGACATACATCTCGTAATTGTTCAGATAAATCATGACTGGAGGACCAACATTTTAAGTCCTTATTATTGATCAAAGAAATAGAAGCTAAAAATTGCATGCTAAATAGTTAAAAGATAATCTGACAAACTATGTGAATTTTCACTTACCTAAGAAATGCCACGCAAGGAACCTAAGAGAGACCATTTTTTGATGGGGTAAGTGAAAAAAATTGACAGTGTCGATTACTTGATCAGATGGAACAACTAATTAATTACCCTGAAAAACAACAAAATATAGAATAAAGGGGGGGTTTTAAAAGGAAAACAGAAGAAATTTTTGGGGGTTTTAAACAGTTGAATGTCAGATGTCTCCTGAAGTAGGCACCACAGTACGATCACAATGAATTTAAGCATTGCAGGTGCCTACCTTAAGGAGTCATCTGACACTCTTTTTGTCCCGGACTGTAAATCAGTTTATCTACATGTACTTGCGAGACAGTTGAGCTCAAATTTACCAGAGTTTGGCAAAGGGTTATGATCGCTCATTTTTCGATATTTTTCAAAAGTAATCAAGGTGAATTTTTGCGTTAAGTAACACTATAGTCAAGTACATGATTCATGTAACTAATGAGTTAAGATGAAACAAATTATTTCTTTAATATTCCATGATTTCATTGGACACCACGTCCGTGCTCAAAGTAACATTTGCAAAATTGAATCAGTGAACACTTTCAGAGTCACTGAGCATACTTAAGTCCCGGGTTTCAGCTGAAACTAAAAAGGTTATAAAACAATGTAAGCCGCAATTCAGATAGACGTTCATCAGTGCTTCTCATAATTAGGGAAACGAATTTCAAATTAGGCTTTAATTGACATGCTCATTTGGTCAATATTAAAATTCAGGCTGAATATTTCTAGTCGTTAAAACCAAAAATGATTTCAAAACACATGGCGTAAGGATTGAAATAAATTTGGAATCATTAAAAATAATTCACCCTTGATATCAGCACACCTAATTTTCAAACTCAAAGCGAGAGATTTTGATGAGGAAAACTAGGTTTTCTTAATTATTAACAATCAGAGAGCGTCAGATGATAAGGAAACCCAATCCAATACTTCATAATCTCCCATAATAACCTTAACCCTTTCCGTCACAGTGTCCATTATAATGTAGACCATTTACATGGAGCCTTATGGAAATTCGGAAAAAAATTTACTCACACAAGAAATCATATGAGAAAAGTTTGTTCAATTTAATGGTATAGGTTTCAGATTACAGTGCAGTTCTTTCATAATTCATGACAGAAAGGGTTAAGAAACCATGAGCTTTGAGCATGAGCACACCCTCTATCAAAACTGCCCTTCCACCGAAGTGCTCTTCAAATATTCTTCTCAACAGTTTCTTTGAATGTCATACCTACATTTGTCATCAATATTTCTAATTGAATAGAAAAGTAGACAGGGTATTCTATGAAAAAGGAAAACACCCTCCATGGCATGGCTCATCCAATACTTGAAAATGCTTGAATTTTTTTTTTTTTCTTCATGAAATTTCCAATTTACTTGAAAGACTTGAATTGCTGAAATATCCAAAAATATGCTTGAAAAGCCTTGATCTTTTGAATCTATTCCCTTACTATTAAAAATTTTTCCTGAAAAAAGTTCTGCAGAAACAAAGGTTGGAATAGGCACATCCGTTTACCTAAAATCGTTGTTTAGTCCATGGCCAACAAATTTAACACCAATATCTACTAAATAACGCAGCTTGAGATACGTTGACTTTAAAGTTGTTAAATGTTTGGAAGAGCTGGCGGCATTTAAGTCTCCTGGCTGGATCCCAGAAAATTTCGTGAGGTAGTCGACCACTTGTTCTTGAGTGGAAATATAATCATCGATGAAAGGAGTTCCTGCTAAAGCGCCTTGACTGGAAAATAAGAGAAGAGAAAGAACAGGTGAAACAACTGAAAAATTGAAATTTATGGCACAGTTTAGAATCTTTGGTTTAAAACCAGCCAGCTCATGGATATCCAGAGACAAGTAGAGCCCTAGCACAAAGCTTGCGACAAGTGTCTTTTTTCCAGCATGATTTTGGATTTTACGTTCTGCAGACATTGGAGCTACCAAAGACTTTGTGCGCCACTATGAGTTGAACAAGATAAAAGGTCTCAAGAGCTTCATTAAAAGTGCAAAATTGCAACCGCACGCTCTGTTACACATTGTGTACGCCCTTTAAAATCTATTTTCCATTCACTTTTCCTCTTGAGAAGTGAATTTTTCCAAAAAACTTGGTGTTTGATGAATTTGAGGGAATGTTCTAGGAAAGCTAGATTCTAGAAAAATTAATGAAAATTCACTCCCATAGCTACCAAATTTGATGTCAGCGTTCAAAATTGAGGCAAACTGACAAAATTTTCAAAAACTTCAGACAGAAAATTTTTAAACTTTATGTTTTTTTTGTTAGCGCAAATGTCTGCAGAACCACTCACTTCACGATATTGGTTGGAACTCATTGAAACAACAGCCAACAGTCGCCTACCGATATTAATTTTTGACTAATGAGGCATGGTTGCGTTCCCCAGCAAAACCTGTTTCCAGGACCGCAGACCAATCACAGCCTTTTTTTGAGCTCGCCACTCAACAGTAGGTGACTGTTTAGTTGCAGCCGGTGACTCCCGAGCAAAAATGAGCACACTAAACTTGCCTCACTTTTTGAACACAGGAAGCATATGGTGTGCTGGGTCTCCACATGTCTCTTAGGATACAATAGTTAAACAGATCAATAAAACTAAATACAAATGCAAGTGATGCGATTGGGTGAGAGACCGACTTGGGGTGGCTGTTTTTTTAAAACCATTGTTCAGTCACTCATTATATAAAGGTAGCTCCGGAGCAAACTTTACTTAACGAGCAACTAAGCAATGGTTTTGAAAAACATCCACCCCAGATCAATCTTTCACCTGTATTTAGTTTTATCGGTCCGTTTAAATGTGAAGTCTCCTATCAGCTGACTTGAGATGCCTCCGTTTAATTCACACAGGAAGCAAGGAAAACGATGAGTTCATTGATCAGCGAATTACTTATTAAATCTACAAAAGTATTCATAGTTGAATTAACCTAAAAATTTTTCCATTTGGGAATCACCAATTTGTACCCAGATCCGAAGTTAGGAAAGCAATAAAATGTAACGAGAGATATCACAAGTACTTTTACCCTAGCTTCCTTCTTTTTCGTCCGAATGAGTTGAATCTTCTGTGATGTCTTGTTCATGAACACAAGAAGGACGGATGAAAGGTGAAACATTCCTTACATTACCTTAAGGTGGCCTATTTTGTTATTGACGACTAATTTGATACTGCAGTCAATTTAGACACATTCACATTCTAACAAGTTAATCTATGCCACCACTTCTCATCCTAGATTTGAATTCCTGCCAACTTCGGACTCACCTGAAATTTCCTCTGAAAGTAAATGAAAAGTACATTTTACTTCCCCTCTTACGACTGAAACCCTGGCAACGGACATATGCGAAGGCTTAACTGTTGATAATTTACCATCGCTGCGCAATTCTGCCTTTTCCCTGATTCAAGGTGACAAATTCAGCATCCATGGCTACTAATTCACCTGAAAAATTTAACAGAATCTGATGAGCCCAAAAGAACCTCATTTGAAGTTCAAACTAATAGTCTATAAGATACGACCAAAATAAGTTCTGGATCAAGGATGTACAATCAGAAAATTATGACGGGTGAAAACTTTGCGGAGGCTTTGAGTTGATCAAATTGATAACAGAGCAGTAGTATGTATCAAGATCAACGGCTCGCTCAGTAGATAATTATCAAAAATTAAATTTTGATGACTTATTGATGTAATAAAAGATGACAAGTATAGTATCAGTTTTTCTCTAAGCTAGAAAAAGTCAAGCCAACATTGGAGCTTAAATCCTACTTTAAACGGATTTTTGAAAAATAAGGTTTTTATTTGAGAATTCACAAACAACCAACTATCCTTTGGACAGAGCTGCCGTTTTGCGTAAAATTAATGGCATTTTTCAATGGATCGGTGGAGAAAAGATTATACAGTTCAGTTCAGTGTTCGACTGTAATGCACAAAAATATTCTCATCTGTAATCTTTTTTCAACCGGTGGGATTGTCGATGACTTTAAAAAACTTTTGGATATTTCAATAATTTAACAGCGATTGCATCGATTGAGAAAAGATTACAGATCAGAATATTTTCGAGCAGTACAGCCATACATTGAACTGAGCTTTGTAATCTTTTCTCAACCGGTGGAATCATTGGTAAATTGAAAAATACAATTGAATATATGCGAAATGGCAGCTCTGCTTTTGGAAGAGTTTGACGATGTCACAGGTAATGTGCCACTAGCAGTGCTATTTAAAAACACATTCTTTTGAAAAAAAAAATTCTCTGCACATCACTGTTAACCCCCGTCAGCCTGAATGACAGCCCCAGTCAACCCTATGGCTGCTTCAAAGATTTACCACTTAGTTTGATACGTAAATGGTAATTAATCAAAGGTGTATCTAATCATCAAAACTTCCTCTTGATACCAAGAGAGAGCGCACCCAATAATTTTGAAGTCCCCTGGCTGAAACGAAAAATTTTGAATACAAATCAATATGACATACCTGCTTTAGGTGTCTCATCGGAGGCCAGAGGAACAAATGTGATACCACTCTGATTATTTTGAGCTAAACAAACATCTTCACAGAACACTTGGTATGTTATCGAAGGAGGAAACCGTGTTGGTTCCTCCGGTTTAACTATATGTCTGCTCCAATACAAGACACACGGAATTTTCCAATCTAAGCTGAACCAAACCGCTTCCTGCGCTGACACAGGGGTAATACTGCAAAAATAGGAAAAATGTTAAGACTGATGGATTTATTTAAAGTACCTAAAAAACCTAAATATAACAGAGACCTTTTTCGTCTGTTTCTCTTCTAAAAGTTTGTCTTTTTTCTGGGTATAATTAAATAAATCCATCAAAGACTGATGTTGGAAATTACTTTGAGAGACAAAACTAACCATAGTCAAAGTTGAAAAAAAAGTAGAGATTATTGGAAGGGAAAAAAATCAGGCATGAACTAGGAATTTTAATTTCTTTTCTGGGGGTATTTTCAGCCTACTGTATCCAGAGACTATATACACTAGAGACCACGCACTGACTAATCATGGTAGCGTTCTAGAATTCATCCCCTTACTGTCTTGATGCAGAAAAGATTTTGAATAGCATTACTTATGAATAGCAGTAGACCTCCATTCATGTTCATTAGAAATATTGCAGGGTATCAGAATAGAAAGGTAAATGATATTAGAATTGAGAAGAAAGAAAATAAGAAATCTGTGAGAAAAATTGTATTAAAATGTATAATAAACTTCCTCAAGAAATTAAAAAGATACATGAAGTAGGTCTGTTTAAAAATGTTGTTAAGACATTTTTTCGGAACAAAGTATATTATACAGTTCTGAATATCTTAATGATAAGTTTGTAGAATAAGGTGTAGCTATGTTTCTTTTTTCATCTTCTGTAAGACAAAAATGGTTGTAATTAAGTGTTGTTTTCTTTGTGACTTTGTTATCATTTTGTGTAAATATGAAATGAGACAGTAAATTTATTCTATTCTATTCTACTTTTCAAAATACATAGATATACTACATCACAGGATATTGTAATCTTTTTTGCACAAATGCAATAAAGCGATGAATTCTAGAATGCTACCATGTGGTGGGGAACTTTTTTTTGGGCGACTCAACAGAATAACACACGGAGCAACATCCAACTGAACCATACATTGACTGATGACCAATAAAAACTTTGATGCTCCGCTCTCATTGGTTACTGACCTCTACATCTTTGCTCATCAGCCAGCATGTGGTCCAGTTGGATGTTGTTTTGTTGAGACCCCAAGAAAAAAGTTGCCACCGATTTTAATATGGGTGAAGTAGGTAGTGCATGGTCTCTGGTACATATTATCTTTGGCTCCACCCCCCCCCCCCTTCACTTAAGGTGTGTTTATTATTTACACTGCAGAATTTGAGATGTTCCACTGCTAGAAATGTTCCCTAAGGATAGTAGAAACACCAATTTAAGGGTTTTAACAACAAAAATTACTTCAACCCATGCCTCAAAGGGACGAGTCATGGCCTAAACAATAAATTGAGCATAATTAAGACAGTTCTATACATCAATCCTGAAGGACTTCACTGCGTTGTGGTCCTACTGACTGAAAATTCTGTCCATTTTGCCTAGTTCTTGTTTGCCACCTCCCTAAAGAGGCCATTTTTCAGCGCCGGACAATAAGTACGCCAAAAATTTGTATTTCGGCACACAAAAATGGCATATTTACTAAAAATTCTGTCCATTTTGCCTAACTCTTGTTTGCCACTTCCTAAAGAGGCCAATTTTTAGCACCGGAAGACAAATAGGCAGAAAACTTGTAATTCAGCACTCAAAAATGGCCTATATAGGAGTGAAGGAAGAAAGAGGAATTAATTTTAAAATTAGAATTGTTAAATCTTCTAATTCCATTTTTTTTTTTTTTGGTTTTAAAAACTTAAGAAAGGATTACCTTTTCTACAAACAAGGAAAACAGAATGAGCACTTACCTGACATCATTGAAAATATGCCAATGATCACTTTCATAGTCTGTATTAATGATCGCTACAAGATTTTTCTTCTCATCATTTACATGACAAACGACTGCAGTTAGATCATAAATCACAGAGAAGGTTACGTCTTCTTTCTGTACGCCAAAAGAAAAAAAAACCTTTCATTAAGATCAAGAGAAGAAAATAAATTGAAGAGCAGCTGACCAAAATTATGAATTGGCAAACAAATCAGCAAAGTATACAGTGGAATAAGTTTTGAGAAGGTCAGTGTCTATTTTTTGGTAAAACTTCCTGCATTTTAACTACTGAAACTTTAATTTTTAAAGCCACTCAAAATTGAATACCTTCACAGGACAAGGGCATGTAATAAAATTTATAATTTTAAGAAAAAAAGTAGAAAATAGATAAAACCGAATCTTAGTTTCATTAATAGCCTACTTCGAAGTATCGAAAAACCACTTTCAAACTTTCAAACATGTATTTCTCAAAGTATAAATTTGCTTAAAAGTTTTTCTCACAATAAGGTATTCAATTAATCTTGAAAAACATAATATTTGGGCACAGGCACAGTCCCTAGTTGAATTTTTTTTTTTTTTACTTTTTAGCACCGAGGAGACAAAATTTTCTGCTCCGTGAGCAGTTATTAAAGACATCTCAAAAGATCTCCAAAGAAATAAAAAAAATCTTTGAAAAAAATAGATTTTAATATTAAAACTGCCAGACAAGAGATAAACAGGCCTGTAGACAGTTTTCGTGATAACATCATCCAATGAAAAAGTTTGTGGATGATTCCACAATATCTCTCTCACTTTTACGTGATACATACATACTACTATCTTACTATCAATGCTAAAATCGTATTCAGAGATATTTTGTTGCAAAATATTATGGCAGAAATAAATTTCTCGTATCATTAATTGGGTGATTCCAACCTCCCAATGCACCTTTTAATCTGTAATATTTTGTTGATTTTGGCAGTTTTAGTCAAGGAACCAAGCACAATTAAGCATTTCGGAGGACGTAGAATTCATTATTGCAAAAAGGTTGCGTTAATGTTTGATTTAATAGCCTAAATTTCCGTTCAAAAATGCGCTTACAGGAAAAATCATTGAATCAGAGTTTGTTTGGGCCTCGGACAGCAATCAATACGATATCGAGCGATATATCGCTCTACTAAATCAATCTTTTGAGATCAAAGTAAGTCTGTGATTATGCACTTTGGATGGAGAAAATAAAAAGATTAATTACCTTTGGCGCAGAGGCGACTGCGCTCACTTCACTCCTTTCTAACTTTGTAATTTGAACTTCCCCATTGGAAAGGAGCTGAAGGTGTATATGTTGAGGCAACCAAGAATTGGTTGAGTAAGGATTGTTAGAATTTTGAGTATTAGATGTCTCTGGAAAATGGAGATTAGAATTTATTTCTTAGACATGAAACTTAGATAGATAGATAGATAGATAAGGTTCTGTCGCCCTAGCTTTCGGAGGTAGCTCTTATGCCCATATTTCAGAGCGAACGACAGGCCTGAACATGTAAGAAGGGAAAAGGATGCGGAAAGACACACCGGGATACCGCCACAGTGCGGAACACCCTGAATAAGGAAGAGGTCTTCCTACAGTGCACAAGGTATTGGGAGGTCCACTGCAGTGCTAAGTATTATGGGTGACTCAACTCATTTCTTATCATTGTCCATGATAGAATATACCTCTACCTCTCATCATTTACATCAGCAACGCTCCCTTCCCTTCTTCCACCTGTCTTCTCAGCACAACCCAAATCATGGTCGCCGGCCATTGCTTCTTGGCCTTCCGCCCATCTACGTCTTCCTCACGCCTCGGATCACGGTACTTATCACTTGAAATCACGTATTTTCTATCTTCTGTAACCGGTTTATCCCTGAAACGTCTTTCTGCGACCTCACAATGTTTTACAGCATTTACCCCCTGATTCACACATTCGATCTTTGCTAGTTGGTTTGTTTCGCGTCCGCAAGTCCCAGTGACATTCAAATTTTGCGTTACCATGCAGTTCCCTTGAGGGATTGTGCTATGCGACCCTGGCGATTTAACAGTTGCAAAATTACTCGGGTGGTAGTTGCCTGTTTTGCTCCTTTCACACCAACTTTACAGTGTCTCTGCTTCCCAGGATCACCCTCCTCATGATCCAAGTTCTTCAATGGTTGTGGCTCCGGTTATGTTTGCAAATTTTATTTTCAGATCTAGTTCTATCAGCAAGTGGCGCATTTCCCGCATCTCAGACCAGTTTCCTACAACCACGCTCCATACATGATCATCTTTCCACTGTCCATCATCTCTTAGCTGAGCAACAGAATGCTTCCAGAACACGCTGCCGCTGCATTGATAGCATTGATCATACTGCTCTGTCCTTGCTGAGCAGCTCTGCAGAAATCTCCAATATCCAAATATCTGACTTCCAGAAAAGCCCCTAGAAGTATCTTAGAGGGAAGGTCTGCATTCAGTGGAAGGGACAGCCAACATCGTTCTTCGACGTTCATTTTGACGTAAAGCAGACTGCTCGATCTCTGGCTACTAGTTTATCTTGACTCTCCATAAGCAATTCCTTCCGCTGCTGCCCAGATATCACTGCACTCGGTTGAATCTCCTAGCTCCATCCAATGCCCATGTATTCTTGCTTTACGAATGACTTACTTAGTTTGACTCCCTCCATCAAATGCCTGTCCAACCAACTGAGACTTCTGACTGACAACCTGTCTATGGTTGGACTCGGCTTAAATTCCTCCATGAACTCCATCATAATTAGAAATCTGCTTGGGGCTTCCTCCATCTATGACTCTTGGATCATTTACTGTCCCTGTAGTTCTGTTTGCATTTGGGGTCATTTGCAGCACACTGTCTTGGTCCGACATGGTCCACCACCTCAACAACTTGGACTTGCCTGTGCACTCCCGTTCTTGAAGCTTAATTTCAATGCAGCTTCTTGAGATGACTCGGAAGATGTAACTGCCTCTTGGACCACATAATATTCTCCTTCATAAATGTAAAAACAATCATAATTTTAATAGTTTTGAGGTATACAAGAATACATAATGTGCCATCATTTCTATGAAGCAATATTTAGACAGTTCCATCATGCTATTCCATTCAAATTGCTGCACCTTATTTTTCTTCGCTTGACTTGACTCCATTTCAACACTTCGCTTTGCTTCACTTCACTTCACTTCACTTTGCTTCACTTTACTTCACTTTACTTCACTTTGCTTCACTCTATTTCATTTACTTCACTTCATTTCTTTTCACTTCACTTCACTTCACTTCACTTCACTTCACTTCACTTCACTTCACTTCACTTCATCTCACTTCACTTCACTTCACAACCGACGCGTAGAACCTTGGTCACCATATCAGATGTCACCACTCTGTCCACTATGAGACCAAAGCAGTACCACAACTGCTTTCTCTCACAGCAGACGATCCATGATGATCAACCTCCTTGGCGTCCGGACGGGACCACGAGGAGGTGCCTAATGCTCATAGTCTCGCGGACGACTAGTGAACACGCCCGTCCTTATTTCTTAGACATGAAACTTTAATAAAAAAAAAACAAAGAAAATAATTGACAGAGATCACATTCTCTTCGGCTGACTCAAGACCATTTTAGATACTTGTAAAAATCTGTTTAGGCTAGGTAGACCCAGTGATGTAGAATACTCAGGTATTTATTTCTTCAGGTAGATAACCGGGTATTTATACATGGTACATGTAGCTTTTTTTCCAAACTCCAACGGCACACACCCATTGCAGATATCCCGACCCAAAAATTTGTAAAAAGGCATTCAGTTTAATCTTGAAAAGAATTCAGCAAATTAAAATCTTATTTCACCATTTTAAAAAGCAGAGGAAAAATGAGAAATTAAAAATGTACCTATTTTTCGGGTATTTACCCGACCTACAAGAATGGACCCGCTCTTGACACTGGACCCCTATGGTCACTTTCATATTTTGGGTTAAAAAATAAAATGGGTCTATTAATCAACAAAAATCATTTAACCTCAAAGTAAAAGAAAAAAAAAAAAAAAAAATTAGGGATAGCCATAGGGCGTACAAACTGTGGCAAGGGTGGCCATAGCGGACACATTACATCTTTTTGAGACAAATTCAAGCAAAGCTCTAAATGGAGTTGACTGAATAAATATCTGAAAGAATCTATGTTTGCTCCAAACTTTCCTGCATATTTCTAAATGTTTGCATTTTCCCCCTTAAGTCTACCGCTTGTCAAAGTTGAAAAAAGCTCTTATAGTGGCCATAGGGGGTCTGCCTACGCTATTAAAATTAGAAGTAGAATTAGAAATAGAGAGACCTGTAGTCCCAGCTATCAAAAAACTTATGTGCTCATTTCTCAGAGCAAACTGCAGACCTGAACATGTAAGAAGGTATGGGGATGAACACACACCAGGATACCACTTCAAGCAAGACACCCTGAATAGGAAGGACTTCCTACCGCAAGTAAGGATTGGGAACTTACGGTAGTGCTAATAAAAATAAAACAAAAACAAACCACTAGGTCGACCAGGATGTTTAAATCTGCAACCAGGTCGAGTACAATTCTGAGCATAACGGCACGGTTTTGTAGATGTTGTGACTGTTGGACTGTTCTGACCCGTGTCACTTGGCGGATTGGCATCTAATGCTTTCTTTACCAACATATCCATCTGATTTTGCCAAAATGCTTTGTCCTAGGAAAAAAAAAAGAAGTGAATTTGAAAAGAGAAAAGTACAGGAACCAAGAAAAAATGACCGAAACATATAATAATCAGAAGAAAGTTCTGAAGCCCTTACATACAATGAGAATTGTGTCATCTTCTTCTTCTTCTTCTTCTTCTTCTTCTTCTTCTTCTTCTTCTTCTTCTTCTTCTTCTTCTTCTTCTTCTTCTTCTTCTTCTTCTTCTGCTTCTTTAAAGTTCTTTAAAGTTCTTCAAACTTCTCCAAAGTTCTTCAAAGTTCTTCAAAGTTCTTTAAAGTTCTTCAAAGTTCTTCAAAGCTCATTAATCTTTTTCTTTTAGCCTGCTTTGTCATTTGTAAAGTTGCTCACTTTCTGTTACTTTTCACTTTTGTCATGTAATTGGGGCTTGTATAAATAAATAAATAAATAAATAAAAGTGAGTGGTAAGAAGAAGAAGGCAAAGACAACAGAGACCACGCACTAGCTAATGTGAGACGTTTCAACATGAGAAATTTTTGAGAAATTTTGTGCTGTTAGAGCTTCAATAAGAGACTAATTTTGTACAGCAATATATTGTATCGATTGCCGTCCGAGGCCCTCTGGTTCCAAACAAACTCTAATTCAATGATCTTTCCCATGCGCATTTTTAAACGGAAATTTAGGCTGTTAAATCGAACAACTAATGCAACCTTTTTGCAATAATGAATTCTATGTTCTCCAAAATGCTTAAGTGTGCCTGGTTCCTTGACTAAAACTGCCAAAATCAACAAAATATTACAGATTAAAATATGCATTTGGAGGTTGGAATCACTCAAATGTTATTTTTGTTGTGGATCAGAGACAATGCATAATAGAGACCACGCACTATCTATCTTGCCCATGTTTGCGCGCGGTGGCAACTTGTTTTTTCAGAGTCTCAACAGAACACCACAAGCATGGACCATACTTTGACTGATGAGAAAAGTTGTTGAGGTTTTTTCCTAGTGTAACAAAAGCACCGAAATTGCATCAGTCAAGATATGGTCCAAGTTGGATGGTGAGCTCTCTCATGCTTCCTATATTAATTCCTGTTTAGTTCCGAAAAATAAGTCAGCCACCACGCACATGGCTAATGCGTGGTCTCTATTATACATTGTCTCTGTTGTAAAATTGGCAGGATTTCGGGCAACTCTAACCTTCAAATGCACAGTTTAATCTTGTTGATCTCGGCAGTTTTAGTCGTAGAACCAGGCATAATTAAGCATTTTTGAGGACGTAAAATTCATAATTGCAAAAAGGTTGCATTAAAATCTTGATTTGATAGTCAAAGTTTCCATTCAAAAATCCGCTTATGGGGAAATTACATTGAACCAGAGTTTGTTTGAAACCAGAGGCCCTCAGACAGCAATCGATACGATATATCGCTCTACTAAAACAGTCTAGTGAGACTTGACTTCATAAGAAAAAATTAACAGCCTAATTTTTTTTTCTTTTTTCTGAAAAAAGGTTTCCCTCAGCAAACAAATACTTACTGCAGAACTTTCAATATTACAGTTTATTGTTAGCAAAGATGGAAGAGCTTTCAAACGTCTAGACTGCAAAGTTGGTTGAAACCGTTCACACTGATCGCACCATGCAGGTGTAGTTTGTTCCGGACACAAGCTTTGTTTCAAGACATCACAAAATGTGTATTCAGAGTCTTCTGAAAAAAAGAGGAAAAAATACACTCATATGCTCATTTATTTATTCTAATATTTATTTATTAATTTATTTATCTATGTTTAATAGTTTACACTTATTTTGGCACAAACTTCAATTATTGTTTTGGAATAGCTTCTATTATCCGTTTGAGGTTTGCAGTATTTTACATGGAGTCTTAAGGAAGTCAGTGGAAGACTGGACAGTTGTGGACGATTTTTTTTTTTTTTTTTTTTTTTGTAACTTTTCAGGGGTTTTCCGACCAAAATCGTTCAGAAAATTGATTTGGAGCACAGTTTGACAATTGAAGCAATTTCGTTAAAAATGGTCCACTAAGGGCCACGAGCCTTTGCGTAGGTGGACAGTAATTGCGATTAATGGCTCGCAGTGTTTTGCACCGTTCGCAAAATTCCGTAAGATTCTGTGAGAACGACTGAGAACATAACAAAAGCTACGAAAGTACTACATGTCGGCATGATTATTTCCTAAAATTGATTATAAACAGAGAAGCTTACCTTTTTTCTCAACTTACAGCAGTTAATAACCGGCGGCTAATTTCCAAACTTTCAGAGCTTTTATTTTGATAATATTCTGAGTGCCCCTCATCATTTATTGCCATTATTTTTCCTTAAATGTGCAAGTGGGGACTATGAAACAAGGCCAGATTATGCAATATGCAACATATAAGATACCATGCGACGCACAAGTATCAGTTGCATTGCATGTTGCATATCCTGGCAGGTTATGTTTGTGCCGGCTGGTATGCTAAAAAAAGAGAAAGCTTCCTGGATTAAGAAACTTCTAGTTGCACTTGTACTTGTTTGTCAAAAGTGACAAGTTTAATTATATCCTGGCCAATTATGAACAATGGGTATCAATCAGTTCTAAGAACGAAAATTGCAACATTTTAAAGTTGAGTTTGAATGATAATAAATGAAATGAACAAACCTGAAACATTTTCCGGATAAATGAGATTACAAACTAAAAGATTCGATTCCCTACTGACACAATGTTGGCATTTTAAGCATCTATGAACGTGAAGCTGTTTACTTCCAAAAAGTCGACTCACTTCCGTTTCTTCGTCCTTTACAGAAACAGGCTCAAGCAAATCTATTGGGGAAAAAAAAAAAAAAATTAACCTGTACCAAAGTAAAGATTTTAAAGAAAAACCGTATTGGACTCATCACCCTATAGATATTGATGAAAAGGAATCTTGATATTGCAGAATGTAGACATTAGGCAGCAGTTAAAATTTTCAGAGACCACAATTTTTAAGCACTGCCATGAGTAATGCAAGTAGAAAAAATTTCTGTCACGCTTCAGACAAGATTCTCCTGGTGCTAGTAGTTAAGTTAACGCTTTTCAAACGTTTCTCATTAAGTTCTTTAAAGGCAATCAATTTTAGCCAGAGCTGCCGTTTTGCGTACAGGTGATTAATGGCATTTTTGCTTTTTTGGTTAAAAAAAGATTACATAGTTAAGTTCAGTGTATGACTGTACTGCACAAAAATACTCTGATCTGTAATCTTTACTCAAAAGGTGCAATCATCTTTTGATTATTAAAATATCCGCAAGTTTTTTCAACGTCATCGACGACTCCACCGGTTAAGAAAAAATTATAGATGAGAGTCATGCACTAAATTGAACAAACCTTGTTGTTCCGATTTGTTCTTCACACGCTTACTGGCTAGTCGACTTTGGAAATCGATTCTTGGAAAATCAGTATCCCTGTAGACGAATTCCGCTCGCTTTTCATTTCCTTTGGCTTTCCGTTTTTTCCACTCGAGAAGTTCAAAGTGCAACTGATGCAAAATAAACCTATTCCAATTCTGCCAAACAAAACAAAACCCATGGTGAAAAAAACAAGATCATACTTAGACATCATACTTTGATAATAATTAGCATGACATACAAAATAATCAGTCTTTAATGATATACCAAAGTTTTTAAGGTACCTAAAATAAAAAAAAATAAAAACAATCTTCTGATGATTAAAAGGAACTAAAAGATTTCTTCTCAGGTATTTGTATATCGAACGTTTCTAGTTGTTCTTTCGTGGTCAACCGTGTCACGCTGGGCTGCGTTGTTGAGTAAGGTATAGCAGGTACGCACTACTTGACCCTCACCTGTGAGTACTATTTTATCTACAGTGAGTTCAATGTTGCAGATTTAATTACAAAATTTGGTAGGTAGTTTATTGAGGATACAAGGAATCAGAAGAACCATTTGATGCCAGAATCTGCCCTCTTGACAGATCAGTCCTCAATTGGTTATACCTATAATATAATCAACATTTTTTTAGAAAAAAGGCTGATTAAGGCTAAGATTTCTTAAATTTTTCCGACTCAAATTAAATTATCTCGTAAAAGTTGATGTGCTCAGTATTACAAGATTGCCGCAAGTTCATCAAGAAATAAGTTTAACATTCTTTAATAAAACCGTATATACATGCACTTACTTGAATTAAAGTGACTAAGTTGGTTTTCTTTTTCATTTCTGGGTTGTTTTGATCCGGGAGAATTAAATTTAAGGCTGAAGCCTCATGCGCATTTCTGAGTGCTCGCAAGAAATTACCGGAATGGCACGGAAATCCAGTGGAAATAGTCAGCATATGGAAGAGGAATGCTAATTCACAGCAGAGACAGAACTCGGCTTGGCAAATGTGAGATAAAACTATCTGACGTAACTGCTCAGAAAAATACAATACCTGGAAACAAAGATTTTTCGGATACTATCTTTAAAATGGAAAATTTTGAATCATTCTTTATAACAGAATTGGAGTTTGATGAGATATTCCAATCTTTCAGAAAAATCTATTATCAACTATATTGCAAGAAACATTTTCATACGTCAACTAAAAAGTGCCTAGAATTACAAAATTATTACTGCTTTGCTATTTTTACTTGTTTGTTTTACCTTTTTCTTTACTCTTGTTCTAAGTCAAGTAATGTTTATTTTACTTAAATGATAGTCCTACTTTAATTCAAGAAATCTATACATACTCAATACCCTACCAAATTAGATTTAAGGTGAATCCAGGGCCAATTACATAGTTTGAACTAAAAAAATGTGAATTTTGGTTCTTGTCCCGCCTTTCAGTCAAAAAATATTGTTCGATTTCAATATAACTTGGCGGTGATGTTTTAAAGGGTGCTTTGTTGTGCCTACCAATATTTCAAACCAATACCTCTATTATTTCCTTTATTTTTGCATGTTACTCTAAAATATTTTGGAATTTGAAAAGAAATTAGTCAACATATTCAAAGACGTAGCAAACTTAGTTTTGCAAAAATGCCACTTGACACCTTTACTTGAATACAACGTCAAAAGAAATAAATACATGTAAGAAGAGAGATTAGAAACATTATGAAGACAAAAAATAGAAGGACAGACCTGGATCATGGCATTACAGTAAGAGTTGGGTAGAATGGCTTCAAGACCGCTAAACGGCGTTTTATTGAACTGCTCGAAATCAAACTCATCAATACCCGATTTCCAATACTTCATGTCTAATTTTCGATACCGCTTTGGAATGGCAACAAAAGCTGGAGTATTGGTCGGATCGCCTTCTTTGGACGCATTCGATGGATCCACTTGACTACTACTTTTACTGGAGCCTTTGAAATCTTGCAAATAAGGTACCTAGAATTAAAAACAAAAAATGTTAAAAAGTCACAATGTAAATCAAGATAAAATTATTTTCCTACATAAAGGAAGCATTCGGTTTTGATGGGATTCATGAACTATATATTTAATCTGATTTAATTTAAAAAACCAGAAAATAGATTCCCCAGGTACAGAGAAATGAAAACTTTATGATGAATCGGGTCATCACTTGTAGTAGAGAGGGGGTTTGCAATTGTGCAGGTGTGCAAAATGTGCCCGAAACTTTACTGATGCATTGAAATTACACTACTTTTGAGGAGTCAAAAGGTCATTTTGCTGTAACGGAATGACTATATTTATATAAACATTCTTTCAGGTCATTCCACCTCTTTCGACTCTTAAAAAGCTATATAATTTCGAAAAAATCATCAATCTTACGATCACTTGGTCGTGTGAAAATGTGAAAACATAGAGATTCAGATGGGTGCATTATGGAATTTGAATGTTGTATTCTGTTTTTTTTTTTTAATTCTTGCACCATGCGCAAGCGCAAGGTATCGTACAGAAAGAGTGAGCGCCTATTAAAAGGAAAAAAAAGGAGAAAAGTCAGAAATTTTTATGGAACTGAACAATTTTTTTGTGGAAGACCAGTCACCAATCATGAGAAAATGTGGAAAACACAGCACATTTTGTACCACTGCAATTGCTGACGCCTATACAAGGACTGCAAGAAAATTAGGGAAGCAACCCCAGCAATACACCCCTACTGATAACAAACTAAAAACATTTAATATTCATCAAGAATCATTGACTTTTTCTAGGGTTGTGCGCATCCTATTTTTTCATTTCGATTCCCAATCAGAATCTTAAAGTCAAATTTTTTTGAATCTTAATTGGAACCACATCCTACGGGTAAAACAGCGAGTACTGTAGTTTTTTAGCTCCGCACAAATATTTTCTTCAAGATGACAAATTTCAATTTAAAGAGAAAACAGACATTTTACTGCTGGACAAATGTGTCTCAAATTCTCAAGAAAACATAACAATAACGCGTTTTTGTTTTGAAAAAAAAACAAAAACAAAAAAATAGTAGTAGTAGTAGTAAAGTCCAGTCGCCCAAACACATGGTTTGTTATGCTGATAATTCACAGCAAACGACTGGACTGCATAAAAAAAGAAGGGGTAGGAGAGACAATCAAAGTATTCTCAAAACAAACAAAAAAAAAAACAAAACAAAAACAAAACAAATATATGTAAGGGGGAAAAATAAAGTCTCTTGAATCAGTGCTTTTTTGTTTTGTGACCAGTTTGGTGAAATTACTGATTGAAATCAGAACTCCATCATTTTAGGTTTTTATTCCCTCAGCCAACCCTGCACCCGTTTCTGCATAAGCAAAACAAGACAAAAAACTCTTAAAAACCGGCGGATGGATAAGCCCCACACTGCCACCCAGATTGCAAAAACTTCTTTCATAGAAAACAGTACAAAATGTGAAAGGCTCAAAATTTTCGAATCCCAAATCCATTAGATGGGCTTCGGATTCGAAATACACAGATTCATACTCCTAGCATTTTCTAGAGATAATTAAAAGGAGAGTTGAATCACCAAAATACTCTCCAGTAGAAAATAAAAAAATGTGACTCGCAAGACTCATGTTTTTCTGCAAGACTCATTATATACAGACCTGATTTCGCCGTTTTGAGTGAGGATTTGGCGCGTAACCTATGGTTCCTTGCATTTTCATCGTGCGCAAAAACTCTGGATCAACAGGTGGATGATGTCTAAATTGTATTAAGAAAATTAAAAACGTGTTATTCTCTATTGTGAAACTAAAAGAAAGAAGCTGTCCCTTATTTGAAAAAAACATGGTAACCGACAAAGGGCAGGAAAATGATCTAGGTCGCTCACGATATTCTACAGGTCAGTGGTGTTTCATTGTCTGGCGATGCCGTAATTTTCCACATTTAAACGCAAGTAAAATATCAATGTTATTAGAATTTTAGTGCTTTTATTCGGCTTTATATATTTTTTAGGCTTTTAGATAAAAAAGTATTATAATAAAAACCAGTTCAATAAATGATTTTTTACAAAATTTGAAGTCTTTAAAGGATCAGAGGCTCAATTTTCATTTCTAATGGCAATCAACAGAATAACGCAAGGAATTAAAAAGTATTGAGCAACTTGGAGACTTTTTACGAAATTGTCATTTGTACTTGTATTTCAAAGCAAACGACTGGCTTGACATTAAGAGAACAAAAGAACTTTCTTAAAAAGCATATGCCTGATAAAAAAAACTGTTGAAAAAAGCTGTGTAAAAACTACCTGTGCGTTTTCTTTGTGAACTGAATGGGCCAGTCTGAGAGAAGAGGGGCTTGAGTCGGATAAACTAGAGGGATGGCAGAAAGTACTGCCAACTCATCAGTAATACTCAGAGGAGTGTTTGTCTCAACAGGATCAGCAAACTCAGTTGGTCTCGAGAGAGTGTTGATGATTGGTGTAGGTTTCGATGTGAAAACATGGAGAGAACTTGCCGAGTCACCGATAGATATCATTTGACAAGAGGAAGAAACATCAAATGAAATACAAATGGCTTCCGCTGTATTCACCTGAGAACGAAGAAGACACATCATTGAACTAGAGTCCCTGTATACTATGAGAATTGCGCCGTGTCATATTCTTCTTGTTCAAAAATGAAGAAGAAAAAATGGATCAAGAAGCGCTTAAGACGCAAAATGGCTCTGTTACCGCACTTTCAAATACCAAAAAAATAGGGACTCAAAAATGTAACTGGACACAAGGACCCTGGAATATTAGATAAGATTCTCATGCCAAAAACGCATTACTAGGCCCTGATTTTGAATTGACAATTCTAGTGTCTGGAAAATTTTTTAGTTCGGACAGAAATTGTTGTGGACGTTTTCTTACATTCGACAAAAAAGAGACGACTTTTTTCATACTTGGACATTTTCGTAGCTGTACTAAATTTTCTTAGTCTTAAAGGCTTTCAACAATATTTGTTTGGACATTCATGGTCTTGAACATACAGTAGAGTCTCGATTATCTGTGCCTCGGTTATTCGCGGTCTGTATAGCGGACCTTTTTTTTTTTTTTTTTTTTTTTTTTTTTTTTTTAACTTTTTCTATTTCTTTTGAAAGCGACCTGAACCGAACGGAAAAAGTCAGGGGAAAGTCATTCCTCTCCTCTTTGGGAAAACCATTTTTCCATTTTTACGCGCACGAGAAGTAAAGTTTAATTTGTTTAACAGGTAATGTTTATTGATTCTTAGTTAATTATTATATTCTTTTCTAATGCATGGCAAGTTTCTTTACTGATTCCTTTAAAATACAGTCTTTTCGAAGAGTCTTTCCAACCGTGTTTTGTAGATTCGGATTATCCACGGTACCTCCGTTCGCGATTATCACGAATAATCGAGACTCTACTGTATTTTCCAAGAATCATGGAACCTTTTCAAGAAGCAGAGAAAGATTAAATACCTGGAAAAGGCTGACTTCAGGTTCCGAAAGTGTGACAGTGTCAACCAGCTGTAGCTGACCAAGACTTGAAACTACCGCTAGTCGAGAGGAAAACGATGGCATGAACCGCAAGAGTAGAGGATCCAGGAGAACAGGGATTGGCGAAACAGAGCGCATCATTCGAATATCAAACACCAAGAGAAGTCTGTCAACAACTAATCCTCCTTGCCTGAAAAAAAAAATTGGTGGTTTTTACTTCAGAATGATATGCGTGCTTAGGCGATGGACGGCCTTGTTAATTTGGGAAATAAAATCAGGAAGATGAAAATGAATCAAAAATTCCCCCTTAACCGCGGTTCTAGAAACTAAGACAGAATCATAAGAAAGAGAAACGTTTCCATCAAACGAGACAGAGAATGTATTAAAACAAATCAATTAAAACAAGATTCAAACATTTAACTGAAAGAAATCAAAAGGATTCAATAATTACAAAAGGATAAAAATCATAGTTTTATAGTGTGAGTGAGTTATTGGAGGCTTAATTATTTTGTTATCATTTGTAATTACACCTTTATTGCAATTTCTTTCTTTTTTGTTCTCGCAAAATACATGTTCTTTGACTTGTACTTTAGCCCTTGAGACATTATAAGTATCAATTTGAAAATAAATAAAAATAAATAAATAAATAGTTACGAAAACGAAGAAAGAATAAATGATGAGTAGCGGCGAACAAGGTCTGTGGCAAACAGATCTCAGGATCAAACCAAGGCAAAACTTGGAACTAAATTGTTAATTAATCACCTTAATCCTTTTTTGGCAGCGGTACGCATAAAATACTGCCTGTTGTTGATGGTTAATTTAATAAGTGATTGTTTTCTCAATGACTAATACTACGTAAAAAAGCAATAAATTTTAATGTTTTTAATTTGGTTGATTATGATCACAATGGGGCTCTTACAAACTTTTGCTTTTCGCAAATAAATAGTCGAGTCTGATGTGAAGACCAGCAAAAATCACGTAAATCTTACTAATAAAGTCTAAAATTCAATGATAAACTCAAAAAACTGCTATAACAGCAAGATCGCTACTCTGATGTAACCGTTTTACACCAGATTAGCGAAGATTTACTTTTATTTCCGCCTTGAAAGCACGCATTTTACTAGGTCTCCATAATGGGGCTCTTGCAAACTTTTGCTTTAAGCCAATAAATAGTTAAAATCTAAAATTCAGTAATAAACTCAGAAAGCAAGTATAACAGCAATATTGTAATGAAACTTTCTCACTTTCTTGTCACTTTCTCAACAGAAACACAGAACTATATTTCAAATTAGATAGGAATTTCCCATGATGCCTAGGAATCTCCACCATTAAGTCCGATTCTGAGAGTAAATTTTGTAATTTTTTAGTCAACTCATTGTCATTTTTACAGGTTTTTATGCAAGAATCATTTCTTCAGTTCCCTTTAGCGAAAGTTTTCAAGAGCCCCATTCATGTCAAAACGTTCCAATATTATTTTGAGTGTTTCAGCGTATTTTTCCTACAGCTTTACGCTAATTCATAAGCCACTTCAGTTATTTCACACTCTAGAATAGTATTATTTTTTTACTTTACAACATCAGATCAGATCCCATTTGAGTTCTAAATAGCTGTCGCATGATAGGTGCTTGATGATTAAAAATCAATAGGAATTTAACAGCGTACCTGCTAGAGAATCCACAGGTAACGAGTAGATTTCCGTGGATGTCAAAATCCGAGAGACTGCCTGTGTGCGCTTCTAAGGAATGCTCTACTCTTAACGATGAAGGATCTCGCAGTTCAATAATTCCGGACGGATCACCACAGCAAACAAACCTGTTCCCATGCTGGCGCAATATCGCACAGCTAGCGTCATTCAGATCAATCTAAAAGAAATAAATTAAAAAAGACAAGGTTGAAAAATTCATCTCAACTGAATTGACGTAGCTATTCAATCCGACGTCTGAAAAACATGCTTCACTTCCTACAATTTCAGAGGCTAGTATCGTTGGAGATAGATTGAACTGTGGAAAGCCATAAAACTGTGCTTTTAAAGTCAGAAACAGAGTGAGAAGATGGTGACACTAGGGGAAAAAACAGAGAAAAGCCATGCGAAAACGTCCAATGTCTAAAATATTTTTATTGAGAAGACAAATAAGTATAAGAATACAGTAAAAAATGAAAGAAAACTGCCGAGACAAGGGAAATATTTTCTCTTTTCAGTTAGGTTTGTGTGCTCCTGTTCAGGACGCACCTTTATTTTCCACCCTTAAAGTTTGTGCGCGCTGTTTGGGACGCATTTATCTTTAAATTAATTTTCTTTTAATTTCTTTAATTTTGATGTTAGTTTTCTTTCTCAGGAAAAAGGGCGCTCGTTGATGAAACAAGCATCAAAGTCATTCTTGACCTCACAACGGGCTTTGAGAGCGCCCAATTTCCTACTTTCTATTCTTTTCTCTTTGGCCTTAGGCCGTAGTCCTCCGAGCCGACACCCAGTGTCAAAGCACCGAGGAACAAGTCTGATCAGGATTTATACAGACACTATGTCTTCTTAAAAGTGATGTTCGCTCACAAAGTCAAAAATAAAAAAAAAATGGAAATCGGAAGTTTTCGCATGAGCCTGTTCAATTCCAGTTATCATCAGAAGTAGATTAAAGAATTCATTCAGGAATTTGATAACCGGATTGTTCCAGGACCGAGTATCTCGATAAATGGGTATTTCCACGACCAGATATTTCCATGATCAGATATTTCGATAACTGAATATTTCGACAACCAGCCGCACTGCCACACTATGTAGGTACCCAATATCTGGCAAGCATCTGACAAAAATTTCAAGGAAAACGATTTTTCCCCTCAAATTACAGAAATATACATCTCAGCAACAAGATAGCAGGAAGCAAAGAATCCCATTGATTTTAATGGCATCACGAGACAGATAGGAAGTCCTTCAACAAGTGCTCAAAGTCGTTTTTCTGAAATGAATGACTCAAATGCCATCAATTCTTTCATGTGATGCCATTCAAACTAATCGATTTCATCGATTTCCACTATCTCGTCTAGTCTCGTCCAAACAAGCAGAATCAGCCCTTTAGGTCCAATCAACATCAGGTTTCCAGCAAGATTGACCTTCAGCACAAACCTAAAACTTACAAATAGTTATTGGCTTCTAAGGGTCCTGTCAGTATTTCACCAGTTCCTTTCAAGTTAGAGAGACTTACCGTATTGGTTTCTTCCCCACGAGCAACATTAAATTCAATGAGTTTGTGCTGATGACCTCCCATCAAGATTGCATCTCTGGATTGGTGGTTGAGGGGTAGCAGACATTGCATTTCGGTCAAATTCTCCGAACTGAAAAAATATGATGAGGAGAAAATGGAACTTTACAAATAGAAACAAGTGTGTGTTGGGAATTATTACATTCAAGCAGTAAAGTTTTTACTACAGACAGAAAAAAGGAGACAGTTTCTCTGTAGGCATTTTGTTGGCTTTTTTAAAAAGAGGCGTAACTCAGTGCAATATTTCAAATTCTCGCATCACTGTTTTAATTCAAAAGAAAAAACAAAAATGCCCATTTTCTTTATTTTTCCCCTAAATTTGTGAGCAACCTAGAGGATCTCATGTAAATCATCAAAAAGATCAGCTGGTCGATTTGAAGAAAACTGTGATGGGAGATTTTGAAATGTTAAATTGCGTTACGCCTTTTTGTAAACACACCAACGATTTATAATGTTCCCAGCCTGCATTTCCCAACCTGCGGTTCACAGACCGCAAAGTAGGTAAAGCGGATTTTCTCAAAAAAGATCAGATCATCGAGATAGGTTATAAGAATGCCTAATTGGCTACGCCATAAAGGTCGCAAAAATAATCAAAATTAGCTAAAACTACCAACCTCCCAAAAGCGCAAATCAATGATCGATTTATGATTTTATGGAGATACTTAGGTAGATTGAACTTTAATTTTTAATATTTTCGCAACCTGTTTGGCATACAAACTTTGGAAAGCCAATGAGAAGAGCTTGACCCATACTAAAGCAGAATGCTGGACTGACTAGCTCTTCCATGAAAACACACGCCAATTATTTGTAGAAATGTAGAAATGTAACTAGACGTTACATTTGTGAAAAAAATTTTAAACTCACTATGCTCGGAACTTTTACGTCTTCAGAATTATACAAAAAAAGAAACTTACGAGTGAGTAAAAATAGGGAGCCCTCGTCGCAACTGGCACCTCAATGAACTTGGAGTTAAAGCAAGTATACCACAATCTAGGCTAGCAATGCAACGAACTTCTTCTGAGCTATGAACACGAAACGCAGAATGTTTCTCAACTTCTGGTCCGTAGTACGAGGCAACGAAACCCTGCCAAAAAAATACAGACAGGATTAATGAAAGAAAAATCTAAACGTTTTGTGATAGTCGAACAAGATTTCATTTGAAAAAAATTAGAATCTCTACAAAATACAAGCTTAGAGACTAAAATAGCAAGTAACATGCCACGCATTCACTAAAATTTTTCTTTTGACAATTTGGTAAATTTCATAATTAGGTTGAGTGATGAGTACACATCAAATATAAGGTAGATGTCCCAATTACTGCCACCCTATTCATTTATTCTTTAAAATAAGCCTACATTAGCAGGGAAATTTAAAAGAATATGGGATAAGTGTTTTTTATACGTTCGCTGAACTAATGAAAAAGTTTGAAGCTGATACTTAGCAGCACTGTGCCCTTAAAAAATCATAGAAGTAGACACTTGCCCAGCACCACCTGTTTGTGACGATTTCTTCGTAGCTTTGTTAAGGGACAAGGTTAAATTATTATAATTACATTATTAATTACAAAAAGCCAGTGAAAATATGTATGGAGATAATCAGGACAACTGATAAGTCAGTAAATGGGACAAACAATTTGGTATATGGCGATAATTGGGACGTGGGCCATTTTTTTTAGTTTTATTGATAATTTTTTTCCTGATTGATTACTCCGATTTTTTTTTTTTTTTTTTTTTTTTTTTTTTTTTTTTTTTAATAAAATTGGATTGAATTTGAGAGGTCCTTGTGCAAACAGATCCTAGATTTGATCAAAATTAACATTTTTACAGGTATTTTATAGAAATTTTTTCTGAAGGGTCGCAGTAATTGGGACATCTACCTTGCAGGTAAAAAAAAAAAAAAAAAACAGGTGATCCAAATAGGAGATCTCAACAAACTTACTCTTTCCTTGCCAATCCACAGGAGTTCTTCATGCATGTCAAATGCAACAGCTGTGACACCATACTGGGAACAATTGTCTGTCAATAGAGTATGCGACTCAGTGTACTCCGTGCATAGATCAAATTCAACCCCTTGCATCTGATTATAGTGGTCTACAGGAAGATAGCCGTTACCACCGGACAAATCATAATTTACACCATCTCCGACATCATTCTTCATGTAGCTATTGTACGCTAAAAAAAAAATACATTATTACAAGAGAGGGATCACAAGAGGTAGATAACTAGATAGATAAGGAACTTTGATCTCTTTCCTCCATGACATACATCACTTTCTTTACCAAAAATCTCTCAATTTGAGGAAAAATTGAGTTTTGATTGCTGTTTTTAGATAGGCACTTATGGTCCCTTCTTAGGTACCGATTAACCCTTTCAGTAGCGCATTTTGGGATTCAAGTTTATTGAGATTTTTATAAACCTGTCAAACGAAGACAATTTTCTAGGAACTTTAATGGGTCGTTCAGTTTTTTTGCAAAATGTCCCTTAATTTTCCAATGAATCTCATGTGAAATTTAGTGGGACAACACTCACAATCCCTGAATGGGGTTGAGACATTTCCTTTCTGAAGTCCCTAGAAGAAAAGGGGCTGTTTGAAATAATTTGTTGTTGTTCTCGTCACGTTCACAAACGCAATTAAGTAAAATATTTTTGTCCTAATTGCGTGATTTTGCTTTCAGTAAAGCTCAGTGGTACCTTGATTATTCTATGATCTGCAAACTTCCAGATGCCAACTCATCTATAACGGCCCTCAGAAAGCTTCACGTGTTACATCTGTTAATACTGGTTTATAGTCAATGATCACACATCTTCCTTATAACAAATTACACAATGAATAATGCAAAAACTTCAGATGTATGGTTGATGTAAACACGCAAAAAAATCCGGAGCTGATGAAATTCTATAAAATATGCTATACCTACTGAGAGTTTCCGGGACTTTAAAAGACCATGTGGTCGGTGATAACCGGAGGAAATTATCAGTGTCAGTAAAACTTAGAGGAGCAGTTTGAAAACAGTCAGTTATGAGCTACAGATAGACTTGAAAGTAAGTTATACTTTGTTTGCATCACGCTCGGAAGGACAAGGGACTTTGCGGACCTTTGGTGAAAAACTTACGTCATATTCCAAACAATATGCCTCTTCACTATAAGGAGGAGGAACGTTTTTACCATCCAACAGTTTCTTCGTAAAGACATAAAAAGTAAGAGCTTGCAGCATCAAAGACGATGCGACAGGCAATAATTTGAAATATGTAGGTAGATTTAAGTGTCCTTCTCTTACCCATCATTGAATCTTCATTGGCGTCAAAGTGTTGTAAAGTACCGCTGGGTCGAAACTCCATTTTTTCTCTTCTTTGGAAGCACTACAAAGAGTACAAAGTAACTAGAGCGACATTTAAAACTTGGAGCAGGGTATCAAACAATTAAAAAGAAAGGTAAAGAAATTGTTTTTCTGACAACTGTCAAGTTAAGTTTACGTTTACACAATAACATACGGTGTATTTTCGCGCTTGTGAGGTTAGAAACTCAACGATGCTAGTCGAACAACACCGAAGATGGATTTTCGGAGTCCAAAAGAACACCGCTGTCGAATTTGATATCAACATTCAACATCAAAAAGCTCGCAAGACACTCGCAAGCGCGAAATCACTCGCTTCTATTTGCAAACAATCGTGTAATCTCGCTAATTGATAAGAATCTTTTGGTTTATTCAAAGTTATAAATCCTAAAATTGATCTTAGAAAACACACAGGTCCAATAAATTTGGTGTTTCCAGCTGACCCCTTCATCAGCATTCTGGTTAGTTAGCTTGTTCGATCCTATTGTCTAGAACCCCATCATCTTCCTTATATTGCTTCTCACTTCCTTTTTTTCACGTTTCTTTGACCAATAATGCTCGTAAATTGATCGAAGCTCTCTTGCTTATTAATCCTCCTCTCCATTTTTCTTTCAGAGTTATGAATGAAGAGTCTGTCAGTATTGAATATGATCCTCTAGCTGAAATCTCAGTGAAGTACGAAGGAGACGTCGATTACACTTACTGTCTTTGCAGTCGTGTGTTATGGTGAGTACCCCCGAAGGTATTATTCCTAATATTTTTAGAAGTTGAGGAAGTCCTGGGCTCAGTGCTGAAATTGCAATTGAGATCTATGACTCCGAGTGCAAGTCATTTCTGTAAAGACTGGACTTGACTACAGTTTTCATGGATACATCAGCTTCCTAGAGCTGAATCATTTTGAGTATGAGGTTCTGTCAAGTAGCAGTGCCTGCTTCCAAACTGTGTCGAAATGCATCGGTGCGTAGAGTTTTGACGCGTGGACAATCAACTGCTCACCGATGCGCTATGATGCAGTTCGGAAGCTGGCACCGTCAGGTACTTGTCAGATCCGGATTCTCTAAATGGTTCTACTGTACGACCTACTGTGCCATCTGTTTGGTTTATTGTGGAATTTACCGAATGTCCTCCTGAAAGCAGTACAAATGTCACGTTCAATCTATTTTTAAACATCCTTCAGTAAAGCAGTCGCATTTTAAGTGTTTAGGTTGGTGAGTGGTTGGTCTGTAAAGAATTAACACTCGTTGCTGGAGGTCTTTACAGACGAGTTCACCAATGATAGGTGTCATGTGGCTGGGTTTCTAACACTTCCGATCCATGAAGACATTGATTTTGATGCACAGAAGTTGAGGACCCTAATCATTGCGGAATGTCATCGACCAACTCATTGGTCATTGTCTTTTACTAACCACTCTCCTTTGCCTTTGTGACCTTACATCCAGATTGTTATATAATGAAAACCTTCAATCTCTCGTTTTCTTGCCGAAACTTTTAACCCGAAGAATTGCTCGCAGTAGGTATGCTTCCGGAATAGTATCGAAATGTTTCTTAGGATTTGCTCTTGAATGTGACATTCAAATATTTTCCAAAATTTAACTGTAAGGGTTCAATTCAGAGATTTTTTACTCCAAATACCCATGACTTGGCTTGACTTGGAAAGTAATCTAGCAGAGTCAAGTTGAAAAGAAAAATTGCAATTCAGAGACGCTCTCTGCAAATCGGTAATTCTCTAGAAAAATCTTGTGTTTATTTCTAGGTTGCTAACTGGCAATCTTGAAATTATCTTCTCAAGATTTATCATTAGGGGAAAACCGTGTGTCTTCAAAGGGTCCCTGAATTACAAATTCGTGTCTGAATCCTACTTGAAAATCCCTTGAAACTTTCTTGAGAAATCTCACGGCGTTTTGGCTCAAGGTGTGTTTCTGAATTGCAAATTGAATCTGGAGAATGGTCCAAGTTCGAGTCGAGTCAAGGATATCTCAAGGAAAGTCTCTGAGTTGAACCCTAACTGCAAATGACAGTTAAAGGCAAAGAAGTGATGGTTTTTGAGAGTGTTGTGTCTCCAGCAGATGAGATTGTCACCACAGGTCGCTGAGGATTCTCCGTAATTTAATTACCAAGATCAATTTCATTTTGTCGTGTTTGTTTCTTTTTTTTTGTTTTTGTTTTTTTAGTTTCATTTAATAACATTTTTCTTGTTAATTGCAGCAATGTTGTAAAAAATGGAGTATCAGATTTGCAAATAAAACAAAATTTCTCCTGCAAAATTAGCGATGATACTGGTCAACTACCTTCAACAGAGTCACCCGAAAACAGTGTTTCTAAAAACTGCCTGAAAGAAGGGGTAAGTTAGTTTTTGAGTTAAAGTTTTGAAAGTTCCCCATGACCCACCAAAGCTCATTTCCAGCGTTAAGGTTGCGTCTACCCCTCATTGTCGAAATTTTTCTCTCTGTGAGTTGAGTAGATGGGTGCGAGGCTATTGGCTCATTTTTATCGCATTTTCTTAATATCAATCAAATCAGATTTGTTCTTACATCAAGGTTAGCATTCACCCATGGTCTTTACATATCGTCTGGAGGTACAACTGTGGGTGTTTAGAATCAAACCGCAGGGTACCGGTCTTAAAATCCATTCTGCAAGACTTGCTTCTATGTGCTGCTTAGTGAAGAAAAAAAAACAAAAATCACTATCTTGATTTTATAAGTGGGAAAAAAATTCATTACAAGTGCTCTTTTCATATTTGATAACAAGCTTTACATCGGGCATATCTGGTCAGATACGAACAGTTTGAAAAATAGTATCCGGTAAATAAGATATCTGACCTAATTTTATGTAATTATTAATTATTTGCCATTAAAACATGTGATTGAAAATGTTGCAGGAAGAAACACTAAGCTGCTATTACTCTGGCTCTCAGTACTCACCTGCTGATCATGACAGCTCTAGTCAAACTCCACACGAATGTGACAGCGGAGCAGATTTGCCGGTGACCCATCGAGACATAGAATGGGAACGTTACTGGGCTCAAAATGGCGACCGCATAGTGTGGGAAAGTTGGATAAATAAGTATAAGAATTACATCGATCCTATTTATTTGAACAATCATCCTAATCAAGGCTCCGTTCCCGTTAATTGTGATATCTTAGATGACCAGAATGAAGCCTCTGATTCTGTCCTGGTGAACTGTAGTAGTGACAGCGAGAGAAATAATTTGTCCACAAAATTAAATTCCAACGATGATGAATTGCAGCCAAAGGTGCAAATCGAGGAAGAATATTTAGAGGAGCCAAATACAGTAACGCTTGAGCAAGGTGTCGATTTAACGGCCAATGATTTCAATGAAGATACAAATTTGTTCGATCATAATAGATTATCCGATCTCATTAGAAATGAAGATTATCCTGATGACCAATACAGGCTGAGAACTGGAAGTCGGAGCTCCAGAAACAGTGGTCTTTTAAGTGCAACGACTGATTCCATGACCAACGTCACTAGAATCACTTTATCTTCATCGAATTGTAGCTCCGAGGATTTGTCCAACGATTTGTCGCTCTCGTCAACGTCGTCTGCCACATCTTATACCGAGCAGTGGCAGCAACTGTGGAACGATCATTTTAACAGCTTGTACGGTTCTCATTACACTAAATTTGTTTCTCACTATACGGAGAGTGATCTGTTACCCTCTTGGAAACAACCAGTGGCGGATATAATCAACGATGCTCTAGGTGATCTGGAATTTGACGAAGAACCTGAAGATGTAAATGTAGAATCTGCCAAGTCTAGAGGGAATGAACCTGTTGATCAATCTATATTTTCAAACTGTAAAAAAGTCAAAGCGCCTGAGTCAGAAAAATTGTCTTTGAACGAATTACCCGTCAAAGATTTTTCCGAAAACTTTGAAAGATTACAAGTCACAAGTTGCTCAGGTAACGACGATTCTTCGAGTCAAAATACCAATTCATTGAAGAGGAGAAGTCAAGAAAAAGACGAGAGGAGTAAAAATCATCTATCAGCGGTATGAATCTTTTCTAAGTTTTAGTTTAATTTTAAAATATCTGTGCAGTCCTCCCGCTTTTATGACTTTATGTTCAAATGGTTGAAATGATTTTTATATCGATGAGTAAAATGAAATTTCAAGCACTTTAGAAAAAGTTTAAAATGATCTCATTCGCTCAAAATTTGCTACTCATGATCTAGTGTGGGTGAAAATGTTAGTAATTTTTGACATAACTGCAGCCGCTCTACCGCAATGCAGCAACTTGGGTTAATTTTTGGAAAAAAATTGTAAACATTCAATGAAATCGATGTTTGAGGTTGGACGACTGCTGTCATGTCAAAAATGACCAAAGTTTTTGCCCACTTTGGCTCATTAGTTGAGACTTTTGAGTGGGTGAAGCTCTATTTTGAACTTCTTTCAACGCGTTTAAAATTTTACTTTACCCATGACAAGCGAGAAATTACTGTGCCCTGACGGAAGAGTCTTGGGTGGGCGGAGGGAGCCCAAATTTTTTAGGGATCATCATTTGTCTCTTTTACATCTTTTTTCATAGTAAGCTGTTTTCTTAAGAAATTTCAATTTTTCCAACCCACCCTTACTTTCCTCCCTACAAATTTCACTGTTTTGATTTGTGCTGCATTTCATCTCAGTAGTTTACCATGTACTTCGACCAGGAAAAGAAACTATCATCGCAGAAATTTTCATCGTATAATCTCACGGCTAATTTCAGAGAATTTCGCAGTTTTTGGGTATCTCAGAGTTTAACAGGATCGCCACTTGGCAGCCTAGAAAAAATCAAAAACTCTTCGGAAAATGATAGAAAAATTGATCAAGAACAATTTTGATGAAAGGACTTACTTTTGTTGGCCGCAGTACAAAAGGAATAGACATATGTTGTAGAAGTTGTTTGACGAGTGTTTACAGATGATAGATGGACTTATTTACTGCAAAGTGGACGAGTTTGTAACTCTGCGCACAGACCTCCATCCGCAGAGTCGCGAACAGACCTACTGCACAGAAAACCGGTACAGCTGTAATCAGCCATCTTTTGTGAAACGGCGTCCACCAATCGAAATCAGCATACCACCATCAAGTGGTCATCCATTCAGATTTGTCTTGTACTTAATCATTTTTTTTTGTTGATTCAGGAGACAAAAGTCGAATCTCAAGCACTCAAGCGAATGAGTCATGCACTTTCTCTAATGGGATTCAAGTATATCCCTTTGGAGCTACAGAATATTAAAGACTTCCGTGTCTCTTATCTCAAATCGAACATAAGGAAGCAGAATAGCGGTTTAAAAATGTATTCAAGAAAGCACACTTATTTTGACGAAGAAGGAAACACTGTCCTAGAAAAGGTATTATATCATTAGACTGTGGACAGCTTCCATCCTCTATTTTAAGTTGATTCCAGACAAAACTTTTCCTGATTTACAGATTTCAATCCAATGGATTGAGCTCCTTGTCACTTCTGGGGAAAGTCGTGTTTTTGACATTTTAATCTGATAACAAAGAAAAAACGCAAAATCCAAGAATTTGAGCACCTGCATAACTTTTGTATGGATTGTTTGAGCTCCAAACGAACAAAATTGGTTGAGAATTAAAGCTGTAAGTTGGGAAATTAATTTTGCCATAAGCTTAGTGAGTGCGAGTGATACTATGTCTATCTGTCTCACTAGCACTCATTGAGGCTTATGAAAAATTTTGTATTTCCGTAATCCTGGATTTGTTCTTGAGTGTTTCAGCTTGAAACTTTCAGGATATCTTCCGTTCAAACGTTCCTTAAAGGACATGGCACACTCCTTATGGGAAAACGGTTTCGGTCGAATTGGACGAAACTTTGGGATATTGTTCATTTTGACCTCCTGATCAAAAGTCTTCACGGGCCCGAAGTGATCCTATGACTAGTTTTCGAGATATGGGGGGGCAAAGGTCCCGAATTTGACGATTCTGAGAACATAGAATTTTGCTATACTTATCACTTTCCTTTTTTCACTTTTTTCCACATAACTTTTTTTCTATTGGAGTAATTGAGACGCGGTTTATGGCATTTTGTTCCTCAGACTTTTGCGCATGTTTTGATGTCCATATATTTGACCCTCATGCGGGGGAGGGGGTGGGGGTACAGCTTCCGCACCACTGCGGTGTCGATATCCTCTGGAATCACGATTTTCCACATTGAGGAGCCGAATCATTTATTGCGGCATTTAGTAAAATGTTTCACTATGCAATATGCATACCATTATGTGTCTAAAATAGTCATAATTGATAGTAACGATGGTCGGGGGGGGGAGGGGAGGGGAGGATATTTTTAATTTCAAGTGAACGAATTACAAATATATGCTTACCTTGTCGTTGAGAATAACTTTTTTACCAAACAAGCTTTCTCACCATAGTATAAGCCACTTAAATCACTCAATTTTCAGTAAGTTTGAGGTGTCCATTAAGAGGGGAGACAAAGCGTAGGGATGTTGGGGAGGGTACCAGAGCGTCCTCGCAGCTTGTTGCTTCATTTCTGATCAATTGTTGGAATAACTTTCTTCCTGATTGAAATATCCGAGCGCTGTTTACGGCATTTGGCTAATTCAACTCTTCCGTACTTTATTTACCCCCAACAACCAACCCCAAGAATGGTGAAGTGTCGTTGAGGGGGAAAGGGGGCAGTGTTCAGTCCCTCCATGCTTCTTTGTCGTGTTATTTTGTAACATTCTCTTGACCATAACTTTTTCTTTTTCCTTTCCTCATGCAGAAATGAGGTGGTAGTCTGCAGATTTTGTTACTTGAACTTTCAAACGTGTACCATACACATCAGATTAGAATTATACAAAAAAGCAGAGGAGGGAGGGCAGTCAGCACTCCCGCGCTTCTCATATTTTTACTAAATCTAAACATTTTCTGGAACAGCTTTTTTTCCTAATTGAGACATCAAACCGCGGTTTAAGTCATTCCCTGATTTTCAGGCTTGTGTTTAACGCTTGCTACCGGTCAATTTCTCAAGGAAGGGGGTGGGGAGGGGGCGAGGAGGGGGGTGTTACAACTGGTACAAGCAATGAGCCACAATATGCACGGAGTGTGGAACTGGTAGAAAAAACAAGGTAACTGAATCGATGAACACTTAATAAGTAGCCTCGATCGTATCACTGTGAGTCATTGGCGGCTCATGCAATTTGACAAAAATGTGTCCCCTCCATTTAATTCTATGTAAAACAATCGATTTGATAGTGGACCGCAGCTTCACCAACAATCGATTGTTGTGCATCGATTCAAATGACAGAAAAACATCGTTGTCAAAATGAAATGAGCTACCAAGGATGTGCTCATCGTGGCTCATTGCTCGTACCCGTTGTAACATCCCCGCCCCCCCCCCCAACTCTTTGAGAAATTGACCGGTAGCAAGCGTTAAACACAAGCCTGAAAATCAGGGAATGACTTAAACCGCGGTTTGATGTCTCAATTAGGAAAAAAAGCTGTTCCAGAAAATGTTTAGATTTAGTAAAAATATGAGAAGCGCGGGAGTGCTGACTGCCCTCCCTCCTCTGCTTTTTTGTATAATTCTAATCTGATGTGTATGGTACACGTTTGAAAGTTCAAGTAACAAAATCTGCAGACTACCACCTCATTTCTGCATGAGGAAAAGAAAAAGAAAAAGTTACGGTCAAGAGAATGTTACAAAAATAACACGACAAAGAAGCATGGAGGGACTGAACACTGCCCCCCTCCCCCCTCAATGACAATTCACCATTCTTGGGGTTGGTTGTTGGGGGTAAATAAAGAACGGAAGAGTTGACTTAGCCAAATGCCGTAAACAGCGCTCGGATATTTCAATCAGGAAGAAAGTTATTCCAACAATTGATCAGAAATGAAGCAACAAGCTGCGAGGACGCTCTGGCACCCCCCCCCCCCCAACATCCCTACGCTTTGTCTCCCCTCTAAAT
The DNA here is from genome assembly GCA_011764245.1 of Trialeurodes vaporariorum. NCBI lineage: Eukaryota > Metazoa > Arthropoda > Insecta > Hemiptera > Aleyrodidae > Trialeurodes > Trialeurodes vaporariorum. The sequence goes on along the minus strand of VMOF01000369.1, from coordinate 43,861,752 downwards.
GGACACCTCAAACTTACTGAAAATTGAGTGATTTAAGTGGCTTATACTATGGTGGGAAAGCTTGTTTGGTAAAAAAGTTATTCTCAACGACAAGGTAAGCATATATTTGTAATTCGTTCACTTGAAATTAAAAATATCCTCCCCCCCCCCCCCCCCCCCCCCCGACCATCGTTACTATCAATTATGACTATTTTAGACACATAATGGTATGCATATTGCATAGTGAAACATTTTACTAAATGCCGCAATAAATGATTCGGCTCCTCAATGTGGAAAATCGTGATTCCAGAGGATATCGACACCGCAGTGGTGCGGAAGCTGTACCCCCACCCCCTCCCCCGCATGAGGGTCAAATATATGGACATCAAAACATGCGCAAAAGTCTGAGGAACAAAATGCCACAAACCGCGTCTCAATTACTCCAATAGAAAAAAAGTTATGTGGAAAAAAGTGAAAAAAGGAAAGTGATAAGTATAGCAAAATTCTATGTTCTCAGAATCGTCAAATTCGGGACCTTTGCCCCCCCATATCTCGAAAACTAGTCATAGGATCACTTCGGGCCCGTGAAGACTTTTGATCAGGAGGTCAAAATGAACAATATCCCAAAGTTTCGTCCAATTCGACCGAAACCGTTTTCCCATAAGGAGTGTGCCATGTCCTTTGAACTTTTTGCATAAATTGATCAATTTTTGCCAAAAACTGTTGAATTTTTGAGCAGCGCGATGTGGTGTCTATGGTTTGAACTATTCGGCCGTGGAATCACCTTAACGGTGTCAAATTTATTGTAGTTGATACGTTGTGTAAGATTGTTGCCTTGTACGTCTTTCTAGACTGTCTGCTTTTTCTCCCTTTTTCAAAAAAAAATTGTTAAAAAAGTTTATTTTTGAACTTATTTTTAAGGAAACTTATTTTTAAGGAAACTTATTTTTGAACTTATTTTTGTAGTCAATTGCCAAAAAGCAAAATTTTTGGGGGGAAAAAATGTTGAATTTTATGAAAAATAGAAGTTAAAAACAGTTTGTTTAACAAACAGTTCAAGGTGATGAAGTCCCATTATTTAATAACACACCTCCACACCTCTCTTTCTCCACTGTCTCTCTTTGTAACTATTTTTTAGTTTTTGTGATTCAAATTTGTGAAATTTAACATTATCCCTTTTTCTCTCACTAAGGTTGAAAAAATTCCGGACAAAGAGGAAACAATCTCAACTGCACTTAATCAAAGTTCATCATCCACTGAGATCTTACAGGGCAAGAAGCGTCCGAATGAACAAGAAGAAAATTCTACCCCTGAAAATTTCAATGATGCAATTTCTCCTCAAAGTCATGAACTGAAGAAAGAAGCGGAACGCGGGGATTTCTGTGCTCTCAAAACCCCAGAACTTTGCTCTACTTTAATAAACGCCTCTTCCGAGGAAGAAAAAGTTTTGTCCAATGAATCTGTTCGGACTGTTAGCTCATCGTCCGAATTCCATGAAAATGATGAAGGATCACCAGTCAGTAAAAAAGGACAAAACAAGAGAAGGAAAAGAGATAATGAAATAAAGCAAAATATACCGATCGAAGTGATGGAAAATCCTAGTCTTAAGAAATATTGGGTCAAACGCTATCGTCTATTCTCAAAATTCGATGAAGGCATAAAATTAGATTATGGTAATTTCCAGAATCTTAAATTCCTAGATTGTATGCATCTAAGTTAATTTCATTTCCGAACCTTGGCTTCTTCATTTCATTTCTGATTCTTAGATCCGTTTAGTGTGATGTCGCAGTCAAAATTCAGATTCTTATCCATGCTCCTAAAAGCCCTCTCACTGCATGGAATATTTTCAGCTTTTCCTCGCTTGCCTGTCTTTTGCTAAGCAAACTTATACTTTCAAGTAACAATAGCTGTCATTTTTATTAATATTGGGGCTCTTGCAAACTTTTGCTATAGTTGATTCTTGCATAAAAACCTGTAAAAGTGACATTGAGTACACTAAAAAATCACGAAATTCACTCTCAGAATCTGGCTTAATGGCGGAGAGACGCAGGTATCATGGGAGATTCCTATCTAAATTGAAACATATCTCTGTGTTTCCATAGAGAAAGTGACTTAATACACAGGAATCTCCCATGATACCTGCGTCAAACAGCCATTACCATCTTGCCGTTATAGCAGTTATTTGAGTTTATTACTGAATTTTAGACTTTCTTAGTGTGATACTCATGATTTTTGCTGGTCTTTAAGTAAGATTGGACTATTTATTTGCTTGTTGCAAAAGTTTGTAAGAGCCCCATTGAGGTGTTGAAATTTATGATGAGGTATGCGCCATTAAATGTTGAAAGAAATTCAGCATTGTTTGACTATTTGACGATGTTGTTCTTTTCAAAACTCTAAAATAGAGAGAAATCATCATTTTCACTGCTAAGAAGAATTCAAAACTTGCAATTTTATAGGTCTTAAAATTGATTTGGAGGAGTTGTGGATTTGGTAGGGTAAACTAAACGGATATTTTTACTCTAACTAGGCAGGAAGGTGCTTACTTTGTTGATCGCAGCTTGATTCTTAACTGTCCTAAAATTGTTTCTAAAATTTTGTCCCGCAGAAAGCTGGTTCTCTGTGACGCCTGAATGCATAAGCAAGCATATTTCCGAAAAGTGTAGGTGTGACCTTATCATCGATGCATTTTGTGGGGCTGGTGGCAATACTATACAGTTTGCGCTCCTGTGTGAGCGAGGTGAGTCTATTGTAAGCTTAGTCAGATTGGAACAGTTATTTTTGGCATTTTGAAAGTTTAGGCAGATGAATTGAATAGTCAAGAGTGTATTGAGTAATTTGAAGTTTCAAATCTCAAGTCTTCGAGTACATTGGCAAAGTAAGAAAACTGTTATTTAGGAAAGGCTCTTACAAGAGGAGTTCTTAAAATTTCCATCCTTAATGATCATTCTCTTTGTGAGAATTTTCTATGCCCAAAAGAAACAATAATTTGAAACGCATTGGTTAACTTAAATCCAAGCCTAATAAAATGTGTGCTTTTTGATGATTTTACATAAATAGAAAAGTAAATAATAAGGGTTTTAAAGAAAATTATTTGAGAATACTTAAAATGAAGAAGATTTGCGATGGTTCTGGATTTGGACTCGTAGATTCGGGTGTTAAAATCTACGATTCAGCAAAATTTTCGATTCGACCCATCACTACACTGATTGTGAGCAAAAGATAACTTATCAGTCTATTTGTTAAAAATGGTGAGTAGAAACGCATTTGTTGATTTAACTAACAATTCTGTTGATTGTGCAGTCTGATTTGTTAAACCAACAATTGGATTTGTGAAATCATTAATCCAGATTGTTGATTTAACAAATCGGATTGTTGATTTACTGTTTTGGATTGTTGGTTTAACAAATTGGATTGTAAAATCGATATAATAGTTAGATCAACAAATGCGTTTGTACTCACCATTTTTAACAATTAGACTGTAAAATTACCTAAATTTTTTTCTCAGTGTAACATAGAGAGTTAAGGGATGAAAAAAAAAAGAAAAAACAATCTAAAGCCCTCCTCCTCCTTGTGTTCTCTGGATACTTCTCATACTCGAAGGTGTCTGTAGTAGTGTCTACTACTACTACTAATTAATTTTTTTTTTTTCAGTAATTGCAATCGATATTGACCCAGTCAAAATTGATCTGGCTCGAAACAATGCTCGAGTTTATGGAGTAGAGGATAGAATCGAGTTCATTACGGGAGACTTCATGCAGCTCGCCCCCACTCTTGTGGCTGACGTTGTATTTTTATCGCCTCCTTGGGGAGGTCCTAATTATCTATCCAAGAGTTCCTTTGACCTTGATGATATTTTGCCACCTGTTGGTGGACAGGAATTGCTTGAAGTAGCGAGGAAAATTACCAACAATGTCTGTTACTACCTTCCCAGAAATTGTAACGTAGACCAGGTAAGCGTTTGCTAATTTTTACTTCCTGTTTCTAATTTCCTTTTTTTTTTCTTACTATACGTAGTATAAAAATCTAAGCCTTCAGATTCCGGAAACCTCGGGAATATTCGTTTTCTGTGTTTTGCCAGAGTTTTGTGTGTGCCAGAAAGGACGGTGTCTAATAGCCGCATGCCAGCAGGGGGTAAATGAGTCGAGAGCACTAGCAGAGCCTCTGCTCCGCCCAAGCCCCATAAATCAACCCCCTGCCCACACACTGTCAGTATGTATACTGGCGACTGAGCACCCTTAACTCTATGTCCAGAGTTGTCAGATATACGGAACCTCAAAGTTCGATATCAACCAATTTTCAAAGTATCAGAACTTTTCCAGAAAAGGTTGGATTTTAAAAAAACTAAGGGCCTAAAGTACTTTCCAGAACGAGTACTTTTCTAATAAAAATACATCTTTCACATGCTTTTCAATGGTCAGAAGAGGCAATTAAAAAGTTTGATTGCAGAATGTTTGATGCAGCGACAATATATAATAGAGACCACGCACTAGCCTTGCGCGGCGCGCAATGCGCTCGATGGCTGACTTTTTTTTCGGAGCTTTTTCGGGCTTGATTAACATAGGGAGCATGAAGGAGCACCATCCAACATGGACCATACGTTGACTGATTATTTCAGTGCTTCAGATTCACTACGCAAAAATCTCAACGACGTTTCTCATCAGTCAATGTATGGTCCATGTTTTTCGGTGTTCTGTTGAGACCCCGAAAAAAACAGTTGCCACCGCGCGCAAACATAGGGAAGATAGATAGTGCGTGGTCTCTATTATATATTGTCTCTGGTTTGATGTTACTTTTGTTTTTATTAATGTTAGCGTTTGGACATCGATGTTATTGTGCTTTGAGCTGTAATAATGCTTCAGTGTCAATTCCTCAGGTTTTTTCATCCCCATTCAATCTCCATCTGTTTCAGCTCATACCTCTGTCTGGAGATGCGTACGAATTAGAAGTCGAACAAAACTTTCTGCAAAAGAAGCTCGTAGCCCTCTCTGTATATTTTGGTGAGCTGATCCATGTAGAGGAAGAATAACTCGGTTCTTGCAAGATTTCGGTCAACATTTTTGCAACCAGCAACATTGAATTCCATTAAGAGCGAGTGATCTTTTGTATTTTTTGATGGTTTTATTGAACCATCCATTTTTTTATGAAGCTCTCAAACTCAGTGGCGGCTCGATCAACTTGGCAACAACGTTTTCTCTCCATTTGGCTCGATGTAAAACAATCAAATTGATAGAGAAGCAGCGCTTCACCAGCAATCGATTGTTTTACATAGATTTGAATGGAGGAAAACATTGTTGCCCAATTGGACGAGCCGCCCCTGCTCAAACTAATATTTTAGTAGAGAAGAAACTTCTCTGTGAAATTCAGAGACAGTAAATACTAGAGACGGCACACCAGCTGATCAGTTGGCAGACAGCTTCTTTTTTTTTTCTTTTTTTTTTGGAACCGAACAAAATAACATAAGTGCTTCGTACTTGATCTAACATCGTTAAAGAGCGCTAAGCAGCGTTAATGAGTGGTTTTTAACGTTTTTAATGAAGGCATCGTTTTATTTGCCGAACTTTACGTGAGAATCAAGGCTCTTCATTGTTGTAGCAAAACTACGCAACAGACCCATTGAAGACTCAAAATTGCAGCTCTGAGAAATAGTGCCCATGGGATTTTGCCCAACACAAGCAATATTGCTAGAATGCGGTCTCTAGCAGAGACATCAGAGACCACGCTCTACCTTTCTCGCCCATGGTGGCAATTTTTTTTTTTTTTTTTCGAAGTCGCAACAAAGTAACGTCCAATGGCTCCTATGTGGACTATTGAGCAAAGATGTTTACGTCAGTAGCCAATCAAAACGAAGCATCATTGTTTGGTCGTTGGTCAGCAATCCACGTAGGAGCCGTTGGATGTTGTTCCCCATGTTATTTTGTTGAGTCCCCAAAAATAAAATCGGCTAGTGCGTGGTCTCAGTTTGTCTCTGGTCTCTAGTATATACTATCTCGGTTTTGTCTCAACTAGCCTAGGGTTTTTTCTTTTTTCCCTTTCGTATTAGTTTGTTACCTAGTTACTGTCTCACACCCCCTGTATGGAGAAAGTGGTGGTATTGGTATTTTTTTCCCCCCATTTTTCTTCTTGTCCTGTTTCTTTACTGTGTTACCGTGGGTTCCTCCATTCCTCTATGTTCCCTTTTTTTCATTTTGTGTTTTTGAAATACAAGCACAATATACAAATTGTGTGAGTGGCTGGACTTTACCACTATTGCTGCAACTTCTACTTTTTTTTAAAGACGAGATTTCCTATTCAATGTAAACAGTATCTGATAATTTTAAAAGTCCAAATGGATGCCATTACGTAAAAGTGGGCTCTCATGGAGACAGTTTAAGTATTTGCTTAAATTAACAAGGCACCAGAATATTTCCTTGTTTAATGTATTCTAAATTCTGTAATCAATCAATGGTTATTAGTAATTGAATCTTACACAAATATGTTACACAATGGGGATGCCCTGCGTAGATTCACTATTTTTTGATGGAGCTCTTTGACTTTAATAATTGTGATATGTTTTGACAAAACTTACATCATCTTCACAGACCATAATTTTCAGGATTGCAAAAATAAGATACTGGGGTCGAAATCATATGTTTTGATATCATGTGTTCTCCAGTAACCTTAAGATGATTCCACGGTCAATTAATACGACATTACAACGGATACAACATTGCGCTGCTCTTGAAGGTAACAGTTTTTGGCTAAAATTGACGAATTTACGCTAAAAGTACACATTTGAAAAACTTCAGCACCTGCGAGCATACTTCAGGAAGATACCCTGAAAGTTTCAAGCTGAAATACTCAAAAATAAAGCCTGAAATTATGAAATACGAAAATTCCCATAAGCCTCATTGAGTGTGAGTGAGGCAGATAGACAGACATATTATCACTCGCACTTACTATCACTCACTGAGCTTTTGGCAAAATTAATTTCATAAATTACGGCTTTAATTCTAAACCAATTTTGCTCATTTTGGGCTCAAAATATTCATTAAAAATTTTGCAGGTGCTGACGTTGTTAGTTTTTGCATTTTTTCTTTGGTTTCAATCTAAAATGCCGTAATCACGACTTTTCCCAAAAGTGACTAGTATCGCTATCCATCGAATTAAAACTTGGAATAGTTTCGCTAGAATCAGCTTAAGAGTAACGACACAAAGTTCATAATTTTAGCCCATAGAGGCCGTAAAAATGCTTGTGATTCGATACATTTTTCTGTTGACTATTAACTTTCCAAAACTTTAACTGTGTTTTTTTTTTCAAAATCACCGTTCATATTTCTATTTATAACTTTTAAACGCCTCCATTCTGTCAATTTTTTTAACTTTCGCACAATTTGGTCGTGAACTGTCCGTCATAGCCTCTCCTACACAGTGGTATAGATATCTCAATTTTTGTCTGGGTGCAGATACGGTCGGTTTTGTCAGAATGCGCCACAATTGCTGCAAGAAGAAGTATCCCATGTATACACGACATAGCTCCATCTTTGAATTGAAGATTAGCCTATTCTTAAATTTTAAATAAAATCTGACTTGTGGTGTCAGCCCATTTTTGAGGGGTTGTAAAATTACAACAAAAATTGTATTGAACTATTTGGTTTGCATGATTAGATTCTTACGAAAAACACTAATATTTCATCATGAAAACTCAATTTTGACCAGTGAGTGGGTTGAAACCACTTTTACGTAATATTATCCTAGTAATAAAATCGATGCTCCTATATTGCCAGATTTTTTTTCATAGTTTTTTGTACTTTTGACAATTTTTAAATAAATTTTTTATCGAAGAGGTTTGAAGTTTTGTCTTTTTGTGCATGTTTGACTTGTAATGAAAGCTGTCGAAGGCTATCAATGTTTAATGTAACCTAATTTGATGTGGAATTCACGTAATGTGTAATATCAATTTTATTTTAAAGACAGTTGACTATTCAATGAGCACAGATAGTTAGCTACTGGTAAGGTGTAAGGTAAAATGTTCTGAGAATACGTACTGTATTAGAGTCCCTGCTTCCTTTCCTCAGCCCCCAGGTAAAGTAATAATAGGAATAGTCTTTCAAGACAATGGGGCAGTTGCAAGAGTCTGAAATTCCGAGTTTTTACAGAGTGAATGAAAGAACTTGATGAGCTGAAAACAACGGTGCCTTTGGTTTTTTCCCAAGTGTCCCTATTTTGGAGATACACTTCCGTAAAGTTGCAAAAAACCGTGTGTGTTGTGATGTCATAATGATGCGTGTATAATAAGTGTTTACGGTTGCCCTCCGGGTTGCGTTTTCTGACTTGGCCTGGGCGGCTACCGCCACTTATGATGTGGAATCTCCATTTAAAACCAAGTATTTTGGACCAAAACCGCATCTCAGGAAATTTGAAACCTAGTTAGAAACTGAAGGCATTTTTATCTTCTGCTCACCGAGTACTTTCATTAGTTAACTAAAAAACACCAGAATTCAGACAGAAGATTCAGGCTTTTTTTATTTTGTTCATACTGGAAGGTTGAGAGTGCTTACTAAATAGGCATGAGCGTTCGATGGAAAAATCGTACAGTTGAAACAAAATTTTGTGTAAATTTTGATGTTTGATTAATCAATTGATCAAATAATTTGGAATTTTTTACGGTATTTTTGATGCTAGAATCAACATTTGAGAAAGTTAACAAAGTTTCAAAATTGTTGAAAGTTTTGATAATTCAACATTTTTGAAAGTTTAGAAACGTCAACATTTTTGAAAGTTTTGAAATTTCAACATTTTAGAAAGTTTTGAAAATTACAAGAACTTTTATTTTCATTGATTGCAAGGCCTGCACGTAAGCAATTCTACTCATTCGAGGTTTTACACTCTGAGCTTATATTGTGCTACAGTTTCAGCTACTTTGGAAAAATATCGTCACAAGAAATAAATAGAAGATGGTTTTGAAGTAGGAATGATGTATGTACAAAACTTGCATAGTTACAAAATAAATCACAAAAATCAAATTACAGAAATTAGACAAAATAATTAATCCCTCATTTCACCCTCTTCGTCGTCTTCTTCCACTCCACGAATGTAGAGAATATTGTTACATCTGATTAAAACTTCTCCTAGAGGACCTCCGGAAGCACCACCTCCGCAAAATTCCTCAGCATTCGCCAACTGAAGATTCATGTATCCATCGACCGAGACCAAGTATCCTTTGTATTCATGGCCCCATTTCAATTTGACCAACACAGGTTTACCAGTCAAATCGTTCAGGAAAGGTTTGGGATTGATTGGCATAGCAGTCGCCATTTTGAAATGAAAAGTTTGTTTCTTCCTTGACCTGAACAGCAACAAAAGATTTACAGAAAATTATTGTCCGTTAAAATTTGAAGATAACTTTTAACGGAGACCTGGAGGTCGATCCTTGAAATACCCAACTTTTAAATCAACTGGATAAAAATAATGATTGGTGGAGACCATTCACGAGGTTGCCAAGTCTAATAAAATCACAGAATTGTTTAATTGTTTAACAGAATAGCAGAAAGTCTTGGGCATCCGACAATCAATTAGATAAATGCTGTGTTATCATCAGACTAGAAAACCGCAAGACTCGCATTCACCAATCACCGCTCTTTGTTTTAATCCAATCCATTCAAAATCCCTCTAGATCAAAGATCAACCTGCTGAACTAAAATAACAGGAAGAATTCAAACACAGTCCTCTGCATATTCGTTAAAAATAATAACTTGGAAAATCAACCTCAAGTTCTAATAAAAGTTTGTTGATTTGATTCTTTAGGAGAGCTGCCAGTCCTTATCCTCCCCACTTGTAAAATATGGTCAATTTAATGTAAGTATGCTTTTCTCAGGAACCAATGAAGATAATTTTAAAAAAAACTATTATTGGTTGAATTTGTCTATTTAATGGAAGTCAGTCAATGGAGAAGTTTTCTGAAATTCTGCAATATCAATTTTTTGTGAATTTTGAAACTTTTGTAAAAAATAAATTTGTTCGTAAGTAGGAAGTTTTTTGACAAAATTTTGAAAATTCAGGAAATATGTTTTGGCAGAATTTTAGAAAAACCTCTTTTGTGATTGTTCCGATTGAATTGACGAGTCTAACCAGAAAAGTTTGTTGAATTATTTTTAGTGGCTCCTGCATAAAGTGTACCTACATGAAGAGTCCAGGGGAAGAACGATTCTGTCACAGTTGGAGGCAACATTGAACTTGAGCGTATTTTCTAGCGAAGAAACGGTGATCGATACTTGTAGCTTGTTTCAGAAGTGTAGGTGCACCTGAACAAAAATCTTTGGCGGATTTTCAACTTTCGTTTGTTTAAATCAAAATAAAACTTGCCCGCGACTAAATTATTTTGCTTTTAAAGTGTTCCTTATAGAAAAAAGAACACTTGAACTCATTATCTTTAATTTTCATTGCGTGATATCATAAATAATGTTGACAAATTCCTAACTGAGAATCAGTTGATGCTGTTAACATTTACGGCCGTATATTCGATGTTCAGCAGTCCACAGAGACGGATACGATACGACGGTCTGCTGATTAGAGTGTTCAAGACTCCACACGAAAACAGGTCAGTCGCTCCGCAGAACATTCTTGAGACTTTTCCACGTCTTCTGAACGCTTCTGACATAGCCTCGATTAAGAAGTAAAAGTGGTGCAACTTCCATGCTTTTGGTTGGCTCCGAACTTAGCCAATCGAACGTCATAAACACATTGACTAACTTCTGTGGTTTGATCATTACTCCGACATAGAGTGAGGCCGAAACTATATCATTTTCAGTGCCCCTGAGCTTATTGTCAGAATCAGAAGCATTCACCAACTGATCCGCCAATTTTTCCAACTTGCAGATATGGAGTAAGAGCTGCCTCCGAGTACTTTCTGATAAAAAAGTAAAAATGATAGTGACTTACGTTTAAACTACTTCAACGTTGATTCGAGAGATCAAGAAAGATTGAACTTTGAGGAACTAAATCAAATTAAGTAAATGATGTTTTTAACTTAAAAAATGCTCCCTCTTGCCGCTAAACAATGGACGAAAAAACATAACCTCAAACAACCGCTTGCTTGAAAAAAGATTATACATATTATTATGCCTTGCTGTTGCTGATGATGTATATAATCTTTTTCTCGCAGGTTTGTTTACGTTCACAGCTGAAGAAGTGATAAGTCAGATAAGTGAAAGGTGATTACAGGGATAAATACTAAATGCCATTTAAAGCATCTTAATTAACTAATTAAAAATATGTAAAAGCAAGTTCGAATATTTTATGTTTTAAAAATTGAGTTTTACTTTTTGTTGCCTCTTAGCTGACATTGACTTCTCTTGATGGGTTGAAGTTCTTCACCTCATTCTTCTCATTCATCCATCCCTGCCAGCTACAAAATCCAGAATCCACTTTCAACTTTCGCTGTGCTGTTTCTTCTCATGACATATTCCGCTCAACCTAAGTAACATTCTAACTGTTCACATTTTTATACTTTAACCATGGTGACTATCTTATTGCTGAAAGCTCAGTCGGAAGAATCGAAAAGTTCATCTGAAGATTCCTATGTCTGTAAGCTGAGTCAAGAAAATTTCGTTGTACGCCTGGTTTACTCGTTGGATTTTCAGTTCCACCATCTTGATGAGCTGGGAGAAAAATTAAAGATGCCCACCAAATACTCAGGTAGGTTCTAACTGATTGTGTAAAAATTATCAAAAATTGATTAACCAATGCCTTCTCCTTACTTAATTCACTTCAGGTCCGAGGTCGTTTTGGGACGGTTGATGGATCAAGTAAGTTGATACTTTTGGTTTTTGATTGTCGAATTCTGCTCACCTGTCTTGGATCTTACTTGAGCGTGCCAGAGTAAAGAGCAGTTATGCACTTTAAGTATCATAATTTGACAAGTAGTGGTGCCAAAATATTTGAACACCTCAAGATGTATCAGAGAGGTTGATTAGGAATGGTTCAAGACTCTGTGCTAACAAATTTCTCACCTGGATTTAAGCTAATTTTTATTTGGTACACAATAATCAACCATAGTGGAACACTCTTGTTTTTTCACTACAGTCAGACTTCGCAAATTCGAGTGTTCCATCGGAATGAAACGAAACACTCTAACTCCTTTGACGAGTCGGTCCACGGATCGCGGTTACTCTTGTTCCAAAGAAATTTAATCTCTTACCCATCAAATCTTGAGTTCTTTGATCCGTGACTTTGCTTACGGCACAAGTTTAATTTTGGAAAATGAACTACAGGAGCCTCTCTTCGAAAGATGGCACAGAAATAATTAAATAGCGCAGTTCAAAAAGTAAAACAGAAACGGAATGCAAGAATTTGGATAGAGCGTGTTTTTTTTCCTTTAGGTCTCTAGACAAACTATACCTAAACAAGAGCAACCGAGAGTTACCTGTTCCGTTCTGATCCATCTTGTTTCATGCATAAAAAAATTATCCTCAAGTCTTGATCAGTGGAACATTTAAGAGGTAGCGAAGCAGCAACTGCAAGGAGGCGCAAGGTTTTTAAGAGCGCACTCACTTTGATCGAAGCAGCAACTGCAAGGAGGCGCAAGGTTTTTAAGAGCGCACTCACTTTGATCGAAGCAAATTGATGAAATATAATCAAATTATAGAGAAAAATAAAGAAGAAAAGAGAAGGAAAAGTCTGAGGGAAGAGCAGGTCCAGTGTACTCTCGGAATTGATTAAAAAAATCAAGTAAAATTTATTTATTTATTTAATTTTTTTTTTGGAGGATTCTTATTAATTTTTTTAAAAGTAATGCAATAATGCAACTGTATCATCATAAGATACTAAGCTTTGTTCTATTATCAATAGTATTCCCGAAACAAGCCCTAGGCTTTGAGGGATACTTGGAGAATGCTGTCAATTTACAAAAAAATCTAAATAAACATCTATCAGTCGGTCTATTCCATTTTCCAGGTATCATCTTTACAAGCCCACGCTGTGTCAGCGCCGTAAATAGAAGTCTTCAGTCCAGTTCGCTTCCAAAAGAATGGGAATCAAAGAAAGTGTTTGTTGTCTCTGAGACGACAGATCGGCTGGTGCGAAATAAACTCAACGTCCGTGATACGATCGGCAGCTCAGCTGGGAATGAAGATACTTTGATTCCTCTCATTTATAAAGGTTTGATATTGCAATTACTGTGGACTCACTGAAGATTACCTAGACTCCAATTATGGCACTTGCTATTTCGACTATTTTAAATTTTTTAACTGCCTTCAACCTGCGTCCACACAACAAATCTTTTTGAAAGCAAACCTCGTGGCTCTGCTGCTTTGCTCTGAATGGTTGTCTGATGTCAGCAGCAGTTCTTTTGACTATTTTGTAAAGGGTGATACTAATTTTTATATCAATAGGATCCTCACTAAAGTGAAAAATAGTAACTGATACTTGAGTAAGAATCAATAATCAGTCCAACAAGTGATACTTTATAATGTAAACATAGGCGGAAATAGACTGGGGGATCTAAGCCCCCCCCCCCCAGAAAATTTTGGGAGCAAAAACAGTTTAGCCATTTTGCCATCTGATTTGGCACATCCCAAAATTTCGGCTCTCATGGAGAATCCAAGGAACACAAACTGAAGGATCGTTAAATACAGAATGTGTTTTCCCCCAAAATTTGCCTGGATTGTGAGAGATAAGGGGTCATAAAGGAGATGGATGGTCAGAGTTCATCGGGATTAAAAGCAGGAGAAGCAAAAAAAAAAAAAAAGTAATGAGTCTTTTGCTAGCTCAGCCCCCTCCCCCCCCCTGAAAAAAAATTCCTAGTTCCCCCTTTGAGTGTAAATTACAAATTATCGTAATCTTTAGAGTGAAAGGAGAAGGGCGGTTAGCGAAGTTGAATCACCCAAAATTTACCTTGTTTTGCCAAGTGTTTGAGGCTGGGTCATTTCATGCCAAATCAAAGCAGGGTGTAAGATTGACAGTCTCCGATTTTTCTGAAATTTGGCACGGTTTTAGTCCAAATCGAAAGATTAAAAAATCCAATATTTTCAAATTTTTTTGACCACCCGCCAATTTTCGTTGAATTTTGAAGTTGCCAAAATTTCACAAAATTTAGCAGAGGTCCTTGCCTTAGAAGTGTCATAATTCCGATCTTATTCAACGTTGAGAGCCCCAAGTAGTCTCTCCAAACTTCTCTAAAGTCCTTTGGAGAAGTTTTTAGCTCCCTCATGGTTGCGCTATTGTTTGAATGAATTTCAATATAGTTTTGTTGTTTTTAAACCCTAATCAGCTCAATTTTGATTTTTAGAGTTGGAACCTGGGTCAAACCCACTATTACTCCCAGTGGGTAGCTTGTCTTCCAAGAAGATTCAAGAGAAACTGAAAGAAAAAGAGATCTTCGTTGAGGAAATACAAGTTTACAAAACGATTCCACATCCTACGCTGGAAGAACAAATGAATGACGTCATGACTAACAACCCACCTGACATCATCGTTTTTTTTAGTCCATCCGGAATCCAGTACACAAAACCCCTAATGAGTCAAGCGTTCATCGCAAGAGTAAAGGTAAGCTCCCAACAATGAGCAATCTATTTTCCACAGTTTTTTTTTTTCCTTTTTAATTTTTTTAAAAATTTAGTTATTTTTTTCGTTTATCGTAACTAAGGCTTGATGGTGATATGTGCCAAATGCGTCTGTAAAACCACCATTGGCACCTAAAAAATAGAAGCCCCAGTCAAAGTTGGCATGAAAGTAGGATTTTTTCCCCCATCCCCTTTTCTAATATAACGACAAATTACAAATGGAGCCCTACTGCCGCCCAAATAATCTCTGATGGTTGCTAAAAAATAAACCTGCTAACCGAAAGGGCTCCAAAAAAATTTGAGTTAGGTTTAAGCTCTGATTGTACCTACTTAATCAGCAATTTTAGAGCTGGGAAAGTATTGAATAGTGACGCTGAATTTTTGACTTTTATCTTGAGTTTGATACGTTATAATTTATTGGTTGCATGAAATTTTTTTATTGGTTGACCTACCTTTTCTGTACACCGTAAGTGAGCTCAGAAGACAATAAGAGGAGATGACCTTCAAGGTGCTTGAGGAATTTTTTTTTTTCTGCAAGAAAACAATAGTGAACTTGTAAAACAATTTATTTTCTCTGCGGAAAAAGGGAAAATATGTGTTTTCCTGGTGAATCACTGCTTTAAAAAGAAATTACCTCCTGGCCCCTCTTTACGGTAGACTTACGCTGCTCGGAAAAAATTGAGGGTCGAAAAACAACTGAAGCTCTTTTCAATTAGAATTTTGTCATCAGTGAGGCAGTTTTCATCGGTTTACAGTGATATTGTAAAATTTGAATTTTCTGCTTTTAACTTACTCCTCTGTGTAATTAGGAACTCAATTTCTTCAAATTTTTTTAAGTCACATCATCCCTTCCATTTTGTTATTCCTCTTTTCTATTCTAGTTTGTCGCTATCGGACCAACCACGGAACAAGCTCTGAAAGATGCTGGTTTCAGCGTTGCAAGTACTTCAGCCAAACCAAATCCAGACTGTCTATTAGAAGCTATAAAAGCAAGTTTAAAGCAGTCTTGATATTGATGAAGTAAGTTATTTATATTTCATATTCACTGGAGGTGTTCGTGTATTGAAATTTTGGGTAGAGTCGATTTGAGTTTTGCTTACTTATATTTTGAGTGATCAGTTCGAGTTAGCAATAATTCAAAACAGCAAAAAAAGATCTCTAGAACTGAAAGATTTAATAAAGATAACGTAATTTTTAAAGATAAAGAATCCAACGTTTCATGATCATCTTTCACATTTTAAATTTTTCGAGGGAAAATGCATGTACGTACACTCCTTGAATATTTTTTCCTTTATTCTCCATGAGTCATAGAATCGCAGAAAAATATTAATTGAAGTAATCGAATAAGTGGTCGTGGTTGAAAAAATGAAAATGAGTTTGGAAATTTTGAAACGTTGGATTCGACTTACGCCTATGCGTCAGATGAACAAGGAAATGACTTCAGTTCGTTTCTCTATCCTTTTCTAAGACATGTATGCTAATGAGCGAAGAGAGAGGGAGAGAAATTCTTAGATCCGCCTCTGGATTTTGTCCTGTTAAATTTTCTGAGGATTTTTTTTAGAAAAATAAAGCTATTTATAAATATATAATGATTTATTTTAAAACTTTTATTCGATGAATAACACGTTTGAAGTTTTATAAGCCTTTTAATTTTTCTAGACATCCGTTCAATTTATTTGCGTTGACAACATGCAGAATGCTAATTGGAATATGAGAGAAGAAAAATCAATCACGATAGTAATGATATACTTTTTTTCTTTTTTTTAGTTTGAATAGTTGTTAGGTTTATTATAAATTTCCTCGCTTTGCCTGAGCAGCTTCGATCGATTCAAAGAGTGCTTTGAAATTGCCCGCTCCGAAACCCTGAAACAACACAATAAAAAACTTAATATTTAAACATCCTTAGTTTATTCTAGATATATTCAAAAAATGAAAGTTGAGTGTCAGAAAAGCTGTAAGGCAAATAGTCATGAAGCTGAAAATAATGACACCCGACAAAAATAATTAAAATAAAATAAAAAATTGTGATAAGGACGACTTGCCTTGATATCTTTTAGATCTTACATCATTGTAACTTTCAAATTTGCTTTTGTCGTGTAATCAAATTCCAACTGAATAGGAAATCGGAGTTGAAAAGGAAAATGACGATAACATACTGTGACCGGCCATTTCTTTCTTAATCCGCTGCGGAAAGAATTGGTCAGTCGCAAAATTTTGCCTTCTTGCTTTTAAGCATTCATTTTTAGGTAAAATTATGCAAAAAATGAAGAAGTCTGTTTGTAAAATGACCCACAATTGCCTGACATAAATGTTCCTGTTTTTTTCAGATCATTGTAAGTTCTAGCCAGTGAGATTTTCCTTGGATCCCGCAGTTGAAATCTCTTCTTGGTATCAAGTTGGAAGGACTGCTTCATTTCATGACAAAATGAAAATTCTCAAAAACTAACCGTGATTCATGACTCTGTGCCTCTCCAAAGCATCCTTTTTAATTTGTCAATCTTGCCTCCAAGCGACATGTTATTGCAATGCATTAGTAGGTATGCACACTCGTTTTTTATTCATAATAGGGCGGTAGCAAATTTTTGCTGAGAAGACTGTTCGTAAATCCTGTCTGTAATCCTTGCAATAACTCACAATACTTTTGCAATGGCTCATGGTTAGAGCTTTGAAAATTTTGTGGTCAAGAATTGTGGCAAAATTTTTAAAATGTTTGTTCAACTTTCTAACCCTCTCACGAGTAGGTACCAGTCATAACTCCCTGGTCTCAAATGTGCTAAGCAAATAAATTCAAATTTGGGCTTTCTTGAACTTTCAAGCAAAATCATTAATGATTGCGCTGAATCACTGTAAAACTTCGTGAAAATTCAAGAAAATTGCTGTGAAATGGACGATTTGGCAAAATAAAGAATGATCTGAAAATGTCCGCAGTTTGTTGAGTCAGTTAATGTTTGCCTTGAAAAACGCATAAAAGGGTGTCAAAAAACAAATTGGAAATCAGCCTGAAATAACCTTTAAATCAGGCAAAATTAATACTGTCAAAATTTGGAAAAAATATCATCTAAAATTTTCCAAGCTCTACTCATTGTCTACTTTTTGTAAAGAAATTTAATTCAACTTGACTTTTCATTAGTTTATCATTTAGCTTTACTTACATTATGGTTGTGTCGTTGTATCACCTCCAGAAACAGAGTTGGGCGATCTTGCATGTTTTGAGTGAAAATTTGGAGTAGGTATCCGTTCTCATCATAATCGATTAGAATCTTTAATTCCTGGAAGATGCAACCGTTTAATGTAGTGTAAATAGAAAAAATTATAGAACTGCTGGATTAACATTGATGATAATTTCTTTCAACTCTTCGAAGTGAAGGAAATTTTAGTAATTTCAACTCTGTCAGCCTTCCAATGCTCATCAGCCAACTATATACCTAATTGTTGCAAATACAACTATCTGAATAAAAAAAATTTCTCAGTTCTTTGACAGAAATATTTAGTTGTTTGGAATAGCTTTAACCCTTGTTGTCTGACAAAACAATTTTGCCTTTTCGTGCGTTCGTCAGATGTGATCTCTCAAAAAGTCGCAACGCTTATGACTGGAGTGTCGGACCATGCCCAACAGTCTATTTGTTTTTATTGTAAAATCATAAAGGTTTGAGCTTCTATAAGACTCTACTGTATAGTTAAATAAATACAAATATCATTGAAAATCACTGAAAATTACTCAAAGAATTACGAAGGGGGGGGGTGGAGGGGGAGGTCAGGTAAATTTTAATCCGAGTGCAAAAGGTTGGAGTTACAATGATACCTCTTCCATGAATTTTTCCCACTTCAGCGAAAAGTTAATCGTCTGTGAAATCGCTCATTTTTAGGGGTCTGCGCTGTAAAAATATTAGAAACGTTAATGTGAGTGTGGCGCACATTCTATCTTTGTGGTGTAATGAGAAAAAGAGGAGTAGTTTTGTTTCTCGGTGTATCTATTCTATTCTTCATGCATTGATTTTCGTTTCATGTTTCACCTATTTTTCATGTCAGAAGTTTTAAATTTTTTGTGACGTACCTGTAGAGTGTCTATGTCTTCTTTTATTTTAATATTGTCTGCTGCCAATCTTTCCCTCAATGAATCATAGTATGTATCAGGCACGGACAAAAATTCCAAACCTCTGCTCCGTAGGTTTTTTATCTGTAACAGAAATGTGATATTTTAAAAAGCCATCCAGCAAACACTGGATCTCCCAATTATTGGTAGTCATCAGTTATTTTAGGTTAAGGAATTTTTTCAACAATGTTTTCAATGATGTTTTCAGTCATTTACTGACAGTTTCATAGACTTTCAGTATTCAATTCACAAAAATCTAGGGTCAGCTCTGGCTCCAAACAAAAGCTGGTTCAATGCAATTTCCCCACAAGTACTCTTTTGAATTAAAATCTTTGCATTTGAACAGGAAACTAATGCTACTTATTTGACCTCTAAAATTACTTGAGCTTTCTAAATTAGTTCTATTTGTATCAACTGTATTGAAATTATGATGGATGCAAGCAAAATTTTCTCCCTTAGATAGTCATATTAAAATGCTGTGTCCAGATCAGAGACAATATATAGTAGAGACCACGCACTAGCCGTGCGCGCGGTGGCTGACTTACAGTAGCGTCATTTGCGGGGGGGCAGGGGGGGCAACTGCCCTCCCCCCCAAGGGTCGGCCAAAAGTGAACAAGTGATGATACCTTTTTTTTTTTAACTAGAATTTTGGTCATTAACAAGTTTTGTTGGAAATTAGGGCCGTAAATAGAATATACGTAGAATATGCAGGGCTGTAGAGTGTCTAAAATAATATTAATGAACAAAAAAAAAACAAAGGTCATCACATTTTTGCCCCCCCCCCCCCCCCAAGCCGAACCTGAAATGACGCCCCTGCTGACTTATTTTTCGGGACTCAACAGGAATTAACACAGGGAGCATGAGAGTGCACCATCCAACATGGTCCATACGTTGACTGATGCAATTTCGGTGCTTCTGGCTTCACTAGGCAAAAATCTCAACGATGTTTCTCATCAGTCAACGTATGGACCATGTTAGCGGTGTTCTGTTGAGACCCCGAAAAAAAAAGTTGCCACCGCGCGCAAACATGGGCAAGATAGATAGTGATAGTGCGTGGTCTCTTTTATATATTGTCTCTGGTCCAGATATAGCTACTCTGAAACACTTTGTTTAAAACCTGTTTCCACAGAATTAAGTGCAATTTTTGATTTATGGTTAAAAAATAAGAGGGAAACAAACTGTCCATGCTGCCTCCCTTTGGGATAGACCTTATAACATGGCTTTTTTCCTCTACAGTTATAGAGTTGGACTGTATTTACCGCATATCAATCTATGTAAGGCATTCTAGAATAATAATATAACAGATTTTTGCTTACCGCTTCAATAATGTCTTGCGTATTTAAAGCGATGTGTTGTATTCCTGCTCCACCATAATATTCAGCGAATTCTGCAATTTGACTTTTTTTCTTACCGGGAGCAGGCTCGTTGATCGGTATTTTAACAGTCTCTTCCCAGTTCGTCATGACAATGGAGCGAAGTGCGGAAAACTCTGTGTGAAGTTGTGTGTCGTCTACTGACCAAAAGCGGTGGAACTTGAAAGAATTTTCATACCTTTAAAAAAAAGAGCAAAATTTTACATTCTCTAGATTAAATTGACCCTCTCACACACACATCTAAAGGGTTTTTAGATGTATATTACACAAATCTGAAACTTTAACCAGTTACGTTTGGCTAATGGTTGAAAATTCAAATGGAGAGTATTTGGGGGGAGGGGGCACTCTCCTGCAACAATATTAGAGGTTGTTTCAGAAGTGTAGACGCATCTATATGGATAATTTTTGGAATTTTCCAACATTATTTCTGAAGTTACATTATGAAAATTAATGAAAATGAATTTGAGTGTTGGCTTTTCATAGAGGAACTCTTTAAAATCAAAATTTTAAAGTTGGAGGCAAGGTACCTATATTTAACAGGTATGCTCAACTCGCTTCTTGCGTCATCTTCAGTGGCGCAAAAATCAGAAAGCAGAATCCAAGATGGCTGACAAAAGAAGAAAACTCACCGACTTGCTCGGGCGACTCCGAGAGTATCGCCCGAGTGAGGCCGGGGATACTTGGCATTGATGCCAAAAAAAGGCAACAAAGTAAAAATTAGGAAAAACACCATACCATGAAAAAAAAAGTATGTCTCCGGACAGAATGAAGTGAATTTTTGTCATTGGAGAAAGATCAAGAACTTACCATTTTGCTACAGGCTCCATTTCTAAATCTGGTTGATTTCCTACCACATGATCAATGAAGTCCAGTTTCCCTGGTGGCCTGAAAGAATAAATTATGTCTTTAAAAATATAGGTATTCCAAGATTTTTAAATTGTGAGATTCTTCAATGCTATTTTTCAATACTTTATAAAATATACCTAAACGTGCTAATACTTTTTACTTAAAATACAAGGTTTGTTCGGAAAGTAAATTTTTCAGTTTTTTCTGTGCCTGTATCAAAGAAGGACTAAATCTAAAACAACGATTAAATGTGTTATAATCTCACATTCATTTTTTTTTGAACTAGTGGTTTTCGTGAACCCTATTCAAAAAAGGTCTGTATTGACAAATTACTGCTGTACAATCAGGCCCACTATTGTTGAAAGTTCTTGGCAGTGAAGATAAACATTCTTGCCGGGCTGAGATTATCAAATGATGCAAGATCTGTGATAAAAAATCTTATTTTTTTTGACAATTTTGTTGTTAAGGGGGCATTCTAGACTTCCTGGACGTCTGTTCTCCGACACTGATTCAACACAGGAGTTAGGAGGTAAAAAATACTCCTCAGTATAGGCAAAGACAACAGAAACGAAGCACTAGACGAACTCTATTCTTGGGGACTCAACAGAATAACTTGAGGAACACCATCCAACAGCTCCTTTGTTGATTTTTGACGAAATGCCAGAGGCGTAGCGCGCAATTTGGCAACGTTGCATGTGTCCATTTAAACCCATTAAAAAAATCGAAGTATTGGGTGTTCGGTGAACACCTTTGCATTCAACCTTTTAAATGGGTTTAAAAATACATAATATGACGTTGCCAAATTGCGCGCTACGCCACTGCCAAATACCCGAAACAATAATTCCTTGTTCTGTTTGGCTGCTGACTTCAACATCTTTGCTGAACAGTCAACATAGGATCCTTTAGACATCGTTTTGTTGCAACCCAGAAAAAAGAATTTCCACAATGGGATCTTGTGGGCTAGATAGTTTGTGTGTGGTTTCTGTTGTCTATAAATATAGACAAAGAAAACTTGTCTAACTTACAGATTTTTGCTGAGACAGTCATTTGTTATTGGAGGCTTGTATCCTGGTAAAAATGTGCCTTTGTAAGCTGACCTATCAACTAATGTGTGTGTTGTGTCTCCAAACTAGAAATAGAAAATGCTTCAGTTGAGGTCAACTCACGAATTTGGAAAAAGAAAAGCAACAAAAATTAAATATAAATGAAAAGAGAGCAACAAAATCAATAAATCTACCCTAATCATTGCTGCCTTGGAAGAGAGTAGATATCTTCTCACAGATTGAACAGGCTCATGCGAAAACGTCTGTTGTCCATTTTTTTTATATTTGACTTTTTGACTGTACTTCAATCTGAAGAAGACGCTGCGCCTGTTTAAGTCCTGATCAGACTTGTTTCTTGGCTTCTTGATCCTATTTCCCTTATGTTTGCAGTTTTCTTTAATTTTTTATTTTTTAATCTGCTAATTTCTTTAATTTTTTATTTTTTAATTTGCTAATTTTATTATTTTTTTTATATTTGTCTTTTCAATAGAATTATTTCAAACGTTTGCTCTTATTTCCCTTATCTTTGCAGTTTTCGTTAATTTTTTATTTTTTAATAATTTCTTTAATTTTTTATTTTTTAATTTGCTAATTTCTTTAATTTTTTATTTTTTAATATGCTATTTTCTTTAATTTTTTATTTTTTAATTTGCTGATTTCTTTAATTTTTAATTTTTCAATTTGCTAATTTCTTTAATTTTTTATTTTTTAATTTGCTAATTTCTTTAATTTTTATTTTTTAATTAACTAATTTCTTTAATTTTTTATTTTTTAATTTGCTAATCCTTTATTTTTTTATATTTGTCTTTTCAATAAAAATATTTCAGACATTTTGGCATGAGCCTGTTCAATCAGGGCTGCTGTTTTGTGAAGCTTGAAAGGCAATTTTTAATTCGCCGATGGTTCCAGCGGATGACAAGTAGATCACACAGTCTAAGTCAGCATTGTTACTATAACTGACAGAAATACTACGATCTTCAATCTTTTTGTCTCCTGTAAATCACTTTAAGGCAATCCTCAAAAGAAGGACCGTAAAACATGACAAGTGCTCTTTCCAAAAAATTAGTATCAGGGTCAAATGAAGGCTCCTTTGAATGATGGCTTCTGTTGTTTCAAGAGCCTCTCTTCCAATGATGGCCTCAGTTTTCACTAACCTGAAAATTTTGCTGAAAAAAGTTGGAACCCTTTTTTCTAGGCCCCCAGGCTTATCACAAATAAAAAACTTAGTATGGTGGGCAAAGGTCACAAGTGCTCTTTTCTTGACTAAGATTGTTGAAATCAAAGTTGAAAAGTGTTTACTGTTTCCTCGTTGAAGTTCGACTTCAACTTGCCGAAGCATGGTAACAATTTTAATTTTGTCAAAATTGTTTTCCGAGCATGTGACATTTCAAGGCCTCATTCTGGCTTTTACCTTTATTTTTTTGAAAATGTCACCTGTACCATTTGTTTGTTTAACTCATACTGCAAAATGTGGTTTAAAAAAACCCAAAAGTTACTGTAGTCTCTGTCAACTTACCGTTTGTATCGTCGCAAATTTCACCTTCCCGAATTCATCTTCTTCTTCCCAAATGTCTCGCACAATTTTTGCTCCTCTTTCGGCTGAGTTCTGAAATGATTAAAGATATTTTAATTTTAAACGGCTGATTGCTTTTGTTTCACGCCTTTTTCTTTACTTCATCTTAATAAACTTCAAATTATCCATTTTTTTATTTCAATAAATTTTCTGTACATTTGCTCTCTTAGTTTGGTTTTTTTGGAGAAAGCTCAACATTACCCATATAATTGCAATTTTTCCTGTTTCCCGATGTTCCAAAACTTTTTCACCTTAATGCTAGTCAGTACATGGAACACGCTTACAGAAGTTATTTTTGTTTTGCTACAAAAAAGGTTAATTTTTTTGTTTCTGAAAAGGTCTACGCAAAATCCAACCTTATTGACACCCGTTTCGTGTGTTTTTTTAACAAAGCAATTGATAATTTCTTTTTTTCAAATAAAAAAAAAAAAAAAAGACTCACTTGCGCAAATAAAGTAGCTAAGGTCAGAGACGGCGGGGTGAAACGCCGCTGACTGTACCCATTTTATTCGTGCTAGTGAGTTTTTTTTTTTTTTTTATTTGAAAAGTTTAGCACTTGTGTCACTCTCCAATTTTACTTTTTATTAATTTGAATAAATAATTTCGTTGGTGCTACCCCAACTCAAAGAAAAGGTCCTTCTAGTTTCCAAAACTCTAATTTTTAGTTTTTTTCTTTGTTCCAGGTTTGGGAGACAGTCAAGTACTTCAGAATTCTGTGTTTCTTTAGAGATAAATATCCAGTGTTTTTATGCTTCTGTTTCTGTTCTTGGCAAAGAACAACGAATGTGGAAACCTAGTCTTATTTTGGTGGTCGTTGTTGTAGGCTGATATCTTACTCTTAGGTAATTTCTATCCTTTCAATCCCCCTTTATTTGGACCTTATCATGACCATGGGAGATTCCTATCTAATTTGCGACTTTCCTGTGTGTGTTTTTCTTTAGAGAGAAAGACAAATTACACAGGAATCCCCCATGACAACTGTATAGCTCCGCTATTTAAGAGCAAAAATAGCGGAGCTATGCAGGTACTATGACTTTCAAAAGAAAGTCCTCTCATCGAAATTGTTCTTGATGAATTTTTCTATTATTTTCCATCATTTTAAATTATTTGAGGTATAATGTTACAAGTGGCAAATCTGTGAGACTTTGGAATACCTGAAAACGGTAAGAGTTCGAGAAATGAAATTAAGGAAATTTCTATCAGGAGACTTTCTTTTGAAAGCCATGGTACCATGGGAGATTTCTATCTAATTTGTTCCTCTCACTTAAAACTCACACAGAGAAAAGTCTCAAATTAGATAGGAATCTCCCTTGGTTCCTGCGAAGCTCCGCCATTAATTCTAAAAGTCAAAGTCATTTTGTAAGTCTGCTAGTAAATTTCATAAATTGTTACTGTGCTCATTGCTCTGTTTGCTGGTTTTTACGCTAAAATATACTATTCAATCATGTATAGGAAAAGTTTAACAGAGCCCATTGTTTCACTTTCAAGGAATTGTGCGTTGTTTTGATTACCTTGACTATCCACTCAATATCATCAACAGTGAAAGCCACATCTTTTACACCGTCCCCGTGTTTGACCAAATGATCCCCGACTTCCTTCTCATAAGGTTCATAAGGAGACTTGAAAATGAAAACTATCTGCAATGAGAATTAAAAAAAATTTAAGGAAATTAGTTTCATCTGGAGTTCCTATCTGAGAGGTTAGATGTCTGTGACTTGGAAGATTTCAGAACACTCTTTGTATAACGTTATGTTATGAAACACAATATTTTGATTAAAAGTCAATCCAACTCGAAAAATGTGTGTTGATTGAATGTAATGATACTTCACCCAGAAAAAATCTCCTTAAGGTAAGTGGTTGACAATTGAAGTGGTTACGAATTTTATCTTCCTCTTAGTTCAGTTTGGTTAGCCGAGTTTTAAATTTTTGTTATAGTTTAAATTAAACTAAAGTCTTCCTTCAATTCACCTCAAAAATATTTTCATTTGTAATGTCATTTTTATTGTTTGGTGCTAAAATAATTATATCTTACATAAACTGTGCCATGTCTAGAGATAATTTATGCTAGAAACTGCGCACTAGTCATCTTGCCCATATTAAAATTAGGTAGCCAATTTTTTTTTTTTGCAATACAGCAACGTTCAACAGCCTTTACGTTTCATGTTTAGCAAAAATATTGATGTCATCAGCCAATTAGAGCAAAGCAATGGAGTTTTGGTTGTTGATCATCATTTAACGCAGGCTGTTCGTGGATTTTGTTCTCTTCGTTCTGTTTTTTTAGTCTCCGACCTTGAACTGAAGGTTGATTTGTTCCAAAATCTCAATCTAGCCAACTTTAACAATAAATCACATTTTTCACTTACCTTTAAATTGAAAATTTTATTGGTCAGTCAAGATACCTTTTCCCTGAGCAAATTCCAAAATGATGTATGCAGTACTCATTTTTTAGTGTCCTGACTAATATGGTGAGTAAAATTACTTGACTACGATCATTTCAGATGACTTATGAATCAATTCTCAGGCCTTTCTTTACAATTTATCGTGTATCTAGTGGGTCTTTTTTAGAATTAAAAATAAAATTGAACCACAGAATTGAAATTAAATTCATCTAAATATAACGGATGAACAAGTTTGCGTTTGATAACGAGTAAACACTGATAAACAGTAAACACTGTTAAACACTGAATAATACTGATCAGGGTTTTCCAAACATGATTGCTGTTTATCTGTAATTTTTAGTCTCATTTAGTTTCCATTTAACTGTTAGTTTTTATTTTTATTTCTAATGTTCCTCGCAAGATGTACAATAAATTGCAAAGAAAGGCCTGAAGATGGATTAAAAAAAATCTAAAATGACCATAGCCAAGTAATATTATTTACCGTAATAAACAGGACACAAAAAAGCGGGTACATATCATTCAATGAAACCTGATAAAGAGAAACCATGCAACTCAAATTGCAAAAAAATTTGTGCTTTTTCAGATTTTTTTTCTTTTTTTTTTTCTTCTGTAGCATTTCATCTATTGTTTCAATAATATGATTAATCAGTTTAATAAATCTACCTTGTTCTGCCGAACTACATGTGATGCATACTGCCTTGAGCCAGTTTCCAAGCCTTTGTATGCTATTGGTTCAAATCCCAGTCGAGAGCAGTAATAACTTGCAGCCTGAAAGTTAAAAATTAATCTCAAAAACTTTGAAAATTTGAACCCGTTGACGACTTTCAGGGTATATTTAGTGAGGTATATGAAGTTGGCAATGACTGCATTGCTGCATTCCGTCCTCTTCAAGGCGATCCTGCGGCAAACTCCCGAAAATTTTAATCCGTTAGATGGCGTTACTTGCTGCTGACTCCAAAAATAGTCGTTTTTCGACGGTTTTCGGCTGTTTTCTCTGAATAGACGAATAAGAGACGAAAAATCAGAATGTCAGCACCTGCTTAATTTTTTGCTTGATTTTTTGAGCCATAAACGGGCCAAATTGGTTCTAAAAGAACGGCGAAACTATGCAAAGAAAAAATCTTGTGTGATTTGGAGTTGTATCAGTAAAGATTACCGCAGAAACTGTTCAGAGAAAACAGCCGAAAACCGCAAAAAAATGGCTATTTTCGGAGCCAGCGACAAGTAACGCCATCTATCGGATCAAAATTTTCGGGAGTTTGCCATAGAATCACCTTAAGGGACATCCTTTAACTCACTATTTATATGTATAATGGTCCGATTTCGATTTTTTTTTTAAATTTTTCAAAAATTCCAACCAAAAAGAATCTGAAATCAGATATTTTTTATCTCTAATAATCCCCATAAATCGTGCGTCAACAGGTTAAACTGAAAAATTTGAAAACTAAGACAAGGTGGAGTGATTCCAATTTTGCCGCCCTTCACAAATCGCCGCCCATCAAAATTATGCATTTGATTACCTTTTTTTTTTACTCGTACACACTGATTTTGCTGTCTTCAAAGATAAATTTTAAAATTTGATGACCTTTTCTTTTTTCGTTTTTTTTTTCTTGTTCACCCTGATTTTGCCGCCCAAGGCAATGATGCCTACATGCCCTTCTCCCCCCCCCCCCCCCCGGCACCTTCTGACTGGCTCTTTTCTGTTTTATCCTTTTTATATCTGGCTGAGCATTACGCGCATGATTCTATTATAAGTTATGATTCTGTTATGGAAATGGGGTGTTTCCAGTTTTTGGTACTCCCAGCCTTCTTTTTAAGTTATTGACAAGCCATTTGGCCGAGACATTCTTCAGATGTTTATCCAGTACCTGACATTCTGTTTTCTTAAATATAAATTACTTTTTACCTGTAATTTGACAATCCTATGGTAGTACTCTGGTGGCACAAATCCGCTCTAAACGCAAAGATTCACCTTAATTTGAATTTTTCAGGTTACAATTCTGATTTGGGGGGGGGGGGGGGGGGGAGCAATTCACTCCAACACAGAAAGTCTAATTGTCTTTGTGCTGTTTTAAGTACCGTGACAATGTTTTGGAAAGCTCAAAGAAAATTGAAGGAATTCAGAACTTGAATAATAGAATCAACCAAAAAACAATTTAAAATGTAATAAGTATGTAATTAAAGTACTGTTTCTTTTTGATCCTCACCTGTTTTGCATTTCCCACGTAAAAAGTGACGTGATCGAAGCACAAGAACTTTCCTCCCTCCGGCTGGAACAAAACGAAGAATCAATTAGATTGTTGGTCTTTGCAAAATTGAGTTAAACTTTTCAGTCATGAATTATATTAGAGAATTTTCACCTCTCTAAAACTTACACTGAAGAATTGAGTGGCTTTTTCTCATATAATTTTGATGTGCATGTCAATTTTTTTGGAATTCTGTAAGACTCCATGCTAAACATGTCCCCATTCATGGAGAGTCGATCGATCATTCATGATCAGCCATTGAAAAACCACCAATCATAATAAGTTAAAATTTTGGGAAAGAAACAGAAATTATGTTTGACTTACCTCAGGCCCTTTATCTGTGTAAGTAGTCTGAAAAAGAAGATTTGAACTGAATTAATATATCAATTGATAACCGTTTATGAATAATGAATTAGCACAGTTGAATCATGCATCAGTGATGTGTTACCATTAAAAAAAAAAAAAAAAAAAAAAAAAAAAAAAAAAAAAAAAAATGGGCACTTTTATAATATAGCTTTCAAATCTTAAAAGTTTCTCTTTTTTCCTGGAATTACTTCAAGAGATTACTTAGTTATTCCTCGGATGTTAAGGTGAATGCTTAGTAACGTCATTCCAGAGTTGTCAATAAGTGGGGCTGAATGTTTGCCTCCGTTCAATTAATGAGAAAGATCTTAAATTACTTTTATCGGAAAATCAGATCATCAAGCCCTCGAGATTGGTTCCAAAAATGTGTATTTAAAAAAAAAAAAAATACTGGGTAATAATGTTGAATGGTATACTTGGGTCAATTGGTGTCAAAAATATTCAAAATTGGAGCTGGATTTACAAATTTTTGAAGATAACGGATTGATATGGTGCCATTGATTTGTAATACTGTAATACTTGATAGTTTAAGCTTTAGTTTTGAACATTTTCCGATCTTTTTGGTGTAGCTACTTATTCTTGATATTACTCTTAAGGACTTGACAATCTGAGTT
Source organism: Trialeurodes vaporariorum (assembly GCA_011764245.1). Classification (NCBI taxonomy): domain Eukaryota; kingdom Metazoa; phylum Arthropoda; class Insecta; order Hemiptera; family Aleyrodidae; genus Trialeurodes; species Trialeurodes vaporariorum. The sequence continues at coordinate 43,832,686 of VMOF01000369.1, read as the reverse complement.
TCCGGAAAAAGTAATTTAAATTGCAGATTTTCATCATTGGTCAAACTATGGCAAAAACTCAGTGCATGGCGGCGCGTGCATTTTGGCAACGTTGCATTCAATCCATTTAAAGTCGTGAGAAATGTCGAAATATTGTGAGTGCACAGTGCAATCTCTCGAATCGATTTTTTTATGGGTTTAAATGGACCTTTGAAAAATACGCGATCCTTGGGGAGGCAATCTGCCTCTGCTATTATTACTATCGGTCTTTTACAGATGTTTATGTGGCAAAAAAACTTAGATGCCTGATTGCAAAATGCACAAGCCGGAAATGAGCATGATTTTCAACTGCGATGTGTTACTTACTAGCGCCTAGCGGCGACGAGAGTAGAGGTAGTTGCGCCAGCGAAGAGTCGTGTACGCAACACACGTTACACACGGTGAGTGTACCGCATATTGCGTTGACGATATCTCGCAGGCGCAATGAGGTTGTTGCACACTTTTGCCATAAGCTATTATGTCGGACCCCGGATTGGGATTCCCATTTCTTCGAAAAGTTCCCGGAAACGGCTCTGCTTCAACCCCCTAAAGTCGCCTGAACTATCCGTTATTGAAGTTTTACGCTTCGGTTTTATGACGACTTTTTGCAATCATTTTCTTGATTTGTATGGTGTATCCTGACCTGAAGTCTTAATGGTAAACCTGATCACACAGGGGCTCTCAATTAAATCTAGAGGCGAACTGTTTTCGAAAAGCTCACCATTTTGGCGGCCTATAACCAATAATTAAAGGACCCCCTCTTTTTTTTTTTTTTTTTTTTTTTTTTTTTTTTTTTTTTTTTGCTGTTTACCCAAAACAAAGAAAATTTGTCCGTGAAATCATGGAGAAGAAAGACTCGTGCTAATTTCGCTGTCTGTGAAACGATGCCACTCTTTTTAGATCTGATTTAAAATTAAAGCCACGAATAAGTACCGGAAAAAAGTGAGGTTATGATGTTAGTGATCAAATCCAAACAGGGGGTGACATGACGGCCACTGGGTTCTCGGCGCCGAACTTTTAAGAAATCGCGGTGGCACAAAGTGCCGAGAACTGTTGGGAAATTGGCCCCTTCTTCGTTTTTCTTTGATTAAAAATTTATTTGTGATCGAAAAATTCCGGAAAAATACTGTTTTTTACAGTTCTAAAATGTGAGCCTAGACCAAAGTAGAGCTCGTTTCAGAAGTGTAGGCGGACCAAAACCATAATCTTTGGCGAATTTGCAACTTTTATTCCTTCATATCAATACCGAATTTGCCACTGACTTTATTCTTTTGTGTTTAAAGTTTTCCTCATTGAAAATTGAACACTCAATTTCATTTTTATTCATTTTCATCGAGTAATATCAGAAATAATGTTGACAAATTCCAAAGATTATCGGTCTAGGTCCGCCTACACTTCTGAAACGAGCTCTATACATAGATCTTTCGATTCTCATTTTGACAAAATTTTGACTTTAAGTGATTAATTGAAGTTGAAAATTCCTTTAGTACGAGTTTAAGGTGTCGGAGACCGAGGTCTATTCCTAAACTTGAATATTTCAACTCACGGCGATTCTATTTATCTTCAACCCCCCCCCCCCCACATTTTACATCATTTGCCGATTTCTTTTTGCGGGCCGCCAGTTGAGAACCCCTGCGCTAATAGTCGTCTCCTTCTCAAATAGTTCTCTCAGAGCTGCCATTTTGCGTATAATTAATCGAATTTTTCAATTCACCGATGATTCCACCGGTTGAGAAAAGATTACACAGTTCAGTTCAGTGTAAGACTGTAAATTCACGAAAATGTTCGCATCTGTAATCATTTTTTAACCGGTGGAGTCGGTGATGCCTTTAAAAAACTTGCGTATATATTTTAATTAATGAACGGAGTTTCGACCGATAAAGGAAAGACTACATAATCAGAGCATTTTTGTGCTTTTCATTCATACATTGAATTGAACTGTGTAATCTTTTCTCAACCAATGGAATCATCGGTGAATTGAAAAATTCTATTAATTATCCGCAAAACGGCAGCTCTGAGTTCTCTTGAGGCATTTTTTTTCGTGCTCTGCCTCTGCATGGTAGCGTTTTCGGTCTTTCCGCGATACGAGCGCAACACCCGTCACATTTTAAAATCATATTTTTCCGCGCCTTTAAATAGATTCCAATTTTCAGAGCTGGAGACAGTTCTGTATTTGTTGAAAAGGACGCACTTATAGAAGTTTACACAGAAAACACATGAGAAGTCACGTGCCGTGTTGCACTAATTTTGCAATTTTTCTACAGTTAAAAAAAGACATTTTAGGAAAGTTTTCCCTTTAGATTTCATTGTGAAAATTCCTGGCTTTTTCCCCACCAATTTTTCTGTACAAACCAAAATTATTTTGAATTTGAATAAATAATAGCTGCAAAATGAGTGCAAATCTCTTCGAGCAGTCTTAGATTTTTATACGTAGGAACACATTTATTTTTCCTCTTTCGAATTTGAAAAGTATAAAAAAAAGCATGACACTCGTGACGGGTGTGACAGTCAACGAATGGGGCTCTTTTGCAAACTTTTGCTATAGGGGATTGAAGAATTGATTCTTGCATAAAAACCTGTCAAAATTACGATGAGTACACTTAAAAATCACGAAATTCACTTTGAGAATTGGGATTAATAGCGGAGAGGTGCAGGTATCGTGGGAGAATCCTATCTAAATTTAGACATATCTCTGTGTTTCCGTAGAGAACGTGACATAATAGGCAGGAATTTCCCGCATGATACCTTCGTTGACCCGCCATCACGAACCTGCCGTTATAGCAGTTATGCGAGTTTATCACTGAATTTCAGATTTTCTTAGTGTGATTTTCGTGATTTTCGCTGATTTTTACATCAGATTGAACTATTCATTTGCTTATAGCTAAAGTTTGCAAGAGCCTCATTAAAGAGTGTCAGTCGGCGCCTTAGATTTCGGCTAAGGTAGGCAACCTGCAATTCTTATCATAATTAATTCAAGCATTGCTAGTGGCCTACCTGAGCTAAAATCTAAGGCGTCGTCTGACATTATTTAATTCGCCGGCTTTGTACATGCATTTTAAATGAAATGACCTTTTACTGAGAACGAAAAAGTCATTCGGGGTGGTCTTAAATTGGAGCAAAAATAATAAAATTTAAAGCACGCACCATATCTTCTCTGTTTTTTGTTTTGTTTTTTGTTTTTTTGTTTTTTGTACGATCGTCCAGTTATTGCGTTAAATTAACTCCGACTTTTACTGATCACCACTATCACCAGTGCACTACCCTATCACAAGAATCACAAGAAACAAACTGGTTTTTGCCGTGAACCTCTCCGTTTCTACCGAAGAATCCGAGTCAAAACAGTTGTTTCTGATTGGTCGTCGCTTGTTACAAACTTGAATTGGCCGTGGTTCAGCTTGGAGGCTCGTCCAGTTCATGATGATATATGCGCGATTTTGTTTTCAACTTCTCTTGCGTTTTTAAAGCCAATCGGTTGAAGAAAACAATTTTTTTCTGCATTTATTTTTTTTCACTCACTTCGCATCGTTTCTATGCTCTGCCGCACAGTGGGTTGGAATTTGGAATTTCCCGGACATAATTTTAGGCAGAAAAATCAAGATTTTGAACCATAAACGGCGAGTTAACTTTTATAAAAGTGAGTTTAAGTATCACTTTTATGGCTTAAAATGAGTCAGCTTGCATCGGTTTTGACGAGAAAATGTCGACGACAGAATTTTTCTGAAACAAAAAACAGAAGTTTTTTGGTCCAGAAAAATCTATGTTTCGATTCAGTTTGCGCCGTTTCTGTAAGCTTTCCGCTCTTTCTCGCTATGTCTGATCGAATTTAGAGGCGTTGCTTTTTTGTTAGAATCAGTCACTCTGTTTTGCACTTTTGCTATGAACTGATTTATTTTATTCATGACGTTGGCTCGTTGACCAGTGAAGAAGAATCGATCCTGACGGAAGGGCTTTGTTAGTTTCAGAGGCAACTCTCGTCTCTCGTGCATTGCGAGGTACACACTTACCTAACCGTGGGAATGCCTCCTTCGAAGAGGTGCCTTTCAAAATTCAAATTTACTGACTTTCGCTGACTTTGATAGGGTTCGAATAATAATACAGCCTGGTTTAAACTTCCTACCCGATCGTTAAAGTTACTCCCTGCGCGTCGAGCTGGCGCCGCCTTCAAATAGACAATTTTAGTGATGACTTGTTGAGTTGGTGATATGGGCATTCCAAACAAAGACAAGCTGTCTCTCTCGCTCTCTAGTAATCTCCATGTAATGCTATCTCACTCTCATTTCGAAAATCGTATGTAGAGACATCGCTTGTGAAATTTTTTGGCAGAAATGAATTCCTCGAAGCATTTTAATGCTATTTTGATTATTATATGTCGTTAAACAAGGCCCTGCTTACGAATTTCGAAACTAGGAAGAGGTGGGTGAACATGGGGCCCATGGGGGTCACGGGAGAGTGAGTGAGATAGTTTGGAACGCTTCGCGAGTTTTATCACAACCGATTGCGACCGATGAGCGCATTGTTGTGATCGTTGGCTAATCGCGGTTGACTTCGCACTAAAACCGTCTATATCAGCATTCCCAAAGTTTTTTTTCTTTTCTGTAATAGAAGTATAAAAAAATGGCGCGTTCAGCCGTCCTGCAGAGATTTTCCTCACACCCTGTATACCTAATGTACTTACTTACCATCGCACTATGGTCTGAGATCGCCATAACGTGGCCAAAAATTAAAAAAAAAAACGACTTTGGAATTGAGGAAAATAAGGTATCTACCGGCATTCTATAACTTTTGAAGTGTCTCGAATGGGGCCAGACCTAGCCTCATCTGATAGCGGCAAGTATCTGATATCACCAGTTGAATCTTATCAAATTGGAAATAAGTAAGTAATTGCCTCAAATCTTGGCTCAACGGCGTTAACGTAAAAATAGTGCCCAAAGATCAGAGTTGGGCAAAAAATTATTCGGAGATTATTCGGTGTGTCCTGCAACGCCGAGTCAATCGAATTATTCGACGAATAATTCTATAATTGACCTATACCTTCCGTGTGTTTCCCTTTCCTCAACCCAGGTAGCAAACCCAGTTTTCAGTGTTGCCGGAGTCATTTCATTATTTCTGATTATTCGGTTGCCCAACTCTGGATTTACCACATAATATATCGATGTCTTTCGAAGAGTCGAATTCCTATAATGAATGCATCAAAACCTATGTGTAAGTATCTGCAGAGTTGGGGTATATTTTTAGATGTGACTCTCTTTTTTTTCTCTCACTCTCTTCTAGATGTTTATCAAACGTTTCCTTACGTTCACCCAGACCTATCAGTGGCTGAGAGGAGGAAAGAAAAAATTGTTTTCTGTTTCCACGTGACGAGAGTGCCAGCGAAAGACCCTGCGGGCATCGAACTAATTTATTCGTCGTGCTGCGATTGAGTGCTGCCAAATTTGCGAAAAATATACAAATTTCTTTATTTGATTTAATGTAATTGTTTTATTCCCCCTCCCAAATCTGGCAGCACTGCAGTGCGACTGAGAGTCTCGACGAAAAACATCCATAGGAATATTTCAATCCTATTGGCGTCACGGGCCTCTCTTCTTGAAACAAGTTTGATTGCCAAGAAACGATTGTCACAAGTCTCGATATGACTCGGGGGTCATTTGCGCGCCGATGATACTTTTAGGAAGATTGCCCACGCGCGGACTGTCCTGTGTCCAAAGCTACAGGCTCATGCTTAGAGATGAGTGTAAGAAGACTATACATATGTATAGCGTATGTGCCTATAAACGCTGTGATTAACATTGAATGGTAATAAGCATGTTGTAGGTATTTACGTGTATTTTTTCTACGGGGATTAATCAGCGTTTAACCGATTACAAATGTTATGTTTGGGCTATGTGATAACTCGAATACAGCTTAAGTTAATAGTAATTACATTTGCAAAATATCAAATCGAAAAGAACATCTCAGGTTATCAATAAAGCCCAAGATATTGAAAAAAATTCCAGCAACAACCCGCGAAATGCATCATGGCATCGACGCAAAATTTCTTCATTTTTCGACTTAAGTATGGACCCAAGATATTGAAGAAAACGTGCGGTAGGTCTTCCCAAAACGACGCGCGAAAGGCATCGCGGCACATGTTGCAGACTTTGAAAACTTTGAACTTTTATAGTGGTAATACAGGATAGACAAGCACCACTTTAGCTAAAAAAAAAAAAAAAAAAAAAAAAAAAAAAAAAAAAAAAATCTGAGTTTTCGGGGGGATTCCCCATTCTTTCTTGGGGGAAAAACTCTCCCAGACGCCCTACCCTGCTGGAGGGGGGGGGCCTCAATTTCGAAGTTGCCTAATGCCTAGGGCCTCAAGAGATGTAAATCCGCCCCTGGTTGTGCCCCGAGAGAAGTGAAATTGCTTGAAAACTTATATTTTGTATTCATCCGTTTACTAAGCCAACAGAGCAAACTTGCCTTCTATTGCCCACTTATTAGACGCATTACTTCTCTCAGTTTTACGTATCCCTTTCCTTTAACAAGAATACATTATGTCATCGACAAGTTTTTTTTCTCTTTTTTTTCCTATAACATTTTATTAGCACAACAATACAAAATGTACTACAGAAACTGTTCAGCCATCAACAAGGAATAGCAGTTACTTCCATCAAATGTAGGTTCTATCGGCGAAAGAAGAGTAAAAACATTCAATGCGCCTGCCAAATTTTGTAGAGGCAACAAGCATTATTACACACCCGTCCAAGCTATAACACCGAAACGTTAATGCAGCGTTAATGCTGCTTGAAATCCTTATACAGGGTGTCTGGAAAGTCCCGGGACGGCTTCATAACTTTTGAACGGCTGCAGATAAAAAAACCAAACTTGGGGGATGTTTATAACTTATAATGGGAACTACTTTTTGGCGTACCCAAAAATTCCGAGGGCGCGCCCGTAAAGGGGGGTTTCGCCCCCCAACTCAAAATTTTCAATTGGCAACCTCCATCTTGTGATACCTTGTTTGAAAGAACATAAAATTCTAAGACTTTTAACGCAAATCGCAGGTCAGTATCGTTTTTAGTTTTCGATATATCGAAAGTCAAAGTTCGATTTGGAACCATTTTCAAAAAATCATTACCACTTTTTGAAAAGTCGGAATTTGAAAAACTAGGAGTCCAAAATACTCAAATATGAAGCAAGTTCTTTAATAAAAATTTAATTTTAAATTTAATAATTCGTATCTCGAATTTTCGAACTTTAACAATCGATACCTCGAATTGTGAAAAACGTTATCGACCTCCGATTTGCGCCGAAATGCTCCGTTTTTTATGCCCTTTCCATCGATGTATCACCCGGTAGGAGTCGTCACACGGAAGTTTTGATATATTCACCCCTGATGAGGGACCAAAATGTCAAAAACTGTTGGGGGCTCTAAAGCCTACTTTTGACTACAGTTGTGTCCAAGCCGTAATTTTTTTTAAAGAACTTGCCTCTTTTTTGAGTATTTTGGACTCCTAGTTTTTCAAATTCCGACTTTTCAAAAAGTAGTAATGATTTTTTGAAAATGGTTCCAAATCGAACTTTGACTTTCGATGTATCGAAAACTAAAAACTATACTGACCTGCGATTTGCGTTAAAAGTCTTAGAATTTTATGTTCTTTCAAACAAGGTATCACTAGATGGGGGTTGCCATTTGAAAATTTTGAGTTGGGGGGCGAAACCCCCCTTTACGGGAGCCCCGGAATTTTTGGGTACGCCTAAAAGTAGTTCCTATTAAGTTATAAACATCCCCCAAGTTTGGTTTTTTCATCTGCAGCCGTTCAAAAGTTATGAAGCCGTCCCGGGACCTTCCAGACACCCTGTATAGTGCTTCATAATCGTGTTTTTGCAAAACCAACAACGCAACCACTAATGTTTGTTCACCTAGGTACAGGGGCGGACTGGACCGGGGTGCCGGGATGCTGCAGCACCCCGGGCCCCTCCATGTCCGCTCCCCTCCTCTCTGGAACAGTACATAGTTCGGGCCCCTTTCCCCAAATCCCGGGCCCCAGCACCCCGGGCCTTTTTGCCCCAGTCCGCCACTACCTAGGTAACTTTGTGAGATAACTGTTCGTACGTGAGGGAGATGGTGTTGCATATACGATGATTTGACGGCACTATTACAGCTAGGTTTGTTTGAAGAAAAGTGCCTTCAAATCACCGTATATGCAGCACCATCTCTCTCACGTACGAATAGTTATCTCCAGTTAGGCGTGGCGCCAAAGGTTTTGAAGGTACCTACTTTTTAGATTTTGTAAAGCTATAAGAGGCTTGAATAATTGAAAACGGCCGTAATTTACTGGAAGTTACGGAAATCCGCAGCCCTCACTCTAGTGACCAAAAATGATAGAAGACGAGTGTTCTCTCTTTCACTTTTGGTGTAAATCAGGCAACACTGTTCACAAGTGATTAATATGTAAACAATAATATGGAGGCATGAGATTTAGGTTAGGTTTGTTAAACAATTTGTAGATAACCGGAAGAAAACTAAATCCACCGTAATATTTTATCAAGTCTGCTGATTGTGTGCCACTTGTGAGTCCGTAACTGTCATCTAATGTTCATGAAGTAGTTTTTAGAAGAATAAAATTAAGTAAGACTTCACTAAGATATTTATCTGTCTGAATGTACACTAAGTTTTCAGAATCTCTAAGAGGTAAGGACCAGTTGATATTGGTAGTTATTAATGACAGCTATAGCAAATGATAAGTTGAAATTCATGAGAGTTCACAGAGGGGGTCATCACAAAATGTGCACGGTGGCTGAAACTATAAGAGACTATTCCCTAATAGGGAAGTTTGCTGTGTTTACATCATGCACATTTGCTATGGACAGGAGTAAGGTCCCTAGAGAAAACCAGGTACTCGATTCTCCTGTCTCATTATGGGGAGAGGACCTACATTCCTCTGAGCCAATCAGAAGCGAGCGGAAGTCCACCGGGCGATGCCGAGAAGAGCCAAATGGAGCCGCCGAGTCCCTGCTCTCTCCGCTCATCGCCAGTGTCTAGGCCCCCTCTACCCTTCCCCACCTACAACGTTGTTAGAGGTTGCTTCAGAGGGCTGTTTGCCCATGAAAAAATTTACTGTTATCAAAGATACTTCTCAGAAATGAAGTTCAAAGGGTCTAGTTTAAGTTAAAAAAATTTGGTTTTAAACTTAGTCTCAGAAGATAGTTAATAGTTCAGATGAAAAAGTTGGTTCTGCCCATTTAAATACACGTAGTTAATAGTTCAGATGAAAAAGTTGGTTCTGCCTATTTAAATACATGTGAATTCAAACGTCCCGCTATGCGAAAGACCTCCATAATCTCAAGCGAGAGTATCTGGTTTTCTTTAGGGACCTTAGACAGGAGGTGCGCAAGCAAAGTATTTATAGCCTTAGGTTATGGCCGAAGGCAGAACTATGTACTCCCCCAAGGTACTTATATTTAAAAGGTATGCTCGACTCGCTTCCCGCGCCACCTTCAGAAAATAAGCAACTACTGCAGCATTTATTTATTTACCGTTGATGAGAGATCCAGTTACGAAAACGAATGACCTGGGCATGGTATTGAAAGAATCCATTGGTTCTGTAAATAACCTACTTGTGTTTCAAGTCTACCCGCCGTGTATACCTACATTTAATTTCACTATGCATCACTTGCAATGTATGATGGTAATTTTTACTTTGTTTTAGATTTTCTATTGGGTAATGTGAAGCTCAAATCACTCCCTACCGACTCACCAATGATTATTAATTGGTTGCTTGATCAGCGATAGAATTTTCTGTCACACTTTAAGTCATCTTTTACTTTCTTTTCTGAGATCCTCAACGGTGTAAGCGCTTGATGCTTGCCAATGGTGGACAAAATAAAAAATGCACACAGGTATGTAAGAGCACCTACATGTAATAAATCGCTTTCTGCTAAAAAGACTTAAATACATTTTAACATAAGCTCTTCTGTGAATGTTTTCTACGGTATCATATGGCTCTTTTTAGTATAAATTTTGTCCCCTTTAGCATCAAGCCATTCAAATGAGCTGTTTTTTGTAGAAACGGTCTGGTTCCAAAAAGCCATTATTTTCCTCTGTTTGTCTTAGGAAAGATCCCTAAGGTAATCCAATTGTTGTGGCAAAATCATTCAAAAGTGTAAGGGTGCAATTCCGAGACTTTACTTGAGATCCGCTTGACTTAATCAGTCCTTTAGATTTAATTTACAATTCAGGAACGCACTTTGAACCAAAATGCCTCAAGATTTCTTGAGGAAGTTTCAGGGTATGCTCAAGGAAGCTTTAAGCTTGGATTTGCAACTCAGAGTTGTGGGATGTCTATCTGATCAATTAATTGTAGGTAGATTCTCTTGAGTTATGAAGAAACTGTTTTCAGTGAGCTGCCAGAAATTCAAAACTGACCACATTTAACATTCACGTTTAAAAAAAGCAATCAGATTCGCGGGTTCTAAATTTTCCGCTCGTCATAAATACAGTCTTTAGTCTAAATGCTCGGTCAGTTATCTTCTCTTATAAATATATGTCGCAGGCAAATCGCGATTTGCCTAGGAAAAGAGCAAGCCGCTTATTTATGATCAGAAAAAATTCAGATTAAGCATAATGGTGACTTACAGAATATTTGTATCAAAATTTACTTTAGCTCTTTTGAAAGCTAACAAGCTGATGACAATGGTGATTTCATCAGATTTTGTTTATTTTGATTAGTTCTGCACCTACAGTGTTTTAAATGAAGTGTGTTTGATTGCCTGTATCTAATCGCTTTAAAAGTTCATAAAAAGAGGACTAATTAAGAAAAACTTAATCTGGGGATATTAATGTGCTCGTTTGCTCATTAGCTTTAGAATGAGCTGAATCAAATCTCAATATAATTATTTTGTACTTACAACCTTTTTTGTACTTTTTGTTTTTGTTTTTTTTTTTTGTACTTGTATGGTGACTTCACCATTATGCTTGATCTGATTTTTTTCTGATCATAAATAAACGGCTTGCTCTATGTAAGGACAAATTGCAAGCCGATTGCAATTTGCCTAAGATTGTGATTAGCCTGCGACATGTACGAAACATTTTCAGTACTTTCTGCAAAAGAAAAATGCTTAATGAAACTAAGCGGTTGTTAATGAATGAATAAAAATAAGGACATTTTTTACTTCTTTTTCAGGTTGGTTCACCTAGATCTGAAAGGCTCACCAATGAAAGTATCTTATCTAGAAAAGGTAATTACATTAAGTGGTAGACAGCGTCCTCTTCAGATGCTCAAATTAGATCCTAGAACCATCCCGAATTTGAGAGTTTGAAGATCGGTGCACTTATTATCTTTCATCAAAGATTAGCAAACCGAAACTCTGTGACAGTCATCAATGTTAACTGGGATCATCCTCGATCATGATATAAACTAACTTTTTTTCAAGACTTGCAATAGTTTGAACAATTTGAAAATGGATCCACTTCGATTTGTAGATATTTCTAAACGGTGGATGGTAGGTGTCAGTCAACAAACATCTGGATCTGTGTCTGTTTAGGGATACAATTTTAGAGTCTCAAGCAGGGCTTTAAACCGGCAACATTTTCAGTTTGGTTCACAAATTGATGAATAAAATAGGTTAACACTTTGGTTGAGCTTCACGGGGACAACGTTTTTGGTTCAAACCTTTTTAACTGGTTCAACTTAATGAGATAAGTGGTTTTAATGAAAAACTTATTTTTCATAAAACAAGAAAAAAATCATTGAAAATTTTGTCAAACCAATTTTATCCTCCAGCTGTTTGCTGTATCAAATGATGTTGTATCAATTCATAAAAACAGTATTATTTAGTCTTTAGTCATAGTAACTAGAAATGCTTTTGAGAATTGGCGAACCGGTTGTGAACTGGTTTTGGGTACCGGTTTAAGGGGATTCCTGCAAATTGATTTGCAGTTTGTTTCGTGGTTCAGGAATTCAGCGGTTTTTTTGTTTTCAGTTCACGGTTCGGTTCAAACCCCTGGTATCAAGAGGACCAACGACTTTGTCCCATTTAACTTTAGATATTTTTGGCCTCTTATACAACTGAAAATATTCTATTCTATTCTATTGTTTGATGCTACTTCTGAGCGTTTCTAAAGGCTTTTATTAAGTTATGGAGCAATTATTGAAACTATTCAATGATTTGATCATTGGAGCATTGGGATCCATAGTATGACTTAATGCTCTAATCATCATTTCATTTGTCTCTATAAATTTTGCATCCAGCACCTTTTCCCATCTCTGTCAAATGACAACTTTTAGTCCGGTCACTAATAAGAAACTTGATGGTTTCTGCTGTGCCTCATTTTATGACTACAACCGATTTAAAAATTATTTTTTCAGCTGTTCCCAATACTTGTGAATAACGGTGCGACCGGCCTCTTGATTGAATGGGAAGATACATTTCCTTACTCAGGTAATTTAACAGACATCGGGTCTGTGAACACACCAAGTAAAGCGTATTCTGCGGATGAAATTAGGTTTATTCTGCATCTTGCACAATCATTGAATCTAGTCGTGATACCTCTCATTCAGACAATCGGCCATCTCGAGGTAATTTTCAAAAATATTGTTTTGTCTTAAAGTTAAATGGTAAAAGGTTCGATCTCTAAAGACTGATTATTCCAGAAAAATAGGGCCACCAGACAAGCAGGTGGTGCTATGGACCTAGAAATGATGCATTACCTTTCTCTAAAGCATCATGCTTGTGCTTGTAGGTCCCAACTTTCTATTCATTGATTTTGATAAAAAATCAAAAATGGGTCGCAAGGCTGAAAAAAGCAGTAGACCTTGGTATTTACTTGACTTGCATCAGAAGCAGAGGCTTGAAAGTCATAATCAAACGTATTACGAAGTCCTGCCGGATACCTTGAAAGATACCATAGATAAAGAATATTTAAATAAAACTAAGAACTAAGAAGGCATCTGTGCAAATTAGGATATTAACTCTGAGCAAGAATTTCTTAATCGCCAAAACTGAAATGATGAATAATCAAGATATATTGTTACTATTTGAGGCATCGACAGTGTACGAAGCCTGCATAAGGACATTATTATACTGAAAATAAATAAATAAATAAATATATAAATAAGAGTCTAAAAGATATTCAGGACGGGTGGTCCTTATTCTTTCATGTCGGTGGAATCTGAACCAATCAGAAGTATCGATTCGCAACAAAAACCGTCCATACTGAAATTTATTTTGGGCTCAGGATTTGCCCTACTCTCTAAAAATATTTCACTTGTTTAGGGCAAAATTTGGTTTGCTTTTAAATTTTTCTTGTTTGTTTTTTTGTTTTCAGTTTGTCTTGAAACACGAAAAATGGAAACATCTGAGAGAAGTAGCTCGGTTTCCATCTTGTCTGTGCCCATCCAATGTCCCAGACGCTGTGAATTTAGTAACTTGTATGTTAGACCAAATAATCAAAATGCATCCGCAAATATCAACAGTGCATATAGGGGCTGATGAGGTAAATTTGTGAACTATGTTTGATGTCCTGTCTCACATCATAATTTTCATCTCAAGCTAATTCGTTTACTATTTCAAAAACACTTTTTGGATAGCAAGTTGATCGAGAAATCTCAATCACTCAAACCGTGCTGGCTAACTGCAGTAAAATAAACTGTAGGGAATACCCCACAAAGACTTTCTCACATCAACCTTAATCTAGGGGAAGGAGGGGGGTCCCCAGACCCCCTCATATTTTCTAGGGGAACCCCCTGACCCCCCTTTGATATTCTGGGGGAGTCCCCCAGACCCCCCTTGGGTTAATTTTTCAGTAGGCTGGTTGTAAAGTGTTTTCGCAAATTTTAATCAAAATTCAAACAGCCAAATCTGAAACATTTCAATTTTTCCCTAGGTTTACTCATTGATTTTAATGGAAACCTTTAATCCTTCATAACTTGCTTGAAACTTAAAATTTAGAAAAAACAAAACAAGTCCTTCTGAGGAATGTCAAAAGCAACTAACAAGGGGAGGCTCAGAAGTCGCCGCCTCCGATTTTGAAAACAATTGCACGAAAATGTAGCTAAAGTAAAACTATTAGACCCGTGTTTCTCACTTTTTGCCAATGGGCCTTTCTAAAGCGCCAGGAATTTTTTTAAAGTTGCCGAAATTCACGTAAATATTCGGAACGCTCTCCGCTCGGGTTTTTTACGTGAATTTCGGCAACTTTGAAAAATTCCTGGCGCTTTAGGAAGGCCCATTGGCAAAAAAAAGAGAAACACGGGTCTAATAGTTTTACTTTAGCTACATTTTCGTGCAATTGTTTTCAAAATCGAAGGCGGCGACTTCTGAGCCTCCCCTTGTAAGCAAAGCAAAAGCAAATATTAAGAGAGACGTTTTGTTTTGTTTCTTTTTTCTTAAGGTCTGGAGTATGGGAGTCTGTGACCAGTGTAAGAACCAAGACAAGCATCATTTATTTTTAAATCATGTTAATTCAGTAGTCAATCATTTACGGAGCAAGCATCCATCCGTAACCTCAATCATAATGTGGGATGACATGCTTAGAAGTATCAAACTGGAATTATTAAAAGGTATTTGATTTTTTTACCCTCCTGGCTGCCATTACTAAAAAAATTTATAGGTTCTTTAGGTCAAGTTTCTGATTTATTGGGTTGGTTTTGCAAAATTTTGCACTATAAATTTTGAATCATGCAAAAATAATCATTTGTGCCCTTAAAATGGGTCTGTCAAGAATTTTAAAATGAAATTATAGGAAAGTTTAGATGGTAAATTTTGTGAAAGGTTTGTTGTTGCTGTTGGTTTTTGTTTTCTTTCTTGTCATAGCTCAAAATAAGTGTCATTATGGTGGCATCTTCAATTAACTTATTTCTGATTCCTTTTTCCAGAGTACGATTTTTGGGATTTTGTCGAACCGATGGTGTGGCATTATCAATCAGCTGAGTTTTTTCAACTAGATATTGGTAAGACTCTCTCCTGTCTTAGAAGTAGTGGCGTACAAAGGAGGGGCTAAGGGGGCTAAAGCCTCTTTCAGCAGGCGCGGACCCAAGGGGAGGCTGAGGGAGCTGTAGCCCTCCCATTGATCCAAATTTTTACACTGTCTTCGAGGGATTTTTAAGGAAATTTTGGATGTTTTGTTGAAAAAGTAGGTTTCAGCCCCCTGGATCCTCACCCCCTCACCCTTTGAAAAATGTCTAGATCCGCCACTGCCCCTGAGGTTTCCAATTTTTGGGGGTGAAGGGGAAGGAGGGAATAATTTTCAGTCAAACGCTTATCAGTGCAAGCCCCTCCCAAGAAGAATCCTTCGTACGCGTCTGCTGGGAACTCTTTTCAGATTTGAAGGCAGGGTTGATTTGTAATCTTTGGCACATTTTTTATGTTAGTTCCTTCAGAAAAAAAAAAAAACTTTTGTGAACATTGGAATCTTGAAATTACAAAAATTCCAAGCAAGGAAAAAAGAAAAAAAAATGTTGTCTAGTTGCGCTAGGCGTTATGTAAGTGTTACTTAACACTTGGTGTCCAGATGAAGAAAATTTATCGTAATTTGTTGAGTGAAAGCTCTTTAAGTTTTAAAACTAAAATTAAATTTCACTCCAAAACATTTTTCTCTGTATTTTTACGGCGGCATTTTAGTAGGAGAAAATAACTTAAAAAAATCTCAATTTTCTTTTTATAGAACTGTGGAAGAAGTATTCATTTGTCTTTACGAGGGTTTGGGTTGCCTCAGCCTTTAAAGGTGCCAGTGGGAGCTGTCAAATTTTACCTGTAATATCACAGCACATCAGCAACCATGAAAAATGGTCGAGTATAGTATCCGACCCGAGCTTCAGTCTTCAGTTCCAAGGCATCGCTTTGACAGGATGGTCAAGGTAAAGTATTATCAAAGGTCGTATTACTGTTCACTGTGAAAATGTCTTATCTATGGTTCGGCACCGACTGTTCCAAAGGAGAAGTCAGCATAAGATAAAATCAAAATTTGGAAATCATATCTTTCGAAAGGCAACTTTAAGAGGGAAAGGTAGAATTTGCCTACCAATAAATTACTCCTACAAATAAATTTCCTCCTTCAAAATGGTTTTTATACTATTGAAGATTTTCTTGATTTTAACCTTTATATTAATGTCACAATTAAGCACGGCATTAAAAACAATATTTTAAGCGATGTTAACGTGAAACCTGTACATGAGCATAACACTAGACATAATTTCATGAATTCTTCAAAGGAATCAAATGGAAATTATTCAAGAGCTATCTCCTTCTTTAACAGCTTTAAATTAACCACCAAAGATCTTTTCAGGAGCAGCTCTGTTTTTAGCTTCCTGAATTTTGTTAAACATAAGCTTGCAGAGAAAGCATACTACTCACTAAAAGATTTTTATGATGATCCTATTTAGTTTATCTAATCCTGTTATGTTACTGATTATGTTTTCTTTTTTGTATCGTAAACTATTTCTGACTTGTACCAAAGCTACCTCCATGGTGGCTTATGTATTAAACAAAAATAAATAAATAAAATAAATAAATAAATAAACCCCTCACTGTGTGAGATTTTTTTTCTCAACTGATTATGGATTTTTCAATTCACTAGGTGCTCAAATACATAGGAAAAATAGTGAAAAAAATAACTGAACAGTTTTTCAATCAAAATTATCATTTTTCTGCCATTTAATCTTTTTTTGCACATGATATATCACCAAAGGAAATGCCAGGAATAGAAAATAATTTTTTTTTTCAAATTTTCAAAAAAAAAAAATTTTTTTTGCAAATACTGAAAGCTTTGTAACAATAATGTAATTGGGGTTGATTTGGATACGGGGGCAAATCTCCCCCCTCCCCCCCCCCCCGACATGATTTCCATTTTTAAATGCATTATGATGAGTGCTGGTATGTAGTCTTTTAGAAAATGTCTGAGCCCGTTTTTATGTTTTCTTATAATGCGACACTGGTGATACAATTTGAAAGAAGTCAAAATATACATTACAATGTCCGATATAGGGCTTTTTACATCATTTGACACCAGATTCACACTATGCAGTGAAGGGTTTGTAGCACCTAAACAGCTGCTTTCCTAGGATGTTGTGTAGTATTTGATTTCTTATCTTGACTTGTAACATGCGTATTCTATTGTAGGTTTTTATGTGCGGATAAAAAAAAAATAAATGAATAAATAAATAAAATAAATAGTAGTGGTGCTTTATGTTTCTGTCAGGTTTGACCACTATGCGATTCTTTGCGAGCTAATGCCTGTTGCCATTCCAAGTCTAGTATTGTGCCTAAAAACATGGATTGAATCCGGCTTCTCATCTCAGATTCACTCCGAGATCTCTACTGCTTTGGGTTATTTGTCTGAACCAATCCCACTCAATCCATATCCAAGGTTTGTATCCTCTCGTAATTTGTATCCATAATTCTTAAGGTAATTTAGTGTATTTTATTTTATTTTTGAATTGTCGCGCAGGAGCCCTTTTACGAAGAGCTATAATACAAGTCAAGAACATATGTAGGTACGTAGTAAGTTGAAACAAAGAACATACGGGGTAGTATACATAAAAATCCTTAAGCTCTATTTCATATTAGCATGTAATCTCTGTTATAGCATAAAAGTTATTTCAAGCCGATAATTCTTCAGACCCAGTTGAAACATATTGGTCTCTTTTTTAAATATTTCTCTAAGAGAATATGGCAAAGAATTGAATATCTTGATAGCTGTATAATGTATAGATGAATCAAAAAACTCAGTTTTATCCAAAAAGGGCTTTGGCTCTTTTATATCTTTTTTAAGTGTGCTGTACCAGCGGTGCGGTGCACTTATTGACATTTTTTTGCTCGCATTAGTGATAGAAAGCCATCTTGCTGGCACGTAAATACAAATCTACTTGGCGGGAAACTGCTGAACCTTCCTAAGCGATGATCCTTTTTACTTGTTATTGAACGATACTTTGATTTTAAAAAATTTATGTCTTGATTTAAAATAAATTTATGACTTGATTTAAAATAAATTTATGTCTTCATTTAAAATAAATTTATGTCTTGATTTAAAATAAATTTATGTCTTGATTTAAAATAAATTTATGTCTAGCTATTCAGATTCCTCGAAAGTACCAATATTGCACTTACTGCATTGTTTCACCTTATTTTCTAACTTATACTGATTTTTCTGATTAATTTGTTGCTTTAATTTTGTTTCTCTATTCTGTATACAGGCCGCAGCCTGTACCAGAAGGGTTGAATTTCCCAAATTGGCAAGTCTTGACCGGCGTCGGATGGTTTGCTAATTTTCGAACAAAGTATCAGAACACCATTAATAGTGATCAGTAAGTAATTTTTTATCACCAATTCAGTTCAGTCCTCTACTGTGTAACACTAGTGTAATTAAGTAAGATGTTGGGGTGGCTGGACTTCATTACTACCACTGTTTCTTAGATCTGTGCCTTCAATCAAAATTTTGACTTTAATGTTTCAGAAATGATGAAGTTTTGTTCGGTCAATCTCTCCTAACTTTGAGCAAACTTTGATCAGTTAAAAAATGTCATATTTGCTGCAGTATCTTGGTAGAATCCAAATGTGAGGAAGTCAAAAGAGTTATGATGGATCGAATAATCAAAATTATCAAAATTTTGATCAAGAAAACTTTGTTAACTTTTGAAATTTCAAAAAATTGTGAGAAACTTTCGTATTGATCAATCGCACATGTCTATTAACTACTTATCTACATATTTATTTAATCCTTTCTTACCTGGTGTACACTCTAATGTAAACCTGAATAGGTAACAAAGGATCTTATGAAAAAAATTAAAAAAATGAGCATATCTATGCTTATTGTTGTGTGTGAGAAAATCGTGCCCAGATCATCTATGATGGCCAAAATTCCATCCCTGAACAAAATATATTTTCAGGTTTGAAAGGGTTAAAAGTCATCGTACGGGTGATTTCATAGTGACAAGACTCTTTGCTGTTGTCAGTAAACTTCATAGTTAAATAAAATCATTGAAACTTTCAAAGCCTCTAGAAAAAAAGAAAAAAAATCATAAAAAAAAAACCGTTAGTTTCTGCAAATTTTAAGAATATTGGACAGTAAATTTAATGGTTTAAAAATTAAAAATGTTCAAATATTTTTTAATTTTTATTATCATGCAGCTTTGCAAGTTTAAAAAAGTAATTCTGCCACAGTACACCTATAAGCTATGACCTTAAAACACTTACAAGCTGTATAATTTCAATGGCCCTTTCAACTTTTGTCCGTCATAGGTTGTTAAAATTTGCAGAAACTTATGTCTGAGACTGAATTATTTATTGGTTTGAACTTTTAAATATTTCAATGGTTCTATTTGTATGAAACGTAGAATAATTTTGAAATATTGTGCCTTTATAATCATTGTTTACCAAGCAAAAAATGTTGTCTTGTAATTGATTTGGTGCAATCTGGTAAACAAGATAGTGTGTAAACGTACATCTGAGATGATAGAAGAAGTTTCAAAGTTCTTGTTTGAGAACTAAATTTGCGTTCACAATATAGACTGTCGTTTACCCTGTTGGATGTAGGATTGTAGGCGCTCAACATTATCCCAAAATAAGGAATGGTGTTGGGCGGGCGACATCATCGTTCAATAATTGTTTATTGTATGATTATATAATCATACAACGGTTTTTCTTTTTTTTTCAGCTTTTCATCGTGGCTCAACCCTTGGCAAAGAAAGAAAAATTTTCTCAACCTGATGCAATCAGAATGTTTAATCAAAACACTCTTCGGGTTAGTAATGATAATGATAATTTATTTTCAGTCTAATTTAGGTTAGTCAGATTTACAAGACTACTACTATATTGGTGGAAAGGGTTAAAAAAGGGCTGGATAGATGCTATCATTGTATATCACAAAATTCAGAATCCTGAAGATTCTGCGCTCCATCAAATGATTAAAATAATGTAATAATATTTTTTTTTTTTTTGCGTTTAATCCATTTCCAAAGTCAGAAAAGGTTAGTCACACACGAATTCTCCCTTAGAGGTAGGTGACTTTCCCACACGGAGAAAAAAAAGTCGGTTATAAGAACTGAACTTCGGCTCATATGGAACACCGAAGTCTTCGGTTACAGTAACCAAAGATTTCGGTTGTGAGTACCGAACTTCAGTTAGGAGTACCGAAGGTTTCGGTAAGTGTGACTAATGCTATGACTCACATTTCGTTCCTATTGAACTACTTCGGTACTCCTAACTGAAGTTCGGTACTCACAACAGAAAACTTCGGTTACTGGAACCAAACACCTTCAGTGTTCCATATGAACCGAAGTTTTTTTCTCCGAGCACAAAATCCCTACAGATCACTTCAGATTTTTTTTGAAAACTGCGTTTATCTCTAACACTTTCATAGATTTATAAATTATTATGTCACTCAACATTATCATCCACATAATCCATTCCATTGTTTTTCTTGGTCATTTTAAATTAAAGTGTGAAAAATAACTCTGCTTCTAATCACTATTTTTGCAGGTTGAGAGATGAAATTGATTTAATCATCAAGTACTTGCGGCCAAACTTATTGCAAGTCTACTACGAATCAGTCGTCGATGAATGGTTTGGATCGGTGGTGAATCCAATCCTTGATAATTTAGTTAATGTATTAGAAAGTCTCCCACCGGATTGTGTCAAATGATTTTAACTGAATGCCTCACTTGTCACAACTTTTTTATTGTGATAGTAATGTTGACAACTGTCTCCTCAAAATAATGTTGGAGCTTGATACCTTTCAAATCATTTCCGCAAGCTGTTAAGGGTGATTCCATCATAACCGTCCCACTTGGAACATTTGAAAACTACTTTTTTCCTCCTGAAACTCGATTTTGTCAATTTCTTAGTTCCGTGAATGGTGCCGGCTGTCGTATATCCCGTTACTACCACCTAATTGTAAAGATCAGAATTGCAAATTTTTGAGAGAAAAATGTAATTTTAAAATTTTTTGGATGGGACAGTTATGATTGAAATGACCCTTAATTTCCATGTCCGGTCAAGTTTCCAACCCTCTTAGCTTTCTTCTCAGGTGTGTTAGGACAGTGAAAGCTTGTTTTGTGGAACCACATTTCTGCAGCAATGAAAATTCCACTCTTCAAAAGCTCTGCAGAAGGAACTTTGGCGTGTGCCGAATTTTCCATAAAAATCTACTTTTTCGTTCAAAACTTCAAAAATTGAAACAACAGCATATATTTCATTCTGTTGCTGAGTTTTACTTTTTTACCTGTAAAGGAACTTTTGGAGTAGAAAAGCCCTTATCATTATTTCCTATTTTATTATTATTTTTATAATTCCCTTATTATTGTATTGTTGTTTCCTGTTTTCATTGTGATAAAAATAAACTGTGTGCTCTTTCAGTCTCTTCTCTGTACCATTTTTCTTTTCATGAAAGAGAATCCCTTGGATAAAATGTTATTAGGGTCATTATTTTGTAACGGGTGGGACATTCAGACGACTTTGAAGTAATTTTTTTCAACTTTTTAATCATTCAAATGAAAAAACTATCCCACCAACAGAAAGGTCTTAACTTCTAGATAGTGGTAGGATTTTCAAAATTTAAAAAAGTCTATCCAAAGCTGAGAAAAGAGCAAAATAAGGGTGTAACGGGTAGGACAGAAAATGGGCAAGGTTTTTGAATCACTTCAAAAAAAGTTGAAACTCTGTGAGTTTTGAAGAGATAAATATTTGGAAAAAATATAAGTTAAAGGTGAGGGTATAAGCTTTGATCCTACATAAAGTTTTTTCAATTACTAAATTATTTTTTTCTAAAAACATTGAAAAGTAGCGTAACGGGTAGGACAGCTAGGTTTTGTGATGGGTGGGACGCGTGTGATTTCGTCATTGAAAATACACATCAAGCCTTCTGTAACATCAACACGTTTGACCTTATTAGATTTAGATAATATTTTTGTCTCAGGTTGCATTTTAATGCCAAACAAGACTGCCAGGCACTAATTTTTAAATTTCAATTTTTGCATATCATGTCCCTCTTTACTGTAGAATGGCCCATTATGTTTAATACTCGGGGATGTGGATTGTGGGTGGTTAGAAAATTCCTTGTCAATTTTTAAGATTCTAGGGTTTTCTCAAATCTTCATACTTTTGGCTGAAACCCCATTAGTTCTTTAAGCAATGGTAATTCAAATGATCATAATTGGATTCTGTCCATTGTGAGACGTATCCTAGAGAATAGTTCAAGTTAAGAAAATCCTGTCTTGGAACTAAGTGTTCCTAAATAGAGGCATGTCCAGAAAATTCTCTCTCGCTCTCTTTGCCCTTATTTGGAAACGTGTATTGGAAAAGGACAGGAATGGCAGCTAAAGTCTAGTGAAAGCACCTCATCCCATCCTTTTCTAACACATATGTTTAAATTGTCAAAGAGAGAGAAAAAAATTCCTGCTTACGCAAACTTCTTTTTTCCGGGAAGTCCGCATCTCTTCTCAGGCCGATCAAATCCGGGAAGATGCTATTAGACCAATATTCACGAATTATCGTTGGTCACGTATATTTATGGATGCTTGGATAGATTTTGCAGACATTTAAGGAAAGAAGTTTCGACTCTTTCGAGCTCTTAGCAGTCAGCATACGGGTCATGAAATAAAATGCTGTAGGTATGTACTTACTCCTAGAATTAATTCAGTAGATTTGCCACTTCAGAAAGTTAATGGAGAGGGAATTGGAAAAAGCTGCTAATTGCGACTGTGCTTTGGGCTTGATCTCCCAGAAAATCGGTCTTGCTGGAAAAAAAATAAAGAAAACCATATCTTTTCGGCTTTTTACTCCGGTTAATTCTCCCTTACACTCTTGGCGCCAGTTTTCAAATTCAGAGGTCAAATTTACTGCAACCACTGTTGCCAGACGGCAGACACCTGTCTTCCCTTCCGGTCAACTTTGAATCCACGATACTTCCAATTGCATGAACGTACAGATTTTGTGACTTACTAGATACATTCAAATGATAAAAAAAATTATCCTCTATCAATAATTATTAATCTCTAGTCAGAAAATCACTTCAAATTTAATCTTTGGTCGTCGGCGACCTTTTGTTTTACTACTTGGCAACACGGTGAGATAGAATGCACTCTCGTAGGTGGCGCCACCTGACAGACATGCAACTAGCAATTCAGCAAATGTAATCCCATTTACTCAATTCCTTTATTCGGTCTTTTTGTACCACTTCAATAATATTTCGTCTCGTTGTGATGTAGTGTATATTGTGTAATTTTCGCTAGTTGCTGTCTCCCCTTTAGAATCATCATGCCTTGTGTTAAGTGTTATAGTTTTCCAATTTATTGCTCATTATCTAATTTTATTATTTTCTCGTAACATATCATTTGTTTTTCTTTCTGTGAGTGTGGGGGGTCGTGTGATTACCTCGGTTGTTCTTCGGTGTATCTTTGAGGAGACCACAAATGGACTCGTAAAAAGTAATCGCTCCACTGATTGCGTGTAGGATCGTGTTATTTTAGTTGTAATTATGACCGTTTGCATTAATGGTGGAGAATAATTGAAGATGTCAAATCCGGGCGGAAGCAGGAGGAGCAGGACCATGAAACTGCGACTGACCAGTAAGTATTCTAAGAACTGTCAAAAATCCTGATTATCTGCACAATCAGAATCACGATTAGCTCGTATGTAAATATGGCCTCTATCTTGGTGGGGGGCTTTCACTCGGGTTTTCCGTTAATTAAGCGGAACAAATGCAATTCTGCTCACTTTCGATTGTATTTTATGGTCCACTGTAGTTTCCTGGGAAAGTTATTTTCCTGGTTCTGATTCAGCTCTCTCTGATGGTTCTGGTTCTAACCCTTTCTTGAGAATACACATCGGTTTGAAAATTCTTGGGGTTTCCCACATTTCCCCTTCAATCAAATGAATTATTGTTTTAAACCTTTTGGTGCATTCTTGATCTCTGTTTCTGAATTAAATCTATTGTTGATCACTTGGCCAAACACTTTTTGTATCTTGGGGTGACGTATAAGTACAAAATTTATTTTCAGCCAGTTTCGAGTTATCTAGTTTATTGACGTTTAATCTATGAGACAGTCTTACTGCTTTTGCAAGTGCCTAGCAATTAGTAATTTGAGTAGACTCTTTGCCCCTGAAGCCCATTTCTTCTCTTTAGTGGCAGTCCTTTTTGATAATACGGAAATTCACTGACATCTCTCGGCCTCTCGCCAGCATATCGCTCTTAATTGAATGAGCAACTAATCTATTGACTAGGATATTCTCATGTAGTTTATCAAAGACCAGCAAATCAATTTCTGTGTTCAGAGCTCCATCTGTTGGTCTCATCTCGCATCTTTTAATCCAGTCATGCATCAACCGCTATCTACCAAACCTAGTGACGCAGCCCCAGTGGTACGATCAGAGTGTTTAGTGTTGTCAATTTTGCTCTCTGATCATCATTGAGTCATTAATTCTCAATTGCCCGGGAATATAAGTAGTTAGCCGATGAGGAACGTGTGTCATACTCAAGAATATTAAAGCAAAGTATAGCACATTTAACTGCTCTGCAGACTAAGCCTAGCTTCGCAAGTATGGTCTCTAATCTTAGTCTGATTTTTTGTTATTTATGACAAGATGAAATGAGTGATTCCTAGTTGATGTGATTTGTTTAGCATTTTAATGATAATATAACCATGGACAAAGATAACAAGTAAGAACTGCCGACTCCCTCTCTCCACCTGTGATCAAACCTGTTAGTGGATTTTGCACTCCAAGTAGCACGCTCTAATAGCGGTTGCGGAAACTGTCATCCCTCTAGCGAAAAGACACAGTCCGCCGCCAGACTTGAACTTGAGTCTCCACCATTGCAGCCCAGTACTAATCCGATGAGCCACGGCGCCGTATGTGCCCATGAATGATAATTGTGCTATAGGAAGCGTGCTGCTCCAAGACTGCTGCAGTTCCGCAAACTGCTGTTAAGCGCACTGTGGTCAGGATTAAAATGGACCAACAGCGGTCGGCAGTCCTTGGTTATATTTTCGTCCATGATATACCATTTTCCAGATTTTGTTTGTTTACATCAGAATGCTTGTAGAAAATTGTTAGCTAGCTGAGGTTACACTTGCAAACCACAAGTAGTGACTGTAATCGGCGGAGCCACTCTATGGCGTGTTTAGAACGGACACTTGAACTAGCTGGCTAACAGCAGTAAAAAAAGTGCAATGTTTCATCTCATTCCACGGCACTCTGGTATAAAAATTAGATGAATATTTATTTATTTATTTAATACAAATTTAACGAAAAGAAGTAAAGTAAGAAAAGTTTCCCCTGCCGCGAGCTAGCTTGAGTGCTATATTACTACTTACTGGAGGATTCTTAGCACCAAGATTGAAGCTATAGCATCAGTTCGGTCTGGAAACACTTTAAGATGCAATGGTGAACAGCTGTTAACAGGTCTTGGCACATTAGATCGGTCTTGGCCATTCTAAGGCTTTCATGGAAACGTCTCATACATATCAATGGTGCCAAGGGCCAGTGGCGGATCTAGAAATCTTTCGGGGGGGGGGGGGGGGCTAAACCTACATTTTTAACAAAACTCCCAAAATTTCCTCGTTAATCCCCTCGTAGACGGTATAAAAATTTGGCTCTAGGGCTCAGCCCCTCATTGGATCCGCGCCTGCCGTGGAAGTTAGTAGTCTCTGTGTTTGGTAACTTAAGTACATAGCACCAATTTTAAGTCTTTGAAATGAAGTTATTTGAGTTTCGGGATTTGAAAAGTAATGTTGATCAGCTGATAATGTCAGGATGCCTCGGTGAACGGTTATTTAACTACAAGTCCAAATTTGTCTCGAACCATCCACTAACTGATAGATCTTTCTGTATTCTTGGCAAGTAATCGCTGCTCGTCCAATCTGATACTCAACTGGCGTCCGTTTTATTTCACACTAGTTGTAAAGCTATGTATCTTGATGCATTTTTGTATGCAGTCATTATTCCTCCAGAATACATATAACTTGCCAGTTTAACTTGCTTTTGAAAATATCGGAGTGGCGCAATCTATGTTAAATTTGGAGAGTCTATTTCTTCTCCTTCCGACCAATTTCCTCCAAAGTGTAGACAACTCTTTTTCTTTTTTTTACGAAAAAAAGGGAGAGGGCAAATCCTTCCAAAAACGTCTATCTTTCCAGAAAAACGTCTATGTCTTTGTCTGGCATTTTATGCTCCTCTGGGAAGAAGCTCTTACTTAAAACCGAATCTTTCTCATTGTCATAATGTTAAAACAATTACAAACTTAACGGCCAAAAAAACATCACGGACAAAATAAGGATTAAAATGGGAACTAGGCCAACAATAAATAAAACCTTCCGAGACGTTTCCGAACACAGGAGAAAAATTACAATGCTAGAGCTGTGTTAGAAATGATTCACATTCTAAAAAACAGAGACTCCATGTATGCACTTACCGGGCAGACGTGGAAAAGTTGAGTGTTGCGTACCTCCAGTTTTTCCAAACATTAACTACTGATTGAGGCTCTGTCTGCGTTTTGTTGGTCTGTTTTATTTTATGTAACCGATGTTGCGGTATTTTGTTAATCAGTCGCTCTTCCAACTTTGTGGAGTGTGTGCTCCTCGTTCTGAGTATTTTGTTTTTATTTCATTTTTATTTTTTTATTTCCGATCGATAATGGTGCTGTGAGTGCACCGAAACGTCTCGGAAGGTTTTATTTATTGTAGGCCTAATTCCCATTTTAATCCTTATTTTGTCTGTATTGTCATAATGTAAGCATCCAATTTTATTTGTGTGTTGTCACGTAATACTTTGAAGGTAACTAGAGAGGTGCTAAGGGGGATTATAGCATTTTGTTGCTTCACCGTTTCAACTTGGTACGGTGCTGCTCAGAGGTGTTTCTAGGAACGTGTCTTTCTCTCTCTTTGCCCATTTAAACAAATGTGTTCAAAAGGATAGTGGATAGGCTACTATGATGATCATGCAACTTCAACCCGTCGCTGTCCTTTTCTTACATGTGTGTCCAAATAGGCAAAGAGAGAGGGAAAGACAAATTCTTGGATGCACTCCTGATAGGGCTCACATCAACATTTCAAAAGAGAAGCAAGAAGCATCCAAGCCCAATTCTCAGAGTTTTTCAGCTCCAGATATTCTCCTTGAGTAGTCACCTGCAAAAAGTGGAGGTAGAATGTTTAAAATTCACAACTATAAGTACTGTTGAATGTATCTTTGCTGACCAAGACGGAATATTGCTCAGATTACTGTAAACTTTAATCGAACCTAAATTAAAGGATGCAGAAGCATTTTCCACCAATGATGTTTTTTCAGGCTTGATGCACTCCTTACTAATGTTCCACCCTGCTTTTTGTTTCAGTCCTGTGTGCTCGTAATTTAGCTCGGAAAGATCTGTTCCGTAAGTACCTTTTACCTACCTAGATTCATTTCATCCCTCAACAAGTTGAACTGTCTATCTTTCAAATTAATGAAGCTGTTGTAAGTTTGTGCTGTAGCTGAATTAAGTTCAAGTTTGTATGTGTATAAACTAGCAAAAATAATGATGATGACTCTAAATAAACTTCAAAAATCCACTTATTAACTTAATAGAAGCTTTAAAACAGCGAAGCCATCGTTTTGACTATTAAATTGTTTTTTCTACAACCTATTGTAGTTAGAATTATTCATGGTTACTTGTCCTTTATCTCTGACCGTAACATATTAGCGAAGCATCACTTTGGATGTCAAGATGGCTCTTTAACTCTTCCATGAATTTTGAATTATTGTGTAATTAAACCGCTAACAGAAGTGCTTTTCCCTAGATATGGCAGCGAAATAATAAGTTTCACTGAGAATTATGGTGAGTAAGTCTCAATGAGGTGAATAATCTATAGTCTGTTTGCTCTAACTTGAGACCTGAGCGGGCGATAAATGAATTTCGGAAAATGGAGAATGGCAACACTTCAATAGGTTGTCGTAGCCCGAGAGTCGGGCAGCAGCCCTGTCACTTCAGCCGACTGACAAGGGTTAGCATTCCTACATTGCCACAGAAGGCAAATCTACCTGAATCTCAAGGTCTCAAGTTAGAGCGAACAGACTATAGAATGGGTCAGCTGCAAACTTTTGCTACAGTGTTATGGAAGGTCATTACTCGCATGTAAAATAGTGTGAAAATCACTTTGAATGCATCAGAAAGTCTGTTAATCCACTCACAAACTGAATAAATTTGTGTAAGCAAAATCCTAAAATGACATAGTATTTTAGGTGGAATAAGTGCCGAAGAAGTACTCAATTTTTAGTAGAGATTGCCAGTAAATACCCTGGGATTGAAGTTTTACAGTTTTTTATAGTGAATGATCGGTATTACTACAGTTAAAGTGTGTAAAAAATCCATTGCCATTGAATCATGTTCATATTTAACTAATTCAAGGTCTTCTGTTTCTCTTTCAGGGCTACCCGATCCTTTCGCCAAAATCAGTGTCGAAGGTTCTGGACAGTGTTTTAGCACGGACACGTGTAAAGCAACTCTAGATCCAAAGTGGAATCAGCATTATGATCTGTGAGTTGACCAAGTTAATATCTTTTTTTTCAATTATTGTTATCGTTAATAACTTTTTTTTCAATTATTGTTATCGTTCATAACTTTTTTTTCAATTATTGTTATCGTTAATAACTTTTTTTTCAATTATTGTTATCGTTCTCCTCTCCTCCCCCACTTTAATTTTTTTGCCATTTCATCTCTCTTTACGCTCTTCCAAGCCCAGTCATTCCCTTTGAAACAAATGCATCGTAAACTATGGCAAGGAGCCAGGGCGGCTGGGTTCTTGTTCTTCTTCTCATCCTTCTTTTGCAGTTTTTCATTTTTATGAATATGACATAGTCATGAATAACTCTCACAATGAGAGTATTCCTAGAAATGGGGGGGGGGAGGCATGCGAGAACCCTTGCCCCAGTGGGGGGAGCGCATTCTCTGAAAGCGGCAAAATCAGTGTGTACAAGGAAAATACAATAATAAAGGGGGAGAGTCGAATGGGGCTATTGCACACTTTTGCTGTAAGCGATTTAATAGTCGATTACGGCGTAATAACCTCAACAAATAACGATGGCGGCACTAAAAACTTCCAAAATCCACTCCTATACTCAATAGCAGCAGTTATTTGCGCGAGCGTAATGGTGGCCGAAGGCACTAACAATGGGAGATTCCCATCTAACAATACTGTAACTCCATCAAGAAGTGACCAATAAGAGACGACTTTCATTTGATACCGGTGTCACTAGGTCTTGCGGCACCATTCATCTGATGTGGATCATCACTCTGATGACTAATTACTCTGTGAATCATCCTTGTCAACATAGAGAGAGTGACGAAATTAAGATAGGAATCTCCTATTGTTAGTGCCTTCGGCCACCATTACGCTCGAGCAAATAACTGCGTTTATTGAGTTTAGGAGTGGATTTTGGAAGTTTTCAGTGCCGCCATCGTTATTTGTAGAGGTTTTTACGCCATTATCGACTATTAAATCGCTTATAGCAAAAGTGTGCAATATCCCCATTCATTATTTTGATGGGCCGTAGAGGGCGGCAAAGTTGCAATCCAGCCTCTTCTCCAGAAAACTTGGCACTCCCCTGACTGAAGGTACCTAAAGATGGCCCAATGTAAGTTGAGCTGTTAAGAGCCAGGTAGATTTTCACAATGGTGCAACGTGGCGGCTTGACCCTTTGTGTATTCTGTTCTAGCAACCTTTAAAAACAATGGGGACTTTTGCAAAGAATATCTGCCTTCAGAACACCGTTGCCATTCTTCATTCGTCAGGTATATTTTGATCGCCGGCTTAGTACTCAATTTATATTGCGCCAACGACAGAAAAGTTCGATTGAGGGTGCAAATTGGCAGAAAAAAGTGAGGCTAGTAAGTAAGTAAGAACTTCCCGGGCATCAGAAAGACTTCCCAGCTTGTTTATTTCCCCCGATACCCCCTTTTCCTGCTGTTCTAGCTGTTTCTTTGATCTTTTTTTGTATGTTTCATATCCTTAATCAACCTAATCTGTTTCAGGTACATTGGAAAAAATGATGGCATCACCATTAGTGTGTGGAATCACAAGAAAATTCACAAGAAGCAAGGTGGCGGGTTTCTTGGTTGTGTTAGAATCATGTCAAATACTATCCAGCGGCTTAAGGATACTGGCTGTGAGTGAACCAACTTCAGAATATTATAAATTGTTATTGGGTGTCTCAGTTGGAGACCAGAAAAAAAAAAAAAAAATGATTTTGGGAGGGTCTTTTTTACTGTTGAGCTGGTGCTTTTTAAAGGCCCGCAAGTAGAATATTACTTTCGGTCAAAAAGTTCTGTATTCCAAAGCAACTTTTTTTTCCGAGACTAATGCTTTCTTAAATGATTTTCAAAGCAATCCAAGATGAATCTTCAGCGTTTAGTGTTGATGTCTGCCTCCAGAGCGCTATCATTTTATTAATGTCAAATTACAGGCCAAAAGTAAAAAATTATGTATAAGAAAAGGGAGTGGCAGGTATCAGGTAATCATCTCAAGTATATTTGTACATTGTGTCTTGTCAATAACTTCAAAATTAAGGCGGAAAGTACTGAAAAATTGAATATTGCATTTCAATACTAGATCTGATTGTTTTTTCATGATATTTCAGTTTTTGGTACTTCCAGCCCTATTTTTTAACTTTTTGACAAGATAATTTGCAGAGACATTCTATAGATGACTATCTAGTACGTTCTGTTTTCTTAAATATAAATGACATTATGTCTGTATTTAGAGATCAATTGAACGCTAGCATTTTGGTGGCAGAAATTGGCACTAAAAGCTGAAAATTCACCTTAATGTGATTCTATGGCAAACTCCCAAAAATTTTAATCTGATAGATGGCATTACTTGTCGCTGGCTCCGAAAATAGCCGTTTTTTGACGGTTTACGGCTGTTTTCTCTGAACAGACGAATAATTGACAAAAAATCGGAATGTCAGCACCTGCTTAATTTTTTGCTTGATTTTTTGAGCTCTAAATGGGCCAAATTGGTTCCAAAATAAAGGCGTAACTATGCAAAGAAAAAATCATGTGTAATTTGGAATTGTATCAGTAAAGATTACAGGTTTCTGTTTCACCTGTAATGTTTACTGATAAAACTCCAAATTACGCATGATTTTTTCTTTGCATAGTTACGCCTTTATTTTAGAACCAATTTGGCCCGTTTATGGCTCAAAAAATCAAGCAAAAAATTAAGCAGGTGCTGACATACCTATTTTTTGTCTATTATTTGTCTATTCAGAGAAAAAACCGAAAACCGTCAAAAAAACGGCTATTTTCGGAGCCAGCGATAGGTAACGCCATCTATCGGATTAAAATTTTTGGGAGTTTGCCATAGAATCACCGTAAATTAAATTAATGATTATACATATACTCTGCAGCCTTTGATATTTGAGTTCCTCGAACCTGTTTTTTTTTACTCATGTTTGTCTTTCCTCTTTAATTCCAGATCAGAGATTAGATCTGTGCAAGTCTAGTGGGGATGATCCTGAGCCAGTCAAAGGTCAAATAGTAGTATCTCTAATGTCTAGGGATGGTAGTCACGGTAGCAGTTCTGCCACTCACAATGCTGTCGTTGATACTCACGGCGGCCTCTCTTGCCCTGATGATCTGCCGGAAGGTTGGGAAGAGAGGAGAACCTCCGCTGGGCGCTTATATTATGTTAATCACCTTACTAAATCTACCCAGTGGATTCGGCCTACAAGGTTAGTATATTCTGTCTCTATTTCTTTATTATCTGTTTCTAGCACCTCTTGAGTGCCCTCCACATCTATACAGGGTGTCTTCAAGACACACGGAGAAAATAAATTCGGTTACAAGAACTGAACTTTGGCTCATATGGAACACCGATGTGTTCGGTTACAGTAACCAAAGTTTTCAGTTGTGAGTACCAAACTTCAGTTAGGAGGACCAAAAGTTTTGGTAAGAATGACTAATACTATGACTCACATTTCATTCCTACTGAACCACTTCGGTACTCCTAACTGAAGTTCGGTACTCACTACTGAAAACTTCGGTTACTGGAACCAAACACTTTCAGTGTTCCATAAGAAAAGAAGTTTTTTTTTCCGTGCAGAGACAAATAGAGACCCTGCGTAATGCTTGCAACAGGTGTCTCATTTTCCAGGTCAAAGTTGGTCGTAACTCATCAAAACAAAAGCCAACAGTTGCCCTCTTTTAAGTGGTGAACATCGGTTAGGTTATCTTTATGGTTTAAACTGACATTTTTGTGACAGGAAAAACGTTTCTATCTCAATCAATGGAAGTTTTGACTTTAATGTGGAATTTCAGGTGAATTTAGACTGAAGCAATGCTCACCACTCAACAGAAGGCATTTGATTGTTGATTTGCTGAGCCTCGGAACAAAACTGAACCCATATTGTTTGCCTCACCGCCATTACATGGGAAGCATAGCTTGTGCTAGGTCTCTGTTTGTTTTTTCTATAAGACTGGTAAATCAGGAAACCAGGACATTTTCAGGGATTTTCTCTAAATCGTCCCAAAGAAGCCTGGTAAAGTCAGGGAATTTCTTTTTTTTCTAAGAAAAATAAGGAAAGTCAAGGAATTTAACAAAACTATAAATACCTTTAACACGTTCACTGCCACGCCGGTCTTATGGGACCGGCGGCAATATTTCCCACCGCGCCACGCCGGTCCTATAAGACCGGCGGGCGTTCGTCAACCAGTTTGAATCGCTCGATACACGCCGCTAGCGCTACCTATCAAGTTTTCATGGAACTAGAGCTTCTCTGTGCAACCTACAGAGGGCGTTACGCCACTGCTACTGCATACGCGATTTTCGGCATCCGTTTTCTAGCTCATGCATTCCGGCGGTTTTTTTTGCGTATTTCGCGGCGCCACGGGAACAATTGCTCAAAACACCGTGGCAGTGAACGTGTTAAGTGGACTTTCAAAGCAAAAATTTCTCACTATTTTACCTGACTTTTTTTTTTTTTTTTTTTTAATCTCCAATCTTTATTGTTAACTTGATTTCAATCCATCTTTTTTCTTTGTCTGCTTTAAAGTATTTTTATTCATTGTTAATTAGTTTTTGGATTCCGTCGTGATTTTTCACTTGTATTGGGCTCTGCTCGTCTGATCAAAATAAATAAATAATAAATAAACAAATAAATTAATTTATTTTTTCAGACCTCAAATCCTACTATCCTCGTCGACGGCCTCGCCGGAAAGAGTGAGCTCGAACAATGAAAACAACAACAGTTTGAACGTGAGGCCGCCTTTAGAAGAAAGAACTCCCGCTCAGCAGTCCAGACGAAAATCAAACAAACAAAGGCAACACTCGACAACCAATAGTAATCACGCTTCCTCTCACCCTGCAGCATTCAAAGCCAATTTACCTGGTGATTTACCCTCCGGTTACGGTAAGAAGACATCTCTCTATCCATTGATATTTTAAAACTGAATGGAGACTGTTTAGAGCGACATCACAAAGATAAGTGGATCCCACACTGTCCTGTCTCGCTCGCTCTCATGCAGTTTCCCTTAAGTAAACGGATCAAAATTTCCAAATGCAAATTCATGCTAGTAAATAACTAGTTTTCTCAGATTCTATTACATCATTGGATTTCACATACCTTAAAGTATAATTACGCTTCAACAAAGTTTTCGAAACACCACACATTCATGTACAATCACGCTTCTATCAAAGAAAGCCGGGCTTTGTTTTGTCCTTATCCCACTCACAGTTTTTTATAGGCACAAAATTCTAAGATATGGGCTCATCGGCACCACCACACCATGTGTTATACCTTGAACAAGCTTCAATGCAAAGAGAGGTTAGGATGATTGAATGTTGTGGCAATGATACGCCCATAAGACACCATGGGTAAGACAAAGGTTATCGTTCAATATAATTGTGATTGTAATTTCATTTTTGATTTCTTATAAATTATGTTGGAGTAAAAGATGCTTTAAGGGACAAGCAGAGCAGAGCCATTAGTCCTGCGTCGACCATTCGACGCAACCCGCATTGCACGTAGCCCGAACCTCGCTCGGTCTTGAGAGAACAAAAGAAAAGAAAGATAAGAGAGCATTAACTGTACATGTAATGCGGGTTGCGTCGAATCGTCGGCGCAGGACTTATGGCTCTGCTTGTACGTAAAATCTAATGGTGGAATAAAATTTGAGAGAATTGGTTGTTCACTAGCATGAATTTGCATTTGAAAATGTGGATCTAATTTCTTATGGGTAACTCCACAAGAGTGAGCATGATCGAACATTTGTTTGGATCCAATTTTGATGGTGTCATCACTCATCATCACCAAATCAGTCTATTATTCCTTTGTTTTCTGGTTGCATGAGTTTGAACTGAAGCACAAATCCTCAAATCAGTTAAATACCCTGAACACTTGAACGCTTATAATTTCTGTTTCAATTTTGCAGAGCTAAGAACAACTCAACAAGGTCAGGTGTATTTTTATCATATTCCCACGGGAGCAAGCACTTGGAACGATCCTAGGATACCACGCGAATTTAAACCCGAACTACTGAACGAATTAGGTCCGCTACCTCCAGGATGGGAGAAAAGGCAAACTGGGACCGGTCGATATTACTACGTTGATCACAATAACAAAACGACGCAGTTCACGGATCCCAGATTGTCAGGAATTGTCATCAAATCATTATTACAGTATGTCGTCTTTTATCAATTTTTTTATCTCTATCATTTAATAATTTTTTATAAATAAACTATAAGTTTAATGCTTTGAAAGTCTGGATAAGGAAGAATCTAAATCAAAAGAATTAATAGAGATTTAGAGTATGAGTTGAGGTGATATCAAGGTTACTTAGTTATTCCATACAAAAAAAAAAAATATAGTTCTAAAAAGAAATAATTAGCTGAATCTTTTTATTATTATTATGTATTATTATTATTATTATTATCATTATTATTATTGTTTTACCTTGTTTGTAAAAAGCTTGGTGTAGCATTTTTTCAAACAAAAATTCCCGAACGAGTAGAAGAATAATTATTGAATTTTGAATCTTCAGAAAGTTAAAAAAAAAAAAAAAAAAAAAAAAAAAAAAAAAAACTTACTGAATTCTTTTACCCTGTGCTAACAACTTGCCTAGTGAGTCTCCACGTGGGAGTCGAGTGCCCAAAAATTAGGGGGTGGGGGGTTAGGTTACTATCAGATGATGATCAGTGCACCTAAATTCCACTGACATCCTCGCTTGACCTCGCTTGGGGCGCCAGACGAATACTATCTCATCTATCTAGAAATTAGAAACTAAAAAAAATTCACAGTTTAGTTTGCCTTTAAAATTTAAATCTTGAAATTTATTTATCTTTTTCAACTTTTAATATTTTTCTTTCTTTTCTTTTGTCTCTTTGTTGGCCATCTGGGCATTTTGCGTTTTGTTTCTGTTTTTAGGAGTTTTTGCCCGAATAAATACCCAAGTTAATGAATAAAAGCCTGAATTATTAAATAAATAATTGATTAAATGAACAAAAATTTAACAAAAAGTCAATCATCAGTGATCTATTTTACTTTTCTTCCTTATCTCTGATCAAATTTCTTTCTTTCATAGGAAACAAGGTATTACGCAACCAACTTACAGCACACCCAGCAGTATACCAGTGTCTCCGGTACCTCCTGCCTTAGACCTTGGAGCTGGTCCCGGACCAGGACCTGGGCCAGGGCCAGTACCAATATCTGGAGCCGGGCCGGGAGCAGGCCCTAGTAATACTGATCCTCAGCCAGAGACCAACGGAACGAGGGGAGCGGCGGCTGCTGCGGTAGCAACTTCTCAGACAACTCCTGCACCTAAACCCGAACCACCTCAAAGCATAGAAACAGAAACGGAAGCATTACCAAAATACAGAAGAGATCTCGTTGCGAAGCAAAAGGTTTTGCGAGCGGAACTATCAATTCTTCAACCCCAGTCTGGTCATTGCAGATTAGAAGTTTCACGTACTGAAATATTCGAGGTAATCCATTTTTTTGTGTGTTTTTGATTCTGTTGTCTCGCAGTCATCAAATAGTTATTGCAATCATCATTAGTAGATCTTGGAAAATTTTGTGACTGTGAATCGAGGACATTTTTTTGAAACGGCTGTTGAACGTCCTAATCCTCATATGAGTACTGGTTATGACCCCTAGGTTTAAAATACATTAAAATAAAATAACAAGTAAAATCAGGCTCTTTTGAACCTTCAATCAAAATCAGTGCTGATTGTATAAAACAACCGGAAAATCTGTGAAATCGATATCTTGAAGAACTCTTGAAGAACTGAAAAGTCCATAGGAAAAACGATTGATACAAAAATCAAAATTAAAGTTTTCATGGTCATCTAACGGGATGCAAATGCATAAATTGAATTGAGATCTACAAAAACGCTTAAAAATCAATTTTGGTGGATGAAAATAAATTGATTCTTATTATAGAGAATAACCATTAAATGTCCTTTCCCACTTTTCTTCAGCTTAAAAAGAAGAGTTATTTTTTGGGACTTACGCGTTTTTCCGCTGGACTCTTCAATTGTGATCAGCAAAGGCAGGAAATAAATTTAAGCAATAACTCCTTACTAAGCACTAACAACAACTTTAAGTAACAAGTAACAACTTTTTCTAGGAATCCTACCGACTTATCATGAAAATGAAACCGAAAGATTTACGGAAACGCCTGATGGTTAAGTTTCGTGGAGAGGAGGGTTTGGACTACGGTGGTGTTGCAAGGGAGTGGTTGTATCTATTGTCTCATGAAATGTTGAACCCTCAGTATGGATTATTCCAATATTCTAGAGAAGATAATTACACTCTACAGATCAATCCGGACAGTGGAGTCAACCCTGTAAGTTTATCATTTAATTCTTATTTATTGATACAAATATAGATAATTTTGGTAAATCTTCATTTTTTTTTTTGTATACAAAATTAGAAACACAATATTCTTGGTATATTGAGCCTTTGAAATTACTGACAAGATTTTTTGCGGAGACATACTTCAGATGATTATCTTGTTCTTGACTCTCTGTTTTCTTAATTTAAAATCACTTTTGGTCTTTAATTTGATACCAATCAAACGGCAATGCTCTGGTGGCAGATATCAGCACTGAATGCTGAATTTCCATGTAAAATCTCTCCTCAAAGAAACAAAAAATTATTTTTTGTATTAATTTTTTCAACACTCTTACAAATTATTTCGTAAATCTTTAGTAAAACTGTCAATTGCAGACATTAATAATTTTGGCCTCCTCTTTTTTACACATTTTTTTTTTTAAGAAACTGACTCGAGAATGAAGTATAACTTGTCGAGTTATATTTATTGTCCTGTGCTGTTCTGAATGGAGTATAATTTTACCTATTTTTATGATGATTTACAAAAGTATGCCTTTTCTAATGACTTTTAGTTTTCACAAATTGGAGTGTTAGAATTAAAAATGCACGCAATCAAACTTTTAAATGCGTTTTTTGTAACACATGGTTTTTCCAAAGAATGACTCAATTTTGTCGGAATTTTGAGGAGTGAGAAAGCAAATGTCTACAATTTGCCATCATACTTTTTTCAATCGTTAATTATTTACAATGAATATTTTTTTCAAACTTAGAATGTAGAGAAATGCCTCAATATGAAGGTAATGGCTGTTGTGTATATTTTTTGCGGTGTTTTACCAAGAAGCCGACACTTCATTCTTCTGTAGCAAGAGCTTGCGACAGCTCCCATTCATCTCGGAACTTTTTGATCATCAACATTTTTGTTCACTTTTCAGGAACATCTCTCGTATTTCCATTTTGTTGGAAGGATCATAGGAATAGCGGTATTTCACGGCCATTATATAGATGGAGGGTTTACTACACCTTTCTATAAAATGTTGTTGAACAAACCAATCACTTTGGAAGATATAGAAGAAGTCGACCCGGAACTTCACCGTAGTTTGACGTGGATGCTGTGAGTTTTCTAACTTGTATTATATCTCCCCCCCTCATATTGATCAATTTAAGCCGATTGAAAACCATTTTTTTATAAACCAGTAGCTGAGTGATTCATTTTTGCTTGTTGTTGAATGTTTTATTGTTGCAAATTTTTCTTTCGCGTTTTTTTTTTATTTTCATATCTTTGAAAGTTACTCTTTGCATTTTCTGCTCCTTCGTCAAGAATTTTATGTATCCTTACTATTAATTACTAATAGTACACGGAACACGAGTATATTATTGCTGGTCCAGCAGCTATGGGAGCAACAGATCATGAACGATAGAGTGTATTAAATCAGGGGTGTTTAATGTGCCCAATCTAGTGATTCCTCAATCGTGTGAAAGTGAGGAAACTTTTGGGAAAAGCTTTTTTTACTTAATAGCAAAAAGTTTTTTCTCCAAAAAATGGCCTCGAAATTCTAAAAATATTGGTCATTTTGCATGCATCCAGCGTCAGAATGTTAAAATAAGCAAGAAAAAAAAATAGTTATAATTTTTTGAGAATTCTGTATGAAAAAAGTCCCAGATTGTGTGAAACCTCCAAATTTTTGGAACAATTAGCACCCCTGTATTTTATATTTTTTGTTTTTTTTTTAAATACATGTCTTGGTTTGGTCTGTTGTTGCATGAATCAGACATAGCTAGTTCTGCAAATGGACTACTCTTTTACAGAAGAAGTTAATAGTATTTCTCTTCATTTTTTATTTGCTCTTATTTTCAACAGAACAAACACATTGCCGGATATCATCGATACCACCTTTGCTGTGGAAGTCGACAGTTTTGGTGTGCTGAAAGTTCACGAGTTGAAAGCGGGTGGCCGCGATATTCCTGTGACGGAAGAAAACAAAAAGGAATAT
Organism: Trialeurodes vaporariorum; assembly: GCA_011764245.1. Lineage (NCBI taxonomy): Eukaryota > Metazoa > Arthropoda > Insecta > Hemiptera > Aleyrodidae > Trialeurodes > Trialeurodes vaporariorum. The sequence goes on along the minus strand of VMOF01000369.1, from coordinate 43,793,909 downwards.
GTCAAGTAAGTTCTGCGCTATTTACTGTGTCAGTTTGCTTTTTTTCCATTTGTCTTTGGAATGTTCAGAGCAGCGTCAGTTGTGACCCTTAGAAATGTTTTGTAAAAGCTGAAACCTTAACCTTAACTCTCAAGCGCACCATTTTTTTTGGTGCACTTTGCCCATTGAATTTGACATCAACTACATTGTACGCGATCAAACAGGTATCATTAAACAAGCCATCGATGAAATGAAATCCTCCACAAACGGCAGGTGAGCCAACCGTCGCATGTTCAGTTAATGTTCTGTTCGTCAAACAACTGTGCAGTTTGACAGCCTGTCAAACTGCACAGTTATTTTACGATGGATGGTGTGTCATCTGTTCTCCAATTCCAGTCAACAAAACCAATAAACTCCATTTTTGAGATGTTTTGTCTGACTTTGGGCAAATTTATGTTTGTATTTTGGACATGTCAAGTTGGAAATCCTGCAATTTAATCAAAATCTTTTGAGCAAGTACAAAAGCCTATAGGGTGCCTGATGAATTACCGATGCCCTGTTGTCCTCTTCACCATTTTCATTCCGCTGAAGTTCAGTTTTTTTCTCTTTTCCGAGCCATTTTTTCTCCCTTTTCTTCAGATGCTTGAAGCAAAATTTCCTTTTCAGATCAGGTCCAGATTCAAAGATCGGAGAGAACTAGACAAAGATTGTCAGACATTACTGATGAGATTTCTGGAAGGCTGCTCCAGAATAACAATTTTGTTCGTTTGTTTGTTGTGTTGTTATCTATCTTTTCCTCTTCCTTGCAGGTTATACGTAAATTATCGATTCATGAGAGGGATTGAGCAACAGTTCCTTGCTCTCCACAAAGGTTTCACGGAAGTTGTTCCTGCTCATCTGATGAAACCGTTCGACGAAAGAGAACTAGAATTGATCATCGGAGGTTTGGGCTCGATCGACATCAACGACTGGAAGCAAAATACTCGATTAAAGGTACCTCCACCTATTCCAGTCCTATTGACCCATTGGGAGAGTTTGGAAAATTTTGCAGCCGCAAAATTTTTAAAGCAATCGTAAAACATTCTAATCCTCAAAGGAGTACCGGTTGTTAACCCTGGTTTCAAATACGTGTAGCAAAAAGGTGCGAAATTGGGTCAATTCAGATTTTTGAGCAAAATACCAGCAAAATTCTGTGGTACTTAGCGAAAATTGGTGTGAAATCGCCATTTTGGCAAAATTTGGCTTCGTAGATTGTGAAAATCGCATCTCTTTCAGAGGTGCAATGTGCCCCCTCATTATTTTTTTTTTTTAATCGGGATGTTTCTCTACGTTTAATAGGGATGCAAGAATTGATCAATTTGTAAGGAGATGTGGGAATGCGAAAGCAAACTACTCTATGATCGAAGCAAGTAAGCTAATTTGATGAGCGCACTATAACTGCGGCCTTTATGAGAGAAAATGCATTATCAGGCAGTTTTTGTGTTCAGTCCTAAATTGTTTTGTTACAATTCTTTCTCCTTTTTTCTCCACAGCATTGTACGGCAGACACGCCTGTGGTCAAGTGGTTCTGGGAAATAGTAGAAAATTACAGTGAAGAAATGAAAGCGAGACTCTTGCAGTTTGTCACCGGCAGTTCGAGAGTCCCTCTTCAGGGCTTCAAAGCGTTGCAAGGTTTGTAACTTTCTTCTTCTTGAATTCTTCCTCAATTTTTTCCCTGTGCAGTATTTCTACATGGGGAGCAGGTTTATTATTGTTTTTAGTATAGAATACAGTATTGAAAAGGAAAAGTTGCCAGCCGCACATGCGCGGCTATCAGCATGGCTGGGTTCAATGATCGAATTAATGAATTAAATTAATTAAAAATAAAATATTCACATGGGTTCTAAAGTAAACTAAACTTCCATGGACTTAAAATCTGATTAAATGATTAATGATAAAACATTAATTAAACATTTAAAATTAAACATTAATGTAAAAAGAAACAAAAACAAAAAGAAAAAACAATACTTATACAAAAGCTAGAATAGGAAGAAATAGTAAAAAATGAATTTAAAATCCTCTCCTCTTAAATCTTAATCTTAATTTTTAATCCTCTCCACTCAATATTGATTTTAGTTGAAGACTTACTTTTGATGAACTTTTAATTCTTGATAAGGTCATAATGAAGCCAAATCAATCTTACAACTTTAAGTTTAAATCATGTTTGATGGTTGTTGACTAAAAAAATCCATTTAAGAACGATGGAAGTGCCAATGCTCTGATAAACAGAGTAAATACTTGCTGTTTCATTCAAATTACCTGATAAAGACAAAATTTTGAACATTGATTTGTGGCGCTATAGATCAGATTAAAGTTTGTTGATAGTTATTCGAGGAATCATGTCAACTCTACGAAGTCATGGTAAATGTTTTATATTTAGTGACTGTCTTTGAAATTCAAACGTCTTTTAAACTTTAGTATCTTTCATTTCAAATCATTCACTCTTTGAACCCTGCCCAAGGCCTGCATAGAGTCCTTTGTAGCTTATGAGGTTAAAAACATTAATTGAGGACTGATCCGTTGAAAGGGCAGATGTTCAACATCCGCCCTTTTGGCTTCAAATGGCTATTCTGATTCCTTGTATCCGTAATATACTACGTACCAAGTTTCGTAATTAAATCTGCAAAATTGAGCGCACAAAAGATAAAATAGTACTCACGGGTGAGAGGAAAGTGGTGCGTACGCGCTATACCTTACTCAACAGCACAGCGCAGCGTTGCAGAAAGAACAACCAGAAACGTTCGATGTACGAGTACCTGAGAAGAAAATTTTTAGTTCCTATTAATCATCAGAAGATTGTTTTTCTTTTCTTTTATTTTATCTTAAAAGCTTTGGTGTATCATCAAAGACTGTTTCTTTTGTATGTTATGCCAATTACTTTCCATGTCATAATTTTTTCTGCCTTCCATTGGAAGATTTTTCTGGAATAAAATTCGTTTACTGCCAAAAGGGCTGATGTTACACTTTTTAAAATGGCCGTAACTTTTTTTTGGAATAAATTTTAGAAACAAAGCTCAACAGAGTATGAAAGATGGGGGTTTTTACCATTATTTTTTACTAATTTAAGTATTTAACTTCAAAACTTTGGGAGATACACTGCTTTTAAAACTTTTACGCGATTTTCTCAGAACCGATCTTTGTCACATCGGCCCTTTCGACGGAACAGTCTTCAATTACCTAAGTGTACCACACCTCAGCAAATGCGAAGGCAACTAAAGAAATCTGTGCCATGTATTTCAATGAAAGCGGCCACACCAGAGCAAACGTGAACGTTCGCAGCGCAAGGATTCGCAAGGGATTCAAGGTGTTTCATCATTGATAGGTGACTTCCCGTTGATGTAATGGATTGATATTGACTGATGAATGTCCATGCATTGTTTAGGCTGTAAAAAAACCTTTTTTTTTTTTATTTTCTGTAATAATTCAGAACCATAAATATCACAATAAACAAAGTGACGCCCCACTTTTTATTTAGGAATCAATGACATTATAAATATCATAAAAAATAAGAGGAGGGATTTCTTATAGCTCTCACTACAAAATGTTCACGTTTTTGGGGAAAAGAAACAACATAAACTCCATGGCTTACAAATGGGCAAAAGCGCAAAAATGTTCTGTGCAGGATACATAGCGTCGCGACCCGGCGTTCGCTTTGGTGTGGCACGAGCTTTAGGGGTGTGCAAATCCATTCTTCCATATCGAGCTGAAATCTTAAAGTCACATTTTTCCGAACCTGAACCCAGCAGCACAAATACATGTACAGTTACTTTAAAGTGCGGCACTCATATTTTCTTTATGATTATGATCACAAATTTTAACAGATTCTCACATCCCTAATCAAAATTAAACTATCACATCATTCTGCAGCCATTCTTAAGAAAGTTCCTCTTTGATTTGTTTTAGGTTCAACCGGAGCTGCGGGTCCTCGATTATTCACAATTCATGTCATTGATGCCCCGCAAGAAAACCTACCAAAAGCTCTCACCTGCTTCAATAGAATTGATCTCCCTCAATACAAATCATATCAAATTTTATACGAGAAATTAAGTCAGGCTGTCGAAGAAACTTGTGGATTCGCTGTCGAATAATTCAAATTTCCTCTCTATTGCAATTTGTTGAATTTATTTATTTTTTATTTATTTTTTTTTTATTTGTATTCTTTTTTGTACATTTTTATTCATAGTGAGAATAGAAAACTTGCTCTTATCAAGTAAGACAATATGTATATAGTCCTTCTCTTTTTTTCTCTCTCTAAAGTTTTCCCCCTTAATGTAAGTACAATTCACTTTCTTTCTTTTTTTGTCTTTTTTACTGTAAAGTACCTTGTTACACAAAAAAAAGCTGCCTTATATTATGGAGTAACATATAATATCAGTATACTTGTTTTTCAAACTCAACGCATGGTCTTCCAGTTGAAAAGTGCCTTCTTTAGAATTCTCTCTTGTTGTAATCATATCTTTTTGTCCGTTTATGTTTTTCCCTATCTGTGTTTGATCATTGTTGTTGTGACTACCGGCGATTTTTTTTTTTTTGGTGCGATACACATGGAACGCTCAAGTTGACATTCGACTTAGATCAGGAGTTTTGATATCAACAAACAATAATATGTATATGAGTAGAGCTTGGAGAATTTGGTGGTCGCAAACTGTGGCAAAGTTTTAAAATGGTCGCCAAACATTCTAACTCTCATAGAAGTACCTGTCTTGACCCCCTGGTTTCAAATATGCAAAGCAAAATAATGGGTAAAGGCACTTTTTTGGACTTTCAAGCTAAATTATGTTTAATGGGCAAAATAACAGTCAATATCCATGAAAATTGCTGTGAAATTGACAATTCTGTTACATATGGCGTAGTAGTAAGTTAAAATCACTTCAAGATGCGTCTTCAAAGAAACAAACTTAATTTAATCAAAGAGCATGTTCCTCTGGAACGTGTCTTAAAGTAAAAAGAAATCCAAACATTGTCACGAAAAAAATAGTATGTTTACGTTGTGAAATGTAATACCAAAAAGTGCGTCAAAAAATAATCAGTAAACAATATTAATTAGTAATAACTTAAAAATTAATAAAAAAAATAGCATAAAAATTTCCAAGCTCTACATTACTAACAAATATTAAAACAACCACAAACTAAATGGCCAAAAACATAATGCAAGTAAAAAATTAAAATGGGAATGTTGTTGGCCTAGTTTCCATTTTAATTTTTTACTAGTATAACTAACAAGTAGAAAAATAACAATAGTTATTATGTTGAGCCTTGTAACCGTCGAGTTTTAGTGCAGATCAAAATAGAAAACTTTAAAGTTTACCTGACCCAAAACTACAAACGTTTAAGTGTTCTGAGCATGTCATAACAAAATTTTGTATTCCGTTTCAGGCATTCGGAGTGTTCCATGTCTTTCACGCTTGTGAAAATCACCTTGTGTTACTCTAATTGTCTTTTTATCCTACCTTTTTGAAAGATTAGTTTTATGATCACTCTGTATCTGTAAATAATCTTGCAATGAGTGGGAACTGTTTTGAATGATCTAATCTTGTGCTACGGGCTGCGGTCATATTTATGTAGGAATTAAATTTACATTTATAGCAATGTATCATCTGCTTTGTCACTCATCTCTGTTTAAAAATTTTCAGTTTAGTAAACCGTCTATTGTTGAAATGATTTGAACAAAACTATTTCTACTTTGTTATTAACCAGAATCTACAGCACTGTGTCCCTATCAACCATTCTAATGAATCAATGTATACTATCAGGCTACAGTTTCAAACAAAAGCCAGATTATCCTGTACCATATCTTCAAAAGGCAAATTCAAAGATGGCGGTCTAATGGGGACATCGCTGTGGAGGAGTCTTCCCATCTATTCGCTTTTTTCTATTCTAAGAAAAGTTATTCATCATAGAGAAAGCTGCAATAAGATGGGACCCTGTCATTGTGACTCTTTTGACCGCCATCTTGGGTTTCTCTTGAAACATTTTTTGTTGCTGTGAATGGATTTTGTGTTTTTTTTATGCATTCAATGCAGTGTTGCCAGATTGGGGTGAAAAAGCCGAACGCTTTACATTGATTTAAATGAGGACGATACGGCTTTTTACCCGCGATCTGGCAACACTGATTCAATGTGATTTTCATGCGATATTACACAATTCTCTGTAATGCTGTGTCAAAATTTTGTAACAGAATCATTCATTGAAGAGAGGGAGCTTTTGATTAGGATGTTAGTAGATTCATTTGATTACTCAAGAATCCAAAACAAAAAATTATTCGAAGTTGCAAAATTACTGGGCGATGTACTATGACCTTCAAAAGAAAATACCCTGGTCGAAATTTTTACTCTTTTAAATCTTGGCAATCTTTAAAACGATTTTGGGGTTTTCAAGTGTTTAAGGACTAATCAGAACACTCCTTTTAAAGTACATCATGAAAAATCTTAAGTTTGATTGAAAACAAAGGACAAATTAAACAGCAAGAATTTTTACCAGCGTATTTTCTTTTGAAAGTCATATTACCTCCCCCGTTTTTGTGGGTTCCGAAAAAGCAGTCGTAAGTCAATTAGTTTAGTTTAATAAATACGAATTTAAAAAAATTAATAAATTATGACATGGACAAGGTGATAATTATTAAACCAGTTTTTGTTTGAAATTGTTGCCACTCATGTTTTTGAAATTTAGTGAAAAATTCGAAATTTGATTTTTTTTTCTTGCTCAGTATCATTGAGTTAAAAGAGTAACATTTTCCGTGATGAAAGTCTCATGGCTATTTCTAGTTTTAGAATTTCGCTGTGAAGAAGAAACTTTTTATGCTCAAATTTTAATCGTCCTCAAGTAAAGGAACTGTTCAAACAGAAAATGTATACATATCTCATGGAAGTTTCTTTAAAAATTGCCTCTTTCTGTCTTTAACAACTGTTCTGTGTTGATCTTGTGATCAATCTAAGGAGGGGGAAAAAAGAAAAATTATATCTAATTTTTTTGTCACCTAAACACCAATTTGTAACCTGTGCTCTGACATTGACTGCTATTGATTTTTTCCCTTCACTTTGTATCGTCATTTTGTTGATTCCGTTTCTCAATGTTCATTCAATTCATCAATTTCTTTGATCAAAGGTGCTTAATGTTTTATTCTCTTCTTCATTTTCTCAATATTTTTTCTAATTTGCTAAATATTTATTAAGTTCTTCAGTATGCTTTTTCGGTGTCCATCTGACAAATAGGCGTGAGTTGGAAATTTAACAATTTGACTTTTTCATCAATTCCTGTGTAAAAAATTACGCTCTTTTAACCTAAGATGTCAGAAACATAATTTTCTCAATAATTTTCATGTTATTATGGGAAATGTAAAGACTTAAGTCATTAAAGCCAAGGAGTCTGTCAGTTTTGTTTTCATTCTCGTGAAAAGTTGTAAAACTGGAGTTACACCTTTACTTCAGATGAATGACAATTTTTAATCCACCCAGATACTGATTTCTGTCTAAGGGAAAAAAGCCTGTTTCCCACAAATGAAAATTTGTTAGCTTAACTCTCATCGAGTAATAATATCAGACTCAGATTTTAGGTATATCTATGAACCAATAGCAACCTTTTGTCAAAGGTATTGTTGCGTTTATAGGTCAAAAGGGTCAAAGGTGCTTAGTTATTTTTCTCTATTGCTTTTTCTCAATATTTTTCTTTAATTCGGTAATAATTAATTTATTCCCTCAATATGCCATTTGTAATCCACCCAGCAGGCTGATCATTTACTTTTATGTCAAACTGATAGTTGAATTTTGTCTATGCTTGACAGAGCTGTTTATCGAGCATCACAAGACTTGGCTGGAGGGTGAATACAGAGGATTGGATCGTTATCGTTATCATTATCGTAATCAGATGGAATGCGTTGAATCGAATAGGCTTGCTACTGCGCAACTTGATCGTGCAGGTAACCCCCTCCTCACCTCTTCTTACTTCAGTCGACTGAGCTCACGACTTGTCTTTCGCTCATCGGTTCCATTCGTCCGTTATCATCAAAATGAAAAGCTCCAAACGATTCGATCAGTGAAGCCGCCCTTAAGGGTATGATGTACTTGATCCGATTACAAAAACGATAACAATCTGATCCTCTGAAATCACCCTCCTGTTGCTATGGTAACCATATTTAAGTTTCCGGTTAGCTTTAGCTTTATGAAGGCTACGCGTGGGTAACAGTTAAAATTGGGCGGTTCAACGATTGTTATTACCTATATAGCCACTTTCAGTCCTATGAACACTCTTTATGATCGGTTTAACATAAAAGTGAATGATCGGCCTGTAGATACTAATGTCTATCCAATAGAAAAAAAAGTCAGTTTCCAATAAATAAAAATACCTTTCTCTCTAGTTTTTCTCAAGCAGCAATACTTGACATATTTTAGGTTTAAGCTATGTCTATGGCTGATTGATGCCATCTAAATGCATTGATGAACTAGTAAACTTTAGTTGAGGATATTGTCATTTTGAAGGGTCAAAAGAATCGAAGGTGCTTAATCATGTTTACTCTCCGTCTCTTTTTCAATATCTCACTTTAAGTCGTTAAGTTATTCATTTTTCCCTCATTGCCTTTTTTAATCCAAACCCCCCCCCTCCTGCCGCCCCCCCAGATACTAATTTCTATCCAATAGGAAAAAGCCTGTATCTCATAAATGACAACTTCATTAGCCTAACTTTCATTGTGCAACAATGTAGGAGATTTCAGATTTTAGGTGCGTCTGTGGTTGAATCATGCTAACTAAGTAAATTGATGAACCAATAAACCAGTGGTGTGGAGTGCAATTTGGCAACGTTTTATTTTGTCTATTTAAACATGTGGAAGTTCGAATTTGAGGGTGTCCACCGAATACCCAATAGTTTGATATTTTTAATGGTTTTAAATGGTTAAAGTACAACATTGCTAAACTGCATGCTACGCCACAGCAATGAACTTTTTATTGAGGTTATTGTTGCTTCAAAATGTGTTTATGTCTGTAATAAATTTTTTGTCCCGATTTGAATCTTGAAAAAATTTGCAATAATCTACTAAATTTATCATTGTTAAAAATATTTAAAAATTTCCAAAGTTAGATAATGTTACTGTCTTAAGATACTTTATTATGGAATTTGATTTGTTTAATTTTTTTTTTTAAATTGTAGTTTTTTTCCCCTTTTCTTATGAAACTTTTGGTGCCCACTTTTTAATTTGAACTTGGGAGAAAGGGCCTTAACTGGTTTTTAGTTGAATTTTTTTGTTTTGTCATTTTCTAAGAAGGGATATGTTGGGTCAAAGACATTTGTTTCTGTAAAAAACATTTTACAAAATTAGAATTAAGTACAGAGGAAACAAAAACAATATTTGCTCTCTTTAATTTTAATTTTAAAAATACGGTGGAAAATATGAGAGAAAAAAGTAATAGTGGTCTAATGGAGCATGGATTTCTTAACTTATTGAAATTATGCAGCTTTCTAAATGGCAACAAGGTAATTATACCAAAAAGGTAATTTTTCTATTTTAGTAACAAAGTTGCTTCCATTGTTATTTTTACGAGGAAACTCTAAAATATAATTAAAGTTCAGACTCTGCATAGTTATTTTATTTGTGTTGAAATCCAAACACTAAGAGCTGAAAAATAATAAAAACAAAGAAATTAACCTTTGCCATTGTGATCACTCAGGTTTTCATATAAATTTCAATTTCACCAACTTTGACCTGTCTTTTCCTCTGACCAGTTAAGTGTCTCTTTTTTTCTAGATGCTCCCTCAAATAATACTGACTACCAAAGTCAAAACTTTTCTGGTGCGTAAACCAAACCCTACTATCTTTGGCTATCTTTATATTTGTTTGATTTACATCTTGGTTGTAAAAAGTCTTTAGTTGTCTTTTAACTTTTAACGAATTAGCACTTTACCTGTCATATCTCTATGGTTTCTGTCTTTTTGGGAGCATTCTAGAATTCTCCGGAGTATTGCACCGGTGCAAGTAATATTATGAATAGCGATCATTTCCAACATATTTAGTAATGCTACAACACAGGATACTATAATCTTTTCTGCATTGGTGCAATACTCTGGAGAATTCTAGAACTCCTTTTTCCCATTTCTCCGTCATATCCATCTGCTTTGACATATCAATACATAATTTGTTTTACTTAATGCAGGGTCTAGTGCAAAAACGATGTATTTACATCGGTTTGATTCTTCTGTGATCGGAGACTGCTTCAATTGATATTTGTTCTTTAGCCTTTTCTTTTTAGTGAGAACCGTGGACGATGGTATCATCTCTACGGAGCTTTGCTCCATGTTTACTGTATCACGTATAATTTTTCATGTTTGCAGAAGTATCCAATCTGTGTTTCAAAACTGGGTTTTAATTTTAAGGCCAACTTTGGCCCTTATAAATTTTTGTTCTTTTGTTTGCATTTCTACACCACACTTCTTCAAAGGTCAACTTTAGGTGAATCCTCAGAAACCTTCAGTGAGATTCAAATCCGCTAGATTGCGCTACTGTCGCGCGCTCTCTGGAACCAAAGGTTTGCTGCCTTTGACAGTCATTTGCGGGAGCTAGAGTCAAGTTTTTGAAAATGTTTGAACGTTGTATTCAAGATCAAATTCTAAAGAACATTTTGATACCATTCTGAGCTTTCTACTGAACTTTCGAAAGTATTGGCTAGAAATTGCGAGTTAGAAGGTGTTTATTGAATTTGTACGGAGCCTTCAAACTTCCAATTTCTTGCCAATACTTCCAACCCAAAAAATTGGTCGTAGAAAGCTCGGAATGTCATCAGAATGTTTCTTAGGATTAGATCTTGAACATGGCGTTCCAACATTTTCAGAAAATTGACTCTAGCTCTTGCAAATGACGGTCAAAGATGGCAAACCGTTGGTTTCAGAGAGCGTGCAGATTTGAATCTCACTATAGGATGCTGAGGATTCACATTAAAGAATCTTAATTTAAAAAAAAAAAATTACAAATTTTATTGAGTGAGAATAATTGTGCTTTTTAAGGTCTTCGTGTCTGGAACGAGTGCTGGAAATAACTTGTACCTCCTTTTATGACTGTCTGAAAGGGTCTTCGAAATCATTAGATATTTTTTCTGTTTAGTCACATTGAGACCGTTCGTCTCCTATAAAGAAAACTAAAAAGGACCGAAGTTTGATCGTGTAATAACTTAGCTCTCAGTGCTATTCAATCTTGTGAGTTTATCACCATTTTTCTGTTGTTCTGTAAGAATAAATATCTTGATTGATCAAAATTTTACTTCTGTAGTATTTCTTCTCATTCTGCGTTGTTTTGTTAAAGTCTGTTGTGATTGTTCATCAATCATCAGGCCTCTTTAGAAACTCAAACTGGTGTTACAACCAGCGGTGGCGCGTGCAATGTGGCAACATTGAATGTCATCCATTCAAACCTACGAAAAAGGTAATATTATTGGGGGCTGCACAATGCACTCCCTCGAATAGATTTTTAACTTGGGATTAAATTAATGGAATGCAGCGTTGCCACATTGCACGAGATGCTACTAGCTACAACATAGGCATTTCCTGATGAGTAATGATCAAAGACGTATGGAGTCGGAGCACTAACTGGCTGCAGCAGAGGCTCGCTGAATTCTCGTGGATTCAACAAAACAAAACCTTAGGGGTGTGTGAATATCACTTTTTTGCACTTGAATCTAATTCGAATAATTTCCTTGAATATCGAATCGAATATTCGAATAATTTTATTGTCTTTTCTTAATCAATTTTTCCAAAAAATTGTCTTTTCAATGTTAAATAAGAAGAACCCAAGAATTCTAAAAAGCTACCATAGATAATTCTGAAATTTAAGAAGGCGGAACAATTTGAGAACCCTCCTTCCCCTTTCCACTATTCACGATAAGTATCGAGAGAAAGTGCCTTCAAATGCAAGGTTAGGCAACCCTCACGTCTTGAAGAATGGATTGAGAAGGTTAGCGAGTGGATTAGACCGGCCGTTTTCGATAGATTGCAAGTTCTACGAACGGTAGGGCTTGTCGTATCCTTCCAAAATGAAGGCTGTTAGAATGCACCAAAATAAATATCTTCCATAACTCCGTAGCAAAACTTCTGATTGTCCCAGGACCAGGATGCGGACACCATAGACAAGAGGCAGTGGTTAGCAAAAACAACATAAATAAGACCAAAAAACTGACTGATACAAAAAAAATTAATTTATTTGATATTTTTTTAAAAATCATTATTTCTTCATTTTTTCTGAAGAATTCAACTTGATAATTGATGATTTACCTAATATTTTTCCGAAAATTGTAAAAATAACATTTCACGTGATGTATTAAAAGCTAAAAATAAATAATTATTGCTAAAACAAAGTTAACCCTGCACACATTCAGAACAAAGTTGATTGCAGACAACCATACAAGAGTTCACTTGAAAATACAGTTTTAAAACGTGAAAACAATTACAGGTCCAATTTTTAATGAAAAGGACACGATTAACCATCACTGAAACGACTAAATTTTTCAAGAGACTTTGAATAACAGTAATAGTTACAAACGTTCAAAAATTAACTAAAGGAGCAATTTTTTTTTTTAAATTTTTTTTCTCTATCAAGTCTTACTACATCAATTAGGAAGTTAAAAACTTATTGTGTCTTGTACTTACAAAATATACATAATAATCAACAAGTTAAAAATAAACTTAAAATTGACTCAACATATTACTAAAAAAAAAAAGTAAAATTGGTAATACATATTCATTAAATAATATACATTTAAAAGTCTCGTTCTTTAATTTTTCTAAAATTGTACAACACTTACAAAGTTAAATAACAAGGAATCATGACCATTGTACAGGATGATTCACAAAATTGAGGTGATATCAGGAAGAAGCATTTATAAAACATCAGATGAAATTTTCCCAAGACTGGGCTAGCCGAGGTGGAGGTATCTGGCCAGGATATGCAATATTATGCTACACAACTTATAAACATGGGTTGTATGGTTAGTGCATTGCGTGTTGCATACTTTGGCCAAATCTCTTTATCCCCAGTGATACCTGCATTCAATTTAATCTCAGGACTACAGAAAGTGGCTACTACGCGTGAAAACTATCATATCAAAAAAGATTTCAGCACTGCACTCGCACTCATGAGACCCGAACTTAAATTGATGCTTGTGATACCTTCATGATGGAAAACGGATTTCTAAGGAAGATCACATCAAACGAATTAAGAACTTTCCTTCTGCAGATAGCCTCAACTTTCGCCAATACTGCAAAAAGTCGTGCATCAAAAACTAGGAACTGGGTGGATTAAATGGTTATGAGTAGGATACGAAAGAAAAACTTTACTCACACAAAGTTTTGTAACAGCGTTTATGCTCACTTGAAAAGTCCAATTTTTTGCAAACGACTATTTGCAGTATCCATGAAGTAATGCTAGATACAATTAAATTAATGAATTTGGTGTCACTGGAGAAGAGCACATTTTGACACAGTTAACAAATACATAGTTGATCGGGCAATTTTTTTTTTTTTTAAGAGGAAAAATCTGGGTTAACAGAATGACAGAGGAAATAGCATGGCAGGGAGAAAACACAAAAATTGATAATTAGCACAGGTTTTTTTACACACTGTAAAATATGCTTCAGTAAAAAAAAAAAAAATTTAAAATAACGGTTGGCAGATGACAAAACTAGTTAACGAATGTGCATACTTCTATTACGGTGTATGTTGATTCAGCTGACCAACTAGACCAATGAAAGGTTGAATTTCAATGGACTGGGTCTACAAAATTTCATTTCTGTGAATAACGGGCTTGCTTGTTGATCATCGATTGGCAGAGCTGTCAAATGACAGTTCCGCCGATCTAATACGTACAAGCAGATCTGTTGTTTGCAGAAAATAAGTGCGTGGTTATCGACTTTGAGCCAATAGATTACGCTGATCAACAAAGGATTCACCACTGCGCTCAGGACGATTATGAATTGATGATTTAAAAGAAGTTAAGAAAAATATTGGATATCACATTTAAGTTACAGGAAACAAGTCGAAACAAAACACGTCAGTTTGAAGACGTTTGGTTCTCACTGAGACTTACAAAGAAACAAGACAAGATAGGGAGTAGTCCCTTGACACTAACATCCTATTAATAGAATGATTTTTGATTCGGCACCTGCTGAGGTAAGGCGTCAGTGTAAGCTCGTGAAAGTGGAGTGCGATGAGAGGAGTGGAGTGACTTGAATGCTCCTTACCGGAAGGATCATGATTGCGACGTTGAAGAGACCAAAATTGGGCGGCATGAGCTGAAACTAATTGATTTTGTGAGTATGAATGAATTTTCGAAGTATTTACTTGTTCAATTCCTTCATTCTGTTCAAAGCTGATCCGGCCTTGAACCATTCAATCTGTTGTTCGTTCAAAGTGTGATTCAGGTGGATTTCTTCTTTGGCTCCGCCTTCATGTTTGATGATTGCTTTCACAGGCTGCAAAAAAAAAAAAAAAAAAAAACAAGATTAACATTAATGAAAGAAGACACGAAACAAAAGGACCATGCACGGTCACGGTTCGCCCTATCTTTGTCAAGCCTGCAATAGTACAGAAGAGTTTTGAGGTGATTCCAAGCAAGACTTCAGATTTCCATTCAATGAATAGTGCCACTAGTCACTTTCGGGAAAAGTCGTGTTTTTGGCATTTTAAATTGAAAACAAAGAAAAAACGCAAAATCCAAAGATATTGGCACCTGCATAGTTTTTTTAAAGGATTTTATTAGCTCAAAACAAGCAAAATTAGTTGAGAATTAAAGCCATGATTTAGGAGAGTAATTTCGCCCCAAGCTAATTGAGTGTGAGTGATACTGTGTCTACCTGCCTCACTCGCACTCATAGAGGCTTATGAGAATTTTTTTATTTTCTAAATCTCAACTTTATTTTTGAGTATTTCAGCTTGAAACTTTAGAGTGTATCTCGAGGTATGCTTGCAGGTGCTAACATTCCTCAAATTTGGACATTTGGCGTAAACTCATCAATTTGAGCCAAAAAACGTTGACTTTTTGAGCAGCATGACATGGTATTCACGGTTTAAACTAATCGGCCCTGGAATCACCTTAAAACGGTGTACTTAGATTGGGCTAGAAGGTTGCTTAAATGCAGCAAAAGTACAAGAGGCTTTTTTGTAGTTCCAGGATTATATGCCCAATATTTTAGATCAAATTTTCATTTAGTTCATTATTTTTACTTAGTCTGAGTCCTATGACAATTTGCTCTAGACTATTTGTTCCAGGGTAGTTAGACCTTTAGTCCCACAGTATTTTATGTTCTTTATAAGTATGTCCATTATCATTTAGGCATCAGATCTCTTGAGCCAATGTGTCCACAGCTAATCAGATCCAAGACGAAGGATGAACCATTTCTGGCTGTTCCCCCGCAACTTATTTCAGAGGAGACAATTTTTTCCCCACAGCAATGGATAAAAGTTCAAGTACTCTGAGGCAATGAACTGATCAGATCATGCTTTCAGAGGATCTATTTGTAACACCTCCAAAAGATACCCAGCTCCAAGAATGCTTAACCCTTTCCACTCCACTGTAGAGCTGTAGACGACAAAATCGATTTACGGGTTCCGCCCTATTGTCAAGCTGTGGTCGACAAAATTTTGTAACTCAAAATTGACGCTATCAACGGGACAAAATAGGTGTCTGAGAAGTGCTGCACTCTGACGGGCTTCTTCTGAATTTACCAGTGAAGCTCTAGTTCACGGAGTTCTAGTAAAGTACAGGAAGGCTCAGCTCGAAAAATGGTGGAGTGAAAAGGGTTAAATTTTGAAAGGTGACTATACATAATAGCTTAAACGATGCGATGTGAAGAGCTTCCTTTATATCAATGACTAATCTGAGATTATGATAAAAATTAAGGACATGAAAACTTACCTTTCCAGGAGCTAAGTCCTTAAGACCAGTAAGGGAGATCTTGTCGGTTGGATGAATTTTATCGTAGTCCTTGGGGTCAGCGAAGGTCAAAGGTAGCATGCCTTGTTTCTTAAGGTTAGTTTCGTGGATACGGGCAAAAGATTTGACGATGATGGCTCGACCACCCAAATGTCTAGGTTCCAAAGCGGCATGCTCCCGACTGCTTCCTTCTCCGTAGTTCTCATCACCAACTGTGACCCATTGGATTCCGGCCTTCTTGTAGGCGCGAGCTACATCAGGGACAGCTCCCCATTCACCAGTTTGACGGTTCATAATTTTGTTCATTTCACCATTCTCAGCATTTGTGGCTCTGTAATAAAAAGGAGAATAACAAGGAGAATAAGAATGAGAATCCAGTCGCCTCAGCTACTGTAATTAACTGTAGGGAATACCCCACGAACACTTTCTCACATCATACTTCATCTGGGGGCCCCCAGACTCCCTTTTATTATATGAGGGAAACCCCCAGACCCCCCTATAATATTCTGGCGGAGACAGTGGTGGAAACCGAACTTAAATTTATAAACCGGTTCTGAACCGGTTTGCATTACCATATGACATTTCGGTTCAGTTACGGTTCGGTTCGACTAGTGGCGCATAAATTTGGTTTCGCTTCGGTTCAACTCGAAATTGAATTTTGTCTAAAAAAGTCTAAGATTTTTTCACTTTTTCACCTTTTAAATTTTATCATAGGCAATTTTTAGGTTATGCATGGATTTTAAAGGGTCACAATGAGGGCGTTACCTAGCATCTAACGAAAATCTAACAGGCTGTTTAGTAAGAACATTGTTTGAACCTTCAAAAACTGTCTCCGTTCAATTTTGGTTCAAGGTTTGACGAACCGAAATTGAACCGTTTACCATTTCGGTTTGCGGTTGTTTCAATTCGGTTTTTGGTTCGATTCTGGTTCTCGAATTCTTCAGAATTTTGGTTTCGGTTCACATAACGGTTTGTGGAAAACGACCGGTTCAATTCGGTTTTCAGTTACGGTTCCATTACGGTTTCCATCACTATGCGGAGACCCCCAGACCCCCTCCCTTAAGGTGTTAATTTTACAGTAGGCTAGTTGCAGAATGTTTCTGCAAATTTTAATCAAAATTCAAACAGCTATAAATGAAATATTCCAATTTTTTCCTATATTTACCAATTTTCCCATTGATTTTAATGGTACCCTTTCATCCTCCATAACTTCCTAAAAATTTAAAATTTCGAAAAAACAAAACAAGTCCGTCTGAGGAATGTTAAAAGCAACTACTCCGCAAAATTTGGATGTAAATGGATCATTAGTTCAAAAGTTATGCCACGATACAGACAGACATCTGCGCCATAACAATACTTTCTTAATTTCTAACTTTGTTTGAGTGAGAGAATAATAATCAATAAATCATTGGTAACTTACGTAAGGAACATGTTATTGGAAATATTGTCTAAATGTCCTCGGAATTTCAACCATGGTCCGGCGGCTGAGATGTGATCTGTTGTGCACTTTCCTTTCACCTAAGAAAAAGAAAAAAAAAACCAGAATAAAATTGATGTGATAGAATTGAAGAGCAAAGAGTTGGTTAAGAGTTTTAAAGTTACGTAAAGTAAAATAAATAAAGTTTTGGCTCTTCTATTAAATCTCATTTAATCCTCATGAGACCAAGATACATAAGATACTTGACTACCGCATGGTACCAAGGGAATACCATTTAATTCGGAATAAAGTGGATTCTTTTATTAGTTGAATTGGAAAAATATTATGTTAAACATCAAACGCCAGAGTTAACAAAATTAATTCTAGTCAATCAGGAGCATTGTTTACCGTAGCCTCTCACCGTTGAGCCACTCTTTTCGCCCCCACCTCAGGGGACGGGTACAAATTCTGAAGTTTGGGCGCAGCAAGAGTGTCATTCACTATTGTCAAACAAACAGTTCGAGCAGAATGAAAAAATGCGTAACCGTTGGTTTGGGTTAAACTCTTCACCCAAACCAAAAAATAAAATTCTCCTGTGATGGAAATGAGCCATGAAACTGAGATAACCCAAGAGAAAAACATTAAACTTTGTTGTAATCACCTTGATCAAAATGGTTAAATCTTCTAGGTCTTTTCCATCCCACTTTTTGAAGGGTTCCAATAATTGAAGACGGTTTGATTTCGGGTCGACGTTGACTTTCACACCAGCACCGCTTGGGGGTGGAGCTTGGTATGTGTCAGAGCCTGGGTCGAATCCCTTGGCGGGTAACTCATCACCGAATGGATCGTTCAACAAGAATTCTTTACCATCCGCGCCCTTCAATTTATCAGTTCTGGGGTCGAAATCTAAAGTTCCAGCAATGGAGAGAGCAGTGACCAATTCTGGAGAGGTGACAAACGCGTGAGTTGCAGGGTTGGCGTCGTTACGACCAGTGAAATTACGGTTGTAAGAGCTCACGATGGTGTTCTTGTCTCCTTTCTTGATGTCCTTTCGGTCCCATTGTCCAATGCAAGGTCCACAGGCATTAGCCAAAACGGTACCTCCGAATTCTCTCAAAGTCTGGGCGATTCCGTCTCTTTCAATTGTGGCACGGATTTGTTCTGATCCAGGTGTGACGTTGAAGGCAGCTTTGGATTTCAAGCCCTTTTCCATGGCTTGCTTGGCAATGTTTGCGCAACGAGCCATATCTTCATAACTCGAGTTGGTACAACTTCCGATGAGACCAACTTTGATATCCAGAGGCCAGTCGGCTTTCTTTGCATTTGCACCTAATTTAGAAATTGGATGAGCAAGATCGGGAGTGAAAGGGCCATTAACATGCGGTTCCAAAGTTGAAAGATCCAATTCGATCAATTCATCGTACGGTGCTCCATCATCAGGCGTAAGAAGATTCTTGTACTGATCAGCTAATGCTGCGATATCGGCACGGTTGGTGGCCTTCAAATAATCAGCCATACGCTTGTTGAACGGGAATACAGACGTGGTGGCACCAATCTCGGCACCCATGTTGCAAATAGTTCCCATACCAGTACATGAGATATTGTCGACTCCGGGTCCGTGATACTCAATGATAGCACCGGTACCACCTTTTACAGTGAGAATGCCAGCAACTTTCAGGATGACATCCTTCGCAGAAGTCCATCCTTTCAAAGCTCCGGTCAATTTAACTCCGATAACTTTTGGACACTTCAGTTCCCATGGAATGTTGGCCATTACATCCACAGCATCGGCACCGCCAACACCAATACATAGACCTCCTAAACCTCCTCCATTGGGTGTGTGGGAGTCAGTACCAATCATGAGCAATCCTGGGAAAGCATAGTTTTCCAAGATGATCTGGGGAAAAATAAAATGATAAACAAATAAGTCTAAAGCAAAAAAACGATCAGAGTTGAGATAATTTTCAATCACACTAACAGAAACTTGCAATGATTAGAATACTTGCAATAGTCTTGAATTTAAAGTGGATTTTCCAATTTTTGCCAACAGAACTGTACCGCTCCATATATGTCAATTTACAGATCAAAAGTATTTTTTTTTTTTTTTTTTTTTTTTTTTTTAATTTATTCCTTTGTCCCTGCAAAATATCTCAACAACCTCCAAAATAGGGCTCAAATTACTTTAAATGGAATATCGCAAATTGATTCTAATATCGAAATCGGTATACTTATGATTTATGAACATAGGTTACACACTGTGCCCCAAAGACGCCTAATCAAATTCATTGAAGTATATGTCAATCTATCTCATGACTTGACTTCATGTCGCAAATCAAGTCTTGTACCAAGATGCGATATTCCATTTTTAAGTGCTTTCAGCTCTAGTTATAGTTAATTAAGAGATATTTGGTAGAGACATTCTTCAGATCATAAGTAACTGGGCTGTTTTCTTAAATCTGAATAATTTCCTGTGTTGCCAGATTTGCAGTTAATATCCAAATGTTTATCAAAATAGAGGACTTGTAGATGGATTCTGTAGAATTTAGGAGTCTCTTAATCTCTCGTCTGAGCCCATAGATTTTTCTGAGAAATTCTGATCCGTGCAGTCATGATTCACTTTATGATGGAATGAAAATTGGATTGACTCTCAAAAAGGGACAAATGAGACAAGAGGAGGAGAGGGTGATCTCTCCAAGAAATTAGCATTGTGCTTCATGTTAGGATCCCTACCAAAGACCATGTCTGATATTTTATCAGTTTTTCCTCGGAAGACTAACTTTGCATTCAGATTGAACGGAAAAATAACATGAGATGATTCCGAAGTTTACCTGATGAATAATACCAGATCCGGGATGCCAGAAGCCAACACCATACTTGGCACCAGCAGTTTTCAAGAAGTTGTACACTTCTTCGTTCTGAGATTTAGCACGCGCTAAATCAGCAGCACCACCAGCCTGAAAAAAATAAAATCAAGAACATTATGAAAAACTATCCGAGTAATAAGACACTCCAGCTGTAGTTCTTGTCAAAATTATCTGAATTACTGGGAGCATCATCAAAAAGAATTTATTTACAGGCTTTAATGAGTAAATAACTTTGATCGTATCCTATGGACTGGAAATATACCCTTTACTTCATAAACAATGTTGCCCATGTTTTTAGGAGAAGCAAAAATTTTTCATTGATTTAAGCTTTGTTTTTCAAGCGAGTAAATATTTCAGGAGAAAATTGAGAGCAATTTGAGGCTTGATGAAGCCAAAATAATATAATTTCTTGATAAACAAACAAAACCCTGCAACTTGAATTTTTTTGCTGACAAAGTTTGAAAAAAGTAAAAAATGGCCGACAGCAGGGTGACCAAGAAATTAATAAGAATTGAAATAAGATAAACAAACATGGTCTGCTCATGAATAATTAAAAAATGATCACACTCTCTGCTCTGTTTGAGATCAAAAAGCAAGATTTATAAAAAAACGCAAACCCCAAAACTTACACTTACAGGACGTAGAAAAAAATCAGAGGTGGAGACAAAAAAATATTAAATCTTTCAGAGAACGATAGAAATCCATTGAGCCAATTGCCCAGCTAAAAACAAATAGGCTTAGGTGTTGTTTTTCTGGCAAGGTCTTCAAGTACTCTTCAAAGTTTTAACCATTCCAAGTTGTTAATCGATAACGCATTGCCCTATCCCTGCAAATCTGACTTGTTCCCTTTAGGGTCCTTTCACACCAACCTGTAGTGAGACTTACAAGGGGAGGCTCCGAAGTCGCCGCCTCCAATTTTGGAAATAATTAAGCAAAAATGTAGCTAAAATAAAACTATCAGACACGTGTTCCTCACTTTTTGCCAATAAGCCTTCTGTAGGCGTCAGGGATTTTGTGAAAATTGGCGAAATTCATTTAAAAACCCAGAGTGAACCACTGGGCGGAGTGTGTTGAATATCAACGCTCATTTCCTCCCTTTTTAGCAAGCAGTGGTGTGGCCGAGTGTGCTAGGGTGCTGATTGCCGAGCGGAGGAATGCGAGTTCGATGCTGGTGGGTATAATAATTTTTTTGCGATGATTTTTTCCCCCTTCTTCATCCCGTTGCTCTTATTTGACTCGTCCTAATTTTCGGAGACATTTTACATAGAAAATAATGCTTTTGTTAAATAATGGACAAAACAATAACGCCGTAAAAAGTGTCAGTTCTGCGGATACAATTTTTTTTTTTTTTTGTTTTGCCAGCTATATTTCCACTTTTTAATTTTTTAATATGCTACATTTATATTTTTTGGCGGGATTGAATGTATCAATCTTGATGAAAGTCTGTCGAAAGCTGACGAGGATTGTGAGTTCCTCTAAAGAAAATATGCTTTTCGCATAACCGACCACTTTCATAAATTAAATGCTCATGAAATTCAGATTCCTCTTATGTTCCCAACTTTCAAGTCGTGATTCATGTATGTTTCATCCATTATTTAAAGGAAGCATTATATCACCAAAAATTAAGATGACTCAAATAAGAGCGACGGGATGAAGAAGGGGGAAATATCATGGCAAAAAATATAGATTCACACTCTAGCATCAAACTCGCACTCTACCGCTCGGCAGTCAGATCTCTAGTCCACTCGGCCACGCCGATAATGGCTGAAAGAGTCGAGGAAATGAGCATTGATATTCAAAACGCACTTCGCCTGGTGGTTCACTAGGGTTTTTTACCCGAATTTCGCCAATTTTAAAAAAATTCCTGACGCCTTAGGAAGGCCCATTGGCAAAAAGTGAGAAACACGTGTCTAATAGTTTTATTTTAGCTACATTTTCGCGTAGTTATTTCCAAAATCAGAGGAGGCGACTTCTGAGCCTCCCCTTGTTAGATCCACTAGATAGTGTGTCAACAGTCTCTTTTCAGATTTTGATGGCTCAAATATTTTTTTCGGCGATTTAAAATTACAAAAATTAAGCCCAAAGGACACACATCATTTTTTGAGCTTAAACTCATTGAAAAAGTTATGGTTGAACGAACAATCAGCCAGACCCCATGATTGGTGCCCATTCAAAAGCCTAGAACTTAGCAACATTTTTGTTCCACCAAATTTTTTTTAAATTGCAACCAATTTTGTTACGATTAAGCTCAAAAATCAAGCAAAACATTGCGCAATTTCCTTAGGCTCGATTTTTTTAATTCTTGGTCTCAGAAAAAATGTTTGAGTCATTAGACTCAAAATCTGTTACAGAGGCTAGTGGCGATATTTAAAGGATTAAATTCTCACTGCAGAGAGGTGAGGAACTACCTTGGTACATAGCAAAAAATCAGTGATATATTTATATATTTACCTGAGCCTCGATCAGATGGTCACAATGGATGGTCGATGGAACGGCCACTTTGGGAAGTCCTGAGGAGATGAATTGTAACATGGCCATCTGAGCGGTTGCATCTTGCATGGCAACACGATCAGGTCGGAGTCGCAGGTAGCTAGTACCACGCTCGATTTCTTGCCCCTTGGGATCATCGAGATGTGAGTACAAGACTTTTTCTGACAACGTCAAAGGTCGGTTCAATCTGCACAAGTAAAAGAGAAACGAAACTGAATTTTACAAAATATAAATTTGATGGTTGGTAGATTGACTGACCTTAAATCAAAAGGGTTGTTTGATGCACTATATGCATAAACCGACTGATGGAATACAAAGTCGTCAAAGTCCTTTCTATTTTTGGTGCTAAGAGGTAGTTTGTTGGCCTCTTTTTGTTTTTACGATGAAGGGGCATGTAAGATTCTTACGAGTAAGTTAGGGTGGGTCGGAAAAGCAAGTCTGACCATAAAACTTTCTTAGCAACAATCTATCCTGTTGCATATTTGTGTTACAAAATACTTCAAAAAAAAAATAAGGTGCAGAAACAGGAAGAGAGTACGCAAATAATTTAATTTGATTAATTTAATTTATTTCACTGTGCAAGCTCAAACACTTCTGCTTTTGTGTGAATTTTGTATGATCTATGTATGACGCAAAGACAACAGAGACCACTCACTATCTATCTCGCCTGTAATGGCAACTTTTTTTTTTTCGGGTCGCTACAAAGCGATGTCCAACAGCTCCTACGTGGACTACTGTGCAAAAATGTTGAGGTCAGTAGCCAATCAGAACAAAGCATCGATGTTTTGGACTTTGTTCAACAATCCACATAAGAGCCGTTAGATGTTGTTCCTCATGTTATTTTGTTGAGACCCCGAAAATGAAATTGTGCGCCCGCGGTCCGCTAGTGCGTGGTCTCTGTTGTCTCTGGTATGACATGTATACACTTAAACAGTCCTCTTTGAAAGAGGCTTTTAATTTACTAACAGTTAAAATTAATAAATAAATAAATAAATAAAATAAATAGATAAATAGGTAAGTTAACAAAATTAAGCTTTCAAAACAGCAACGTCTGAATTAAATTTTTTGTAGATAATCTTCAGACATAGAATTTTCTCTGCAATGATCAATGTCCTTGAATTACAGGTTTTCTTCTTTTCTCCCCCCCTCCAAGTGTCAATATTCCACTACATACCACTGACCAGTTACTAAAATAGGTAATCATTTAAAAAAAAAAAAAAAAAAAAAAAAAAAAAAAAAAAAATCACATTCACACATTACTCAATTTGATTAGATGAATGAGAAGAATCTGCGTTATCTCTTCCTCCTCTTCTTCTTTTTCTTTTTAACACAATTACAAGGGTCATGATAAGATAATTTTATCGCCTCTTCTCAGACAAGTCTTGGTAATAAATTACTCCAGGTGAATCAATTCACGGTGAAATCTACAATTCAAATCTATCAGCAATTTCTCAGTACCTGGGTAAAGTCATTCATAGTTACCACATCAATCAATTCTTGGGACACAGAGTACCGTCATATTTTACAGTTGTGTAAATCTGATTCAGTACATACTAAATTGTTTGATAAAATCGTAAAGTTTCAAACTCACTTACTTAAGCCTTGATATTTGTTAACTAATAGTTATTATAATGAAATGTACCTCAACCTTCTTTCATTTAGGGCTCTGATGTGAGCAAAATAAATAAATAAATTAATAAATACTTAAATTAATAAACAAATAAATGTGAATGGAATAAATATAAGAACCCAGCCACCCCAGCTCTTTGCTATGGCTTGTAATGCTTCTTTTCACAGCGCACGGCTAGGCAGCAAGGGATGACAAGGGATAAGATACAGGGACACCACATTTACAAGAAATCCCGGCTACATAAAGGGAGGGAGATAGGGAGGGATAGAGAGATATAAGAGCGGAGCACCAAGATGTCACAATTTGCAAACTATTCCTATATGGGAGAGGTTTATAACTGTGCAAACTGGGACGGGGAATAACCTACAACCACCAATATGAATGTAATACACAGAGAAAAGGAATGGATAAAGTGACCAAAAACGCTTGTTCCATTTTATCCACATCAATTCTTGATAAATTAACTATAAATTCTGGTTGAATCAACAAATTCCTTGTTTTTTTGTCGGGCACTTTAATACATCAGGCTATTTCACAGTTCTTATTTTGTATAAAAGAAAAACCGGTTCATGAACTTCATGCCAAAAAATTTGAATATAATTTTTTTACAAAGCTTCTCCCCTCATTGGAAGTTTTTTCGTGATTTCGTAAAGAGGTAAAAATTTATAAAAGCTAAAGATAACAGGTCAACCGTGGCCTATTCATTTGAATTTTTGAAAATGATTCTCTGCATGACGCAAGGGTAACAAACAGGACATAATGCCTTTGAAACCTTTGCATGGACGCAAGAACAATTTTTTAAACTTCCTTTGTTGTGTGACAGCAGGAAGAAAGAAAGAAAAAAAAATTGAAACATGATCAGCGTGTGATGGTGAAAATGCTAGTAATCAAATGAAAGAAGAAAACAAGAGAATTTCATGAAATTCGTGTCCGTGTTCAGGCTAATATTTCAAGTTTTGAGAAATTACTTCGACATCAAATCGAAGAGCAATTCGGTTTCACAACATTAAGTAGGTCAGAGTTATATTTCATAATTTCTCATTTTAAAGGCCGAGGCCGGTCGATCAAGAGAGTAAAGGTCAGGGAACTGACAGACTTGTATTTAAATTTCCATGCCGCTTCACTCCTGTGAAACGATCACACTTCAATCATGAAGTATTTACAACCTATGGAAATACAAATTACACAAGAGACCAACGTTGCTATATTTGGCAATAAGATTTCACAAAGAGATCAAAAGTTAAAACAAAGTATGATTGTTTTTATAGAGCCTGTTCTGGCAACTTTGTAAGAGATGCAATGTTTAGAAAGTTGCCAATCGATCAGTTGCACTATCTATTACACCGGGAATTGTAAACAGAATATTTTTCTCGAATCAGCAGAAAAACAGGAAAATACGTTTTGTAATTTAATCCAAAAACACAATGAAACTCCTGGCACAGCAAATTCGTTAGTTTTAAAATAACATTTTGTAAGAAATCTGAAAGTGACAGAGTCATTCCCTTGCTAAATGAACTAGTTAATTTTCAAGACTGTCTCTGATTTTGATGTTCAAAATTAAGTTGTTTACCGCGTTGAGGAAGGAAAGGCTTCTAAGTTTCAGCCCTCTACTTATTTCTTTATTTATTTATTTATTTATTTATTTATTTATCTATCTATCTATTCAGAATTTGATGCATTGAACAGACAAGTTTTTATGGTACAGGTCAATATCTACTTGTAATGGCACTGAGTGGGGAAGTTGGGGGACACCTCTTCCCCCTTCAATTTTGACCCGTTGCAGCTCTGTTCATGATGAAGAGCTAAAGTTTGGCTTCCTTAAAAGCTCTTGATCGATCATTCTTTAACATGATGCATAAATGAAATGTTTTGTAAATAAGAGGATACAGGCTCCCTTAATTCCATTCTTTTAGAACAGTAGGAAGTTTAAGTTAAGATGTCCACATTGAACGTTTAAAAATTCTAAATGTTATTGGGAAAAATGTAGTTTTAAAATGCAATGAATGGAACATTTCTGGTCAATGACCCATTAGCATAAGTTCACGACAGACTTATTGTGAGGAGCAATGCATTACGGTTATGGTGCAACCATGTAATACGGCTTTCAAAAGTAAATATCCTGATTGAAATTTTCATTTTTTCATTTCTCGACCAATTTGAGAAATTTTACGGTTTTCAGGTGTTTCACAGTATTGCCACTTGTGACATTATGCCTCAAAAAATTTTAAACGATAGAAAATAAACAAAATTAATCATGAACAAATTCGATGAGAGGACTTTCCTTTGCAAGTCATAGTACTATTTGCCTTTTGGCTCACATGTATTGTGATGAAGTGAGAAGATGAGCAAATTACCGTTTTCGAACAATATCAATGTTGGAAGCTAGCTTTTCATAAGGCATACTATCCGTATCGAACTTGCTCATAGCCACTTTTGCAGCAGCAGAAACTAAGGGGGATACGTGGAAACATCTTTGTTGGATGTCAACCGCCGCCTTGCCCAAGGGCACCTGAAACAAACAAACAAGTAAAACTTGATTAGGATCTTGGGCACAGTACTTTGTAGGATCGCTTTTTCAAGGACTGGGATCAAGTTAAAATGAGGTTTAACCCTATCATGCACGCATTTTGGGATTTTACTTTTCTTGAGATTTTTTTAGACCGTCCAAAAGAGGACAATTTCCTAAGAATTTTGATGGGTCACATCAATTTTTTGCAAAATGTCTATTTAAATTTCATTGAATCCCATGTTACATAAAAAGGTACACATGTGTACCACTTCCCGTGAAAGGGTTAAAGACTATTTTTGCAACACATCAGTTGATCTTGCAACATATTAGACTTGAAATTAGGGTTTTTTTTTGTTTTTTTCAAGTCCTATGAAAGTGTCACTCCAAGCGAACGGAGTGACTTGTGACTTTCTGGAAATGAAGTAGACATTATTGCTTGACATCCTGATGTTTTTTGACCAAGACCAGGGGTGACTTTCTCCGTATAGTTGCCATTGTTTGCGTCATGTGCCAAAAATACTCCTAAGATATTGCTACTAGCCCCTGAGAAATTGAAGCTTTGGTCAAAAATGGCTTTTAAAAGATAATCATTAAAATCAATTTTTCCACCTCATTTTAACACCAACGTTTTGCTGGTTGGTACCATGACAAAGAACAAACCATCGCTTTAGCTTCTAAAATAATCAAGATGGCCTCTAAAAATTGGACACATCAGTCAAGATGAATTTCAAACACTGCTGGTCGCATTTTTCAAGCCGGACAAATACATTAGAGGACCAACAATATTTTCTCAACATCTAAGACAAAAAGTTGTAAGAGTATAGGGCACAAGGTAAAAAAAAAAAAGGAGAGAGAAATGGAAAAAGAACCCCCAAAAAGATGCTTATTTGTGAAAACTGCAAAAATCAAGGAGTTCCACCACATAAACTGTTTATAGAGGGTAGCAGGAACATTCATTACATGGATTTTGAACAAAATAAAAAAGTAAATAAATTTTATGCCTGGCCTCAACAAAGATTATTCATGGCCTCCATAGCAAAACATGCATTTTCGGCAGTTTGATACATCAATCCTGAGAGAATCTACTGAGAAGTGACCCAAAGATGTGACCATTGAAGTTGTCCGTTTTACTTAATTTATACTCAATCACTTCTAAATGGGCCATTTCGGAGCACTAGAAACCAGGCAGGCAAAATAAAATTATTGCGGCGCTCAAAAAAGGTCTATCTAACACTTAACAAATAACAACTAACCAAAGTAGACAAAAATTGATGCCCTTTAGGATCACAACTCAGCCAGTTCCAACAAGATTCACGTATCAAACTTCCAAAATTGCCAATTTTAACTATGCTATAGCTTTAGGTCGATTAAAATCATTCCATTTTCAAAAATCCTTACAATTGGTGTTTTTCTTACCTCGAAGGGACATTTAAAGCAGTCCAACTTCTTAAATTTTGCAGTTTTAAAAAATAAGCAACATCCCCCCCCCCCAAATTTCGATTTCAAGAGTAAAGTCAGACCCATAGTGTGAAAAACAATGGCCATTTGCCACAATTTCCTTGCAGTCTCCACCTCTCCTCCAGCAAATACTTCAGAGAAATTCATCTGAAGTACAAAAATGCAAAACTCCATATTGACGTACAACGTGTATTCAAACAGATTAAGGCATGAAAGTAGCATTGTTACTACGAGACTCTCCTTGCATTCATCAAGCATACTTAAATATTGTGAATGCACTTCTGTGACACAAAGGTGTTAATGATAGCTTTGAAGAAATGAGGGGTGTGAGGAAGCAAAGTGGAGGGGGAGTGGGAGGGAGAGGAAGGAGGGGTAATGAATTGCTAACCCACAAATGCCCTCAGATTATTTGCTGACCATTACCCGCACTAGTTAATTCAATGAAATTACTGACACTGGCAAGCTGCTTCTAGGGCATTATTTTTGGCAACACAACCTTCGACCAAGGAACATTCACAATCACATGACTGGGGTTATTTTTAACTTTTTAGCATTACACATGTGAGTACAGCATCAAATAAAAAATAATAGTAAAGCCATGCACCTCCTCTGCATTGTCTTAAGGGTACTTACATCAACAATCAATACCACCCTTAAATGAAAAATTTGTTTTTAGCACCATTGTTCTTTTGTTTCCAGATGGTTCAACCCCCCACCCCCGGAAGAGGGAAAGAAAGGGTTGTGCCTAATCATTAATTTTTTCATTTTTTTTTCTCACTTCAAATTTTAAGTAATGAGTATTTTTCTCAACTGTGATGTTAGGTAAAGCCATCAAGGGTATACCTTCAAATATTATCAAACTATTATTTTAAAAACAGGATCATGGGTCAAAAAGTGGGGGCTCGGAACGTCGAAAATTTATTTCCATTTTTCTTGGCTGATACAAAGAGTCGTTCAGAAAACTATAGGAGGAGGGAACATACACGGTTTCTTTTTTATCCTTTCGTCCTTTAATTTCTTTTTTCTCTTTTCACTTTTCTACTCTTCCTTTTTTCTTTTTCTATTTCCCATTATTTTCTCTCACTATTGAAAGCCCTCCTTTCAACAGAGGACCGCCACTGAGCAGGATTATTTATTTTCCCATGCCTCAATTTTCCTTCTGTCGCATTTAATCAGGGGCAAATAGGCAGGAAAAAAAATTAGAAAACAAGACAAAGCTTGAATATTTTGAGAACGGCTTTAAATTTTGAAAAACACTAAAACATCCGTTCCATAATTTAGAGGGGCATATTTTTTGAGGGTTTTTCAACTTCCTTTCCGCAGAGATAGGGCTGCCCCCCTAAATCAAATATTTCAGAGAGCAACCCCTGTTTTTCTATTACATAGCTAGAAGCCAAACTGGAGATCCACATCAATTTGTGTTCAATATATCAAAGGTAAGAGTTCAATTTTGACCCATTTTCAACAATTCATGACTTCCTCGAGAAGAGTTGGAATTTCAAAAACTAAAACCTGAAGGACTTCATGGATTGCAGGTTTTTCAGAAAAAATACACCTGTCCACCTAAATTTACCCAAACACGATTTTTAGGCTCCCAAAAACATTCAAAATTTTAACAATTTCAGGCCAGCGATTTTCATACATAACTATTCATTACCAGAATTTTGGCTTGAAAATCATCCAAACCGTCCACAAAAGTGCTCAAAGGCCTCAAAAGTTACAATAGAGCCTGAAAGAGTGATATCACTGGTTTCAAAATTTGACTGCATTCTCAAAGTTGAATTTTGTGGTTTGAAAGAGTATTTCCAGACTTTTGAGAGTTTCTGAGCACAAATCAAGCAAGACTCAGCAGACAAGTTTCAAGTTAAAACTTAGGGTTCAAATAATTAGACAAAAATAATAACCGATTCAAAATAGTCAAAACACGGACCCAATAATCAAGTTTGGGTGAATTTTGGTGGGCAGGGGTAGTCTTGAAATTGGATCGAAACCAATTTGACAATTTTGACCTTTGATTAATATCGAAAACAAAAATCTACATGTACCACCAGTTTACACCGAAATGATTAGATGTTAACATCCTTTCCAGTGGTGTAATGAATAAATAAAAAATAGGAGACACCATGTGAAATTTTCTGTTTCCCGTTGTTTTCCATTAACCAAGCAGATCAAGAAGTATCATCTACTGATACTTGGTGTTAATGTAAACTAACTTTAAGGATCATAAAGCGGAAAAACTATCGATAGTTTTTTTCCAATTAAATCTTGTGACTAAATAAAACAGTCAGTGTTTTGTTTGAAGTCAAACAAGACAGGTCAGAACCAAGCACATAAAGTCACTTAGTTGATCCATACTCACTTTAATAGAAACAAAAATAATCTTGAGACAGTCAATTTTCATGGAATTTTTACAAAAATAGATAATTTGTGAAGTGACTTCGTAGCATCATTCGAGTTTCTTCGATCCATACCTGCCTGAAAATTTCAAGTTCAACCACTCAAAAAGATAAGGAATTGACAGCGAATGACCTTTGTCGATGAACCTTTCCCTTCTTAATGGGAGGGGGGGGGGGCGGTAAACAGGTACCTACAGATGAAACAATACTTCTTGAATTAATTTTCTCAAACTCAAGAAGGTACCGAATGAAGGAGACTTGAATCTTACCAGAATCTTTGAATCCTTTGTTCTTGAATCTTTTTTTCATCTCGGCAGAGTATTCGAAACCTTTCTGCTTTTGAGATTATATCAACAAAAATATTCTAAAAGGTAAATTTCTCGGAACTTTAAGTAAGTGCATTACTTATTTTCAAGGTTTTGAGTGAATGAAGAAAATCTGCTAACTTCTACTCTTCGATAAGAGGCTCTCAGCACTCCAAGATGTAATTTTTTTATTAAGAAGCAATTTTTTTGGTGAGGAAAACACTTCAAAATTGTTTGCAACACCATAGTTTGGTCAAATTCATCAACTTTTCTGATTTTCAGGCCACGTGAGTGCAGCTTTAAGAAATCGGAAACGTCAATCAAAAGTCATGAAAGATGGTAGTATGAAAGTCGCATACACTGTACAGACGTAGAAAAGAGTTTACAGAATGTGACACAGAATTTTGGACTGCATATTAGGGTTACTCAGTGTAATGATTTCCGGATTAACTTAAAATTTGGTAGCAAGTATTCATGATTACAGCCTCTGAAAGAATGAAACTGGTAAACCTCTCAAGGATATCAATAGCCAGAAGCCGATTAAATAATAAAAGACAAAAAAAGTGCTGGATTCCAGTGATTATAATATTTTTCTGTGGCCAGAAATTCCGACACAATGAACTAGTTACGCATTTCATATAAGTAGCCTAAAGATACCATGGTACAGAAAAGCTACGTTCCAATTTTAGATAGTTGTATTGTACATAGTTGCTCCGTGGCTTTTGTTATGCATGAAAGTTATACCAGTTTCACACTTTCAAAAACTATTATCAAGAATACCATCATATGCGGAGAGTAATGCTGGTACCCTATGGTTTCAGCTCAAGAGAGCGGTAGGGCAACAGGAATTTTCCAAATTTCTCATAGATCGCCCGCAAGATGAATCTCTAAATATGGAAAGCATTCCGCCCATGTGACCCGATGAGAGATGCAGTCGCCAAGGTCAGATATTTTGTAGGTTAAAAGTTAAGGTGAAAATCTGAGAAAATCAGTGAATTGCTAGGGTGAACGAGAGTAGAGGCAAAATGCTCGCACAGACAAGGGGTGCAGCTACAACGAGCATTTCAAACTCACAGCATGCCACCAAATGTTCAAAATCAAAGGCATCTGTACTTTGTCAGTCAGTTATCAGTAATCAAAGCCAGGCGAAAGAGGACTTGATAGGGTGCATAATTATTTGTAGGTTAAAAGAGAACTTAGACAAATCGAGATTAATTTGAGAGAGGATCAACTGACCTCCTCTGATTAAAGTAGGTCAAATTTAAAACAAAGAATAGGAAATATATGTGGGACAAGTGCCAATTGGTCAGAAAAGTCAACTTGACAGGAGAGAAAAACGGAAAATTTTGACATGATCAAGCTATGAAAGAACTTACTTGGCGGTTCAAAACACGGATACAGAACGACATTGTAGTTACACAGAGACACTCATAAAACAACTAATTAATCTAAATTGTTTAAATATTATTAATACTCGTTATCACTCTCTAGTAGCGAACTCCACCAGCAAGAGAGGATAAGAATTTGCGATTGATTTGACGTTTCGGGCAAGCGAACAAATTTTCCCCCACTTCTTCTTCTTCAAAGTTCAAACAAACGACGTTGCCGCTAATTTTTTTATTTCATAAACTCGCAAATTTGATTGGCTATCCGACAGCCCGTAGTCGCTCATCACAAACGCCTCCTATTGGTTCAATGAAACCCGCGAAACTTTACTCAGCACAAAATTGAGCGCGTATAACGAAATAGCGCTTCCGCTGTCTGTTTCAGAGATTGCGCACTTGATATCAAAGAGCAAACAAGAGTCGCAATGGTGCTCTTGCGATAGCTTTTGCGTTAAGTGTAAGCGATTGAATGAATAATTCTTGAGTTAAATCCAGCGAAAATTACGATGAGCATAAATTACAAAATTCACTCACGGAATCACGATATGACTTTGAAGGTTTTTTTAAGGAGTAATGGTAGAGCTTTGAAGATATCTAATTTGAAGCTTATTTCCTCTGCGTGTTTTTATACAGGGTGGGAAAAAAGTTCGAGTACGGCCGATAATTTTTTGAACGGCTTTAGCTAGAGAAACAAGCTTTGGGGTGTGTGTCTAGACCAAAAAAAAACTATCTTTTGGCGGGGTCAAAATTTTGGTGGCCCACCAGGGGAAGGCTGTAGCCCCTTCAACTTTTTTTTTCAAATGGCAACCCCCCCCCCCCCTTTGTGATACATCCTTTGAAAGGGCATACAATTCTAAGACTTTTAGCGCAAACTAGAGGTCGATGTCGTTTATCGTTTTCGATGTATCAAAGTTCAAAGTTCGATTTCGACCCATTTTCAAAAAATCAAAACTCCTATTTAAAAAGTCGGAATTGGAACAACTAGGAGTTTAAAATACTCGAAAAAGCAACTGCTTTTCAGAAAAAAATACGATTCTGCCATACATTTAGCCCAAATTGAGTTGAGGGGGCTACAGCCTTCCTTTGGTGGGCCACCAAAATTTTGACCCCGCCAAAAGATAGTTTTTTTTTTTGTCTAGACACACACCCCAAAGCTTGTTTCTCTAGCTAAAGCCGTTCAAAAAATAATCGGCCGTACTCGAACTTTTTCCCCACCCTGTATAGAGAGAGTGACTTTGACAGAAGTCCTCCGTGACATTTGCCTCATGCCACCCTTCGTAGCTCCGCCATTTAAGAGCAAATCTGGCGGAGCTATGCAGGTATCATATAGGAGATTCCTATCTCTGCCTCCAAAATTCTGGTGTTGCTCCGCTTGTCAAATTAATTAATTGTACTAAATTCAACAGAAATTGGGTTGTAATGCAAAAGAAATGAGTATTGTTTAATAGAAAGTAAAATTATATAGGGATCCCATGCTACTAGAGTACAACCTGCGCTCCGTAGATCCACCACTACGCCTGCCTGCTTGTTCAAAGGCATTATATAAAGAGTCGACTAACTTTCGTAATTAATTGATGTGCTCATCGTAATTTTTGCTGAACTTAATTCAAGAATGGGGCTCTTGCAAACTTTTTCTACAGGGGATTGAAGAGTTATCTCTTGCAGGAAAACCTGTAAAAATGACGATGTGTACACTAAAAAATCGCGGAATTCACTATCAGAATCGGGCATAATGGCGATTCAATGCAGGTGTATCATGCGGGAGATTCCTATCTAATTTGAGACACATCTCTGCGTTTTCGTAGAGAAAGTGGCAAATTAGACAGGAATCTCCCATGATACCTGGGTTGAGGCCAAGGTTATAAATTAAAACGAGGTATGCTCATCCAGGGCTGCCGTTTTGCGTATAATCAATACTATTTTTCTATTCACCGACGATTCCACCGGTTGAGAAAAGATTACAGATGCGAGTATTTTAGTTTATTACAGTCATGCACTGAACTGAACTATGTAATCTTTTCTCAACCGGTGGAATCATCGGTGAATTGAAAAATAGCATTGATTATACGCAAAACGGCAGCCCTGTGTGCTCATCTGACTTCGCGCCACGAAGTCAGTAGCGCGCGCAGTTCAAAATCTAGATCCAAGATGGCCGACAAAAGTAGAAAACATAGGGCGTCCCTCTCCAGAAAAGCAGAAAATAGCCATATGTTTCCTGGAGAGAGTATACAATGTTTTCTGCTTTTGTCGGCCATCTTGGATCTGGATTTTGAACTGCGCGCTGTACTGACTTACGTTCGCTATCCCTGGTAAAAATCCTCATCAAAAACAATCAAAAAAATCTCAGCATTGGATTTCAGATTCAGATTTAGATTTCAGCATTGAATCTCAGATTTGGAACTAGATTTCATGATGATCTTATGATGAGTAGAATTTATCTTGAGCTCAGCATGAGACCATCATGAAATCTTCACGAGATCATCATGAAATCAGGTTGCTGAGATTTTTTGATGATTTTTGATGAGAATTTTTACGAGCTAGGGCAAAGGCTATTTTGGTGACTCGCGGTACAATATAAAACCCAAGGGTCTGATCGGCTTAGATTCTTTTTTTAATTGTGAAATCATCACCAGATTGATAAATTGAAATTTTCCTTTTTTCTTCAAAACGCAGTCTTAAGTATATGGCTACTTGTAATAATTGTCGATTATCGCTTTGCTCTCTCATTTAAACCAATCCAAAAGAATAGATTATTGCTTTTCTTTCATTTACTCAATGAAGAAGTATCGATTATTACTTTTATTTCATTCAAATTAATCAAAAAGTATCGCGACTATCACGTTCATTTAATTTAAATTGATCTAAAAGCACCGAGAGAGTAAAGAGATAAGAATCAAAGTCGCAGACCACATCACACCGCAAAGAATTCCTTCAATTTCTCGGTTAGGCAAAATGGTTACTGTCGTGCAGGAATAGTTACAGAAATAGAGTCCTCGTAGGAGCCATCTAGGAACTATCATAAAACATGGTAAACGTCAAATGGTCCTATACTATCCTTCTAAAAAACTTTATAAAAATAACTTACTTTACTATAAAACTTTATAAAACTTTACTTATCGATACGATTAACAGAACAGCTCTTTGCCATGAACAGCTCTTTGCTCTTTGTTTGCATATAGCGCGATTTTAATTTCGGCTACCTTTGCTACCTGAGTCAGTAGTGTGCCTATTGGTGTACTATGACTTTCAAAAGAAAGTATCCTGATTGAAATTCCGATCGTTCAATTTATCCATTTGTTTTCAATAGAATTTGCGGTTTTTCTTAACGGCACTTAACTGTAACATTCTGCTTAGTCCTTCAGAGCTGCCGATTTGCGTAGATTTAATGGCATTTTGAAATTCACCGAAGATTCCACCGGTTGAGAAAAGATTACAGAGTTTAGTTCAGTGTATGACTGTAATGCACGAAAATACTAGCGTCTTTTATCTTTTCTCAACCGGTATATTTTAATTAATTAACGGCGTTTACACCGATCGAGAAAAGATTACAGATCAAAGTATTTTCGTGCATTACAGTCATACACTGGACTGAACTATGTAATCTGTTTTCAACCGGTGGAATCATCGGTGAATTTAAAAATGTCATTAAATCTACACAAATCGGCAGCTCTGTAGTCCTTAAACACTGGAGAGAGCCGTAATATTGTTTAAAGGTTGATCCCAAGATTTTAAAAGAAGAAAAACTACGACCAGAGTACCTTTTTTTAAAGGTCATAGTACATTCACAGGATTAAATAATATTGATTACTTGAATAGTGTCAACTGACAAAATTAGCCAGTCGATATTTGACATGATTTTTCAAATTATTCATATCTAGTGTCTCATTAAGTTGCATTGCGAATTTTGCAGATCATAATAAATGACCGAAGGCGACAACTAGCCTTAGAACAGAGAGACAATTCCACGATGAACAAAGGAAAGAAAGCCGATTAGTATTGAGGCTTAGTTTATTTAATCCTGTCGGTCACAATGTTTACGTACCTATGTGGTTGATTTTTAACACGAAGTCTTGCGGAATTAAAAAAGAATCGACTTTTATACATGAAATACACGGAAAAAATATTCTACTTAAAATGACTAGAATTTTAATAAAAAAAAAAAAAAAATTCTGAAAAGAAACCCTGACAGTTTTCTGGAGAATTCTATAGTCTTTTTTATATCATTTATCATTCACTTTCTTCATTTTCTCTCTTCATATTGTACAACGGTTTTTTTTTTAAATAAGACTTTATTTCGACATTTTTCAGGAAGAAATGAAAGAATGATATGTTTGGATCGTCTCTTAGACGCTTGTGAATCTGAATCACATTGTTCCGGCGCGAAAGATTTGAAAGACAATTTGGCTACTATTATGTTGGGAGTGAGTATATGCCGACATTCTATTGAATTGTGTATTTATTTAAAGTTAAAGGGGGAGGTTTGAAGACTTTCGGCAAGAATTCAAGAATTTTATTGAATACTCCGAAAGAAAACTAAACCAAAGGGAATGCCTTTATCCATGCCATGGAATTAATCTGCCATGGAATCATCGGTGATTAACAAAAATTTCATCTCATATTTAAAGTCAACGATGCGTTTAATAGCTATATAATGCAGCTTTATGTGTATAAAAAAATAAAAATCAAATCAAATCAAATTAAACATGGACTTTGTGGCGAAATCAGCTGAAAGCGACAAAACATATTTCTATTCTAAAATATATTTCTGGTCTATATTGATCGATTCAATATTTTTGTTTTTTTTTTCAAGGGATGGGACTCGGTAACCGCTTCTCTGAGCTTCGCCTTGTATGTTCTAGGACATCACCCTGAAATTCAAGTAATATTCTTTCATCTTGCCTCATGGTACAGTTTTTAAATTTCCTCTCTTTGAATATAAGTATGTGGTGAGGCAGTTTTCAACGGAAATATCCGTAAAACCTGAGGTGTGCTCTTTACCGAAGAGTCCAACGCTTTTCGCTCACATCAGAGGATTTATCGGCAAAGCGCAGAGACAACAGAGAGACCACACACTAGCCGATCGCGCGGTGGACGATTTTACTATCGGGGACTCAACAAAATTACACGCGAAACAACATCCAACGGCTCCAATGTGGATTGTTGACCAACGACCAAAACGCCAATGATGCTTTATTCTGATTGGCTTCTGACATCGATACCTTTGCTCAACATGTCAACATAGGAGCCGTTGAACGTTGCTCTGCTGTGACCCCGAAAAAAATATTGCCACTGTGGGTGAGACAGGTAGTGCGACAGTGCGTGGTCTCTGTTGGCTCTAACTGAGCACACCTGGTGTTTTGGAGGCTTTTTTTCGGAGACTGCACCGGTGTGTTTGAGCGTGCGTGTACGGAGCCGCCCTTTTGCAGGTCGCCAAACTATTATGGTGAATTGTGTCAGTAGCGTAGCGTGTAATTTGGTAACGTTGCAATTCGTCTATATAAACCCATGAAAAAGGTCGAACTATAAGGTGTTCGTAACACCTTCAAATTCGACTTTTCACATGGGTTTAAATGGATCAAATCCAACATTGCTATATTGCACGCAACACCCTATAAACTAAACTAGATATACATATTCCTTTTTTTTACAATAATGCTGGTCTAGTTTAATCATCTAACTAATAAGATTGGTCTGTTATTTTACAGGACAAAAGTTTGCAATGTTGGAAGAAAAAACAGTTTTCTCCTATATTCTGCGCAACTTCACTGTGGAGTCGGAAGGCAATTTGAATGACTTGATGGTAGTTTTCGGTCTTATCGCACGACCTTTGGGAACGTTGAATGTGAAGTTCAAACCAAGGAATAGTGTTCAAAGATGAAATAATAGCGACGAAACCTACCTTAGACAAGCATAAATAAACACATATGTGTGTAAGACAGTGGCGCGGGTGGCTTGCTGCTGGGTGAGGCAATAATTGACGTAGTTCCTCATACCTGATCCGGGAAAGGAAAAACCATCCCTAAAACCACAAGGAAAACTATCTTGAATTGCATGATATGAGCCTCAAAATGTCAAAATTCTCGTAGAATTAAGGACTCCTAAATACCCCATCCTTTCTTCAAGATACTCTAATACAACTACCGCTCCACCTCCCAGAGGTTGTCTGACTCAGAATGGGGTTCTTGCAAACTTATGCTATAAGCAAATGAATAGTCGAATCTGGTGTAAAAACCAGCGAAAATCACGAATATTAACATAAAGTTCATAATGGCTGCTCAACGCAGGTATCATGGGAGATTCCTGTCTATTATGTCACTTTCTCTACAGAAACACAGAGATATGTCTCAATTTAGATAGGAATCTCTCATGATACCTGCGTCTCTCCGCCAGTAAGCCCAATTTTGAGAGTGAATTTCGAGATTTTTTTAGTTTACTCGTCGTCATTTTCACAGGTTTTCATGCAAGAATCAACATTTCAATCACCTGTAGCAAAAGTTTGCAAGAGCCCCATTCGGACTGGGACGCACAATTTAAACTGGCCGCGATCGAGGAAGTGAGGAAACATCATTCTGATTATTCCACGGTCAAAAACGCCGCACAGTGGGAGCGAGTCAATGGGAGAGGCCGGACATGCGGAGTGGTGACTTTAAAAGCGTGTATCTTTGTTAATACGCAAAGTAGAAGTTTGAAAGTGGTTTCATTGGTATTATTGCAGAATTTTCTACTGTAACCGCCCTTAATAAATTGTGTTTTGACGGTAGAAACATCAACATTTGCATTCATCGTCAGTCATAAATTCCATGTCCAACTTTTCCCATTAACTCGCTCCACTGTGCGCCGTTCTGAACCATATTTCGAAGATGAATTTTATCAGCGGATGCCCTGGTCTTCTGCCTTTTCGCAGAATGGGGATCTTGCAAACTTTTGCTATAGGGAAATTGAAAAGTTGATTCTTGCATAAAAACCAGTAAAAATGACGATGCATGAGTACACCAAAAAGTCACTCTCAGAATCGGGTTTAATGGCAAAGAGACGCAGGTATCATGGGAGATTCCTATCTAAATTGAGACTTATCTCTGTGTCTCTGCAGTAGAGAAAGTGACATAATAGACAGTAGGAATCTCCCATGATACCTGCGTTGAACGGCCATTACGATCTTGCCGTTATTGCGATTGTGTGAGTCTATTACTGAATTTTAGACTTTCTTCGTGTGATTCTCGTGATTTCCGCTGGTTTTTACATCCGATTGGACTATTTATTTGCTTAAAGCAAAAGTTTGCAAGAGCCCCATTCCGATGCCTCTTGGTCTCATTGATGCAACATAGTGATTTACTGACTATATTCTCATGCCGATTTTCCGTATTTTTATATTTATGTTTTATTTTGCTTGTTTTTATCTGGTCTCATAAAAGTTTGACATTGTTTCCATTGGTCGAGCTGCGGTAGTTTTCGTGAGGGGTCTTTGAATCAGATGACAGATAGTGTCAGTACTGGGCTGGGAAGTAGTTAACTGTTCGTACGCATCTGTACCGTTTTAGTCTATCTTTAAAAATGAAGGCGCATTCATAAAATTAAGACTAATCGGCCGAATGGGGTTCTTACAAACTTTTGCTATAGGGAATTGAAGAGTTGATTCTTGCATAAAAACCTGTAAAAATGACAATGAGTACACTAAAAAATCACGAAATCCACTCTCTGAATCGGGCTTAATGGCGGAGGACGCAGGTATCATGGGAGATTCCTATCTAAATTGAGACATATATCTGTGTTTCCGTAGAGAAAGTGACATAATAGACAGGAATCTCCCATGATACCTGCGTTGAACCGCCGTTACAATCTTGCCGTTATAGCAGTTATGTGAGTTTATTACTGAATTTGAGACTTTCTTAGTGTGATTTTCGTGATTTTCGCTGATTTTTATATTAGATCGGACTATTCATTTGCTCACAGCAAAAGTTTGCAAGAGCCCAATTGCGAGAAGTTTCGGGTGGAGTATGTGCATCAGATAGCGTTAGTTGTGAGTTGGATAATAGTTAACTGTTCGTACGTGACTATAAATGGCCGTTATAGCCTATTTTAGAAAATGAAGGCGCACTTATGAAAGTAAGACACTATTTCTCGTCTTCGAATCCGGTGGGCGTATTTTTAATCGGATACCTGGAGCCTGGAGCTGTGTGTTGACCTCGAACTCGACCCGCACCCCGGTGCCTTTAAAGGTCTTTTTTCGGTTGTTTCGGTTTTTTCGGACGTTTAAGAGCCGCTACTAGAGTGTAAGATTTCCTAAAAAATGTTCTTAGGAAGCTAAGTAATCTTGATTAATTATGAGTCAATAACCAATTTTGTGATTTTATTCCCTGCTAGAAATTTTCCTTGACAACTGGCAAGGAAATATTTCCGTGACTTTTTTCCATAACTTTTGTGGCAAGAAAAAATGGACGGGAAAGATTTCCTTGCCGGGCATGGAAATATTTCCTTGCTTGTCAAGGAAAAGTTTCCTTGCCAAAAGTCAAGGAAAATTTCTAGCAGAGTTTCTCCTCAATTATTGTACACGTTCTTCTTTTTACATACATTATTATGAATTCTGTTTTAATTTTTTGTTTTGTTTTTCTACGCTTTATTAAATATTGTGAATAACATACATTGAAAAGAAGAATTGGATAGGTCTCCTTACCTATTCATTAGTCGGCCACTATTTATTTTATTCAATTCCGGTTTTATTCACTATGACTTCATTTTTCTTTTCGTTTAATCTTACGGAGAAATTTTTTTCAAGGCTTTGTTTTTCTATTTCAAAGTTCAATTTTAAACACCACGGTCAGGGACACACCGCCCAAATTATTTCATCGAGCGAGAAAATCGCCCGAGCGAAGTCGGCGAAACTCGAGTTGCCCGAACGAGACGGCGTGTTTTCTGCTTTTGTCGGCCATCTTGGCTGAAGTGATTTTGAACATGAACTGCGCGCCACTGAAGATGACGCGGGAAGCGAATCGAGCATACCTGTTAAATACAGACTGTTTTAGTAGAGCGATATATCGTATCGATTGCCGTCCGAGGGCCTCTGGTTCAATGTAATTTCCCCATAAGCGAACTTTTGAACGGAAATTTAGGGTATTAAAAATCGCCGTAATTTTGAACCATCTTGAAACTTTCGACAGTTTCAACTTTTAGTTTAGTGGCATAGGTATTTAAGTACAGTCAACGAATAAAAGAATGCGACTTCTTTGATTTTGGCTCAGCTAGACTACTTGCATTACGCATGACAATTGGAGACATTTATACTAAAGAGGCCTATTCGACTTTAAACGTTACCACTTTCACTTAACTTTAATACATATTAATATAAAATTAGACCTATGGTGCCAATAATTTCTCAAAACTTCCAGGCACTTTCCTTCTCTACATTAAAGTCTTGTTACTGAAAATCACAAGCATAATTTTATCAATCAGATTATTTTTAAGGGAATCAAAAAGTCGAGATTAACCCATTAAAAGCCAAGCTCGAGTATACTCGTTTTTCTCCTCTATTATCTATTTCACATTTTTCCAGGCTCATAATTTCGAATAAACGCGATTTTCTCGATAAAGACACTTACAATATAAGGTGTCATCAGGCGCCTTCAATTCACCGTATAGGCAATTCCGACTCCCCCGAGTACGAACAGTTAACTACCTCCCCTACGTAAACGGAAGAGAGGCATTCTTTTGAAATAACCTGGTCTTTAAAGGGCTATATGGCAATGTTGGAATACTAGTAGGTCTGTTTACCATAAATGTGCCCGATCGGTCTAAGCGTTGCGAGTGGCCTACTAGAGCCAAAATCTAAAAAGTCAACGACATTCTTTAATTTACGGACTTTACCTCTTTTGAAGTGTACCTGAAAGCTTCAATTTATCATCTAAAAGATTTTGCTGAAAGTACCTCCTTTTGGGGTTGATACTTGTTGATAGTACTCACAAGCATCGAGGCGAGTGGCAGTTTCATGGGTCAGTGCTCTTTTCAGAAGTGTAGGCGGAGCTAATCAATAATCAATAAATAAATGATAATCTTTGGCGATTTTTCAAGGCTGTAAGTATTTAGAGTCCCTTGATGGAAATATTGTATAGGGAGTACCGACACGACGCTTTATGCATTTTGACAGGAGTCGATTTAGTCGATCGCCTGAACGAATTCGAAGGTTAAGTTCGACAGTGGACCAGTGGTGGACAGGCGGATTTGCCGGCATTCCGGTCCGTTCCCATACGTTCCTCTACGAATCGACTCCTTTCGTGTGGAGCCTTCGATGTCGTCGACTCCTGCTCGACTCCGTGAGAGCCTAAAACCAACGACCAATCACAACTCGTTGAGCTCGTGTCGGTACTCCCTATACAATATTTCCATCAAGGGACTCTATAAGTATTAACCCTTCATGGCACTGCAGCAAAAGTTTGTGTGACAGACCCATTGCAAAATAAATCTGGAGAACTTACTTATCAAGGTTTTGAGTTAAGTCAAGTAGATCTGAAGTGAAGTCTCTAAATTGCACCCTGCCCATGAAGCATGGATTGCAATTTATTGCAAAAGAGTCGTCAAATTTTTGCAATTGTATCTTCTGACCATTTAGTTGCAAATACATGGTATAAAAGTTGTAACAAAATGGCAAAAAAACTGGAACTTTTCGGATCTGACTTTTTTTTCTGCCCTACTTTTTGGGTATATGTCACTTCCACCTGTACCTTTGTGTGTATGTGTCAAAAGTTGCAACTTAGTTGCAACTTGAGGGTGGAGAATTGTCCATATGCTGTTAAAAAATTACCATTTTATTACAATTTTATTGCCATAAATTGCAACATTTAGATTGAGAAATGCTATATGGGTGTCTCACAGGGTGTCTGCACCTCTGAGAGATCATATGCACAACAATAAATTACTTACCGATTAAATTTAATGCT
The DNA here is from genome assembly GCA_011764245.1 of Trialeurodes vaporariorum. Taxonomy (NCBI): domain Eukaryota; kingdom Metazoa; phylum Arthropoda; class Insecta; order Hemiptera; family Aleyrodidae; genus Trialeurodes; species Trialeurodes vaporariorum. The sequence goes on along the minus strand of VMOF01000369.1, from coordinate 43,750,605 downwards.
TAAAGAAGGATCGATTCATTTCTATCGGTATTAATGGAGGGTATTTTATTGATTCGATACACCGCAGTTCACCAGTCGTTATTATTCTCTCCTATATTTTTTCAGGAGACAACTATATCGTGCCGGCAGGAGCAGAAATCATACTTAACGTGAATTTGTTACATCGTGATCCCAAGTATTTTCCAGACCCGGATAAATTCGATCCCGATCGATTTTCTCCGGAAAATAGTGTCAATCGGCATCCTTTTGCGTTTGTACCATTTGCTGCAGGATCCAGGAACTGTATAGGTACGTATTTGACTACCTATTTGAAGTATTCCATCAAATTCCAAGAATGTATGGGTATACTATACAGGTCTTGGTCTCTTCAAACGATCAAATGGGTGTACTGCGTACTTATTTACTTGCAATAATTTTCTTGATGCTTCTTTATGCTGTTTAGCCATAAACGCCAATGAACTTTTTTTTTAGATGGGGGGTTCCTTTGGGTCGTTGAATTTGAATAAATTATAATAAATATTTCAAAACGTTTAAATCCAAGATGACTGCCTACCTGCAGAATTATTGATGCAACATAAAGATTTATTGACTATATTCTCATGCCGATTTTCCGGATTTTTATATTTATGTTTTATTTTGCTTGTTTTTATCTGGTCTCATAAAAGTTTGACATTGTTTCCATTGGTCGAGCTACGGTAGTTTTCGTGAGGGGTCTTTGAATCAGATGACAGATAGTGTCAGTACTGGGTTGGGAAGTAGTTAACTGTTCGTACGCATCTGTACCGTTTTAGCCTATCTTTAAAAATGAAGGTGCATTCATAAAATTAAGACTAATCGGCCGAATGGGGCTCTTACAAACTTTTGCTGTAGGGAATTGAAGAGTTGATTCTTTGAATAAAAACCTGTAAAAATGACGATGAGTACACTAGAAAATCACGAAATTCACTCTCTGAATCGGGCTTAATGGCGGAGAGACGCAGGTATCATGGAAGATTCCTATCTAAATTGAGACATATATCTGTGCTTCCGTAGAGAAAGTGACATAATAGACAGGAATCTCCCATGATACCAGCGTTGAACCGCCGTTACAATTTTGCCGTTATAGCAGTTATGCGAGTTTATTACTGAATTTGAGACTTTCTCAGTGTGATTTTCGTGATTTTCGCTGGTTTTTATATTAGATTGGACTATTCATTTGCTCACAGCAAAAGTTTGCAAGAGCCCCATTGCGAGAAGTTTCGGGTGGAGTATGTGCATCAGATAGCGTTAGTTGTGAATTGGATAATAGTTAACTGTTCGCACGTGACTATAAATGGCCGTTATAGTCTATTTTAGAAAATGAAGGCGCACTTATGAAAGTAAGACACTGTTTCTCGTCTTCAAATCTGGTGAGCCGAATTTTTAATCAGATACCTGGAGCCTGGAGCTGTGTGTTGACCTCGAACTCGACCCGCACCCCGGTGCCTTTAAAGGTCTTTTTTCGGTTGCCTCACCAATTCGGACGTTTAAGAGCCGCTACCAGTGAGTAAGATTTCCTAAAAAATGTTCTTAGGAAGCTAAATAATCTTGATTAATTATGAGTCAATAACCAATTTTGTGATTTTATTCCCTGCTAGAAATTTTTCTTGACATCTGGCAAGGAAATATTTCCATGACTTTTTTCCATGACTTTTGTGGCAAGGAAAAGTGGCCGGGAAATGTTTCCTTGCCGGGCATGGAAATATTTCCTTGCTTGTCAAGGAAAAGTTTCCTTGCCAAAAGTCAAGGAAAATTTCTAGCAGAGTTTCTCCTCAATTATTGTACACGTTCTTCTTTTTACATACATTATTATGAATTCTGTTTTAATTTTTTGTTTTGTTTTTCTACGCTTTATTAAATATTGTAAATAACATACATTGAAAAGAAGAATTGGATAGGTCTCCTTACCTATTCATTAATCGGCCACTGTTTATTTTATTCAATTCCGGTTTTATTCATTATGACTTCATTTTTCTTTCCGTTTAATCTTACGGAGAAATTTTTTTCAAGGCTTTGTTTTCCTATTTCAAAGTTCAATTTTAGACACCACGGTCAGAGACACACCGCCCAAATTATTTCATCGAGCGAGAAAATCGCCCGAGCGAAGTCGGCGAAACTCGGAGTTGCCCGAACGAGACGGCGTGTTTTCTGCTTTTGTCGGCCATCTTGGCTGAAGTGATTTTGAACATGAACTGCGCGCCACTGAAGATGACGCGGGAAGCGAGTCGAGCATACCTGTTAAATATAGGTACCCGGGGCCGAGTTGGGCGGATACAGGAATTTGTCTACCTCTCTCTCCTCCCGTTTGAATACGTGTGTTAGAAAATGACGGAGATAGGGGCTAAAGTCACGTGATGGCCCCCTCTGCTATTCGTATCTAACACATATATGTTTACACGGCCATTGAGATAGAGCAAGAAAAATTACTGTATCCTCTAAATACTTACGGCTGAGGAAGATTGATTGAGGGAATCGAGAAGGAGTATAAGAATCGACGCGACGCGACGCTGCTGGAGTAACTTGATTCTCACGTTGGGGCGATTAAAGGCGGGGGGGGAGGGGAGCAAAAGCAATGTTAATTTTATGGCGTGTACAAGGTGGAGTGAAAGGGGGTCTTGAAGGAACTGAGGGGGGGGGCGGAGAGGGCATAACTGGCCTGGATATCGGTTTGTATACTGTCTCTCATGGTTGCCAGATTTCGCATTTAATGACATTTTTCAATTTTATAGACGGTTCCACCGCGGTTGACCAAAATATTTTATTGATCAGTTCTGCGCGTGTCTGTGATGCACGAGAATATTTTGATCTGAAATCTTTCCTCGACCGGTGCGGTGGAGTCCCCGCCTCTGATTTTAAAAGGAGTCCGCGAAAATTTTGTTACAGCCAACGTCTTAACGAGCCAGTGGCGGATCTAGAAGGGAGGATATTTTCGTTGGGGAACGCTTTAGAATCAAAAGTTGAAAGTTAGAGGGAATTTTTGTTTTTGATTTAAAGTAATGGAAATTGAAAAATCGCCAAAGATTATAATCTAGATGCGTCTACACTTCTTTAAGACGAGCTTTAGCATAGCATGGACCGCGGGGCCCCTCTCCCTCTCCTTTAATAATCCTTTTTTTATCCTTTGTGTTATAGCTCGTTGGCTGTAGTTGATTCCTCCGACTGAGAAAATATTACAGCTATGCAATGGGGCTCTTGCAAACTTCTGCTATAAGCAAATAAATGGTCCAATCTTATGTAAAGACCAGCAAAAATCATAATCACACTAAGAAAGTCTAAAATCCAGTAATAAACTCACATATCTGCAATAACGGCAAGATCGTAATGGCGGCTCAACGCAGGTTTCATGGGAGATTCCTGTCTGTTATGTCACTTTCTCTGGAAACACAGAGATATGTCTCAATTTAGATGGGAATCTCCCATGATACCTGCGCCTCTCCGCCATTAAGCCCAATTCTGAGAGTGAATTTCGTGATTCTTTAGTATACTCATCATTTTATTTTACAGGTTTTTATGCAAGAATCATCTCTTCAATCCCCTATCGCAAAAGTTTGCAAGAGCCCAAACAAAACTGAACTTTTCGTTAATCGGTGGAATCTATCGTTCAATCGGTGGAATCTATCGGTGAGTAGAAAAATGTCATTAAATACATGTATGAATATACACAAAGTGGCAGCTCTGCTTCACAATGAACAAAACCGAATGGCGAGTGCCGGAGTACGTGTTGTCTCATACGTCTCACACTCCCGTTCCATCTATATAAATAAAACTCCCAGTAGATTCTCTCTCAATCTCGCCAGCACTATTAGCTGATCGTGTATTGGGGTACAATTAGTTGCGACCCATCGTAAGTTTACGATGGATAAATCATTGTAACACGCCGGTAGTGTGGTGGGGTGAAGGGGGGATAACCTGTTTAAAAAAAAAAAAAAAAAAAAAAAAAAAAAAAAAAAAAAAAAAATGCTTACCATTAAAAGGTATTGGAAATATCGTTATTGTTACACTCTGGTTACTATCGATATTACTCATGGGTACCTATAATGCATAACATCATGAACGCCCGATCAATGAGAGTTTTAGCCATACATTGCAAGGTAATGCTAGGCAGGTATTGGACAATGTATTTCCTATGGTACTTATAATATATCAAACAAACCTCATTGACGTATAATTCAAAATTTTATCTTTTAAGTTTACAAGATTTTCGAGAGTACTCGTCCATTTCGTTGGACTAGACTACACACAGCTGTTGCTAGTTTCTGGCAAAACGATTAAATGAGGTGAACACAGATCACTATAATTTTATTTGAACTGTGCCGCAAAAATGTTTGAGCCTATTTTATGATAAGATCAAAGATGATCATAGAAGATATCATATACTATATAAGTCATCAATTAAAGAGTTTTTATTTATTATTTTTGTCACGGAACTCATGGAGATGAGCCAGGTTCAATGGCGAAGCGTGCTGTTTAGCAACGTATCATTTTGACCATTTGAACCCATAAAAAACGTCTAATTCGGTGGTCAATGCCAATCCCTAAATAGTTCGATATTTTTCGTGAATTTAAGTGAATCAAATGCAACGTTGCCATATATTGCACGTTTCGCTACTGATGACCTGGGGGCTGATTCTGCTCTTTTTGACGAGAAGAGACGAGATAGCAAGAACCGACCAATAACATTGGTTTAAACGGCGTCACGTGACAAATTTGAACTTCGAAGTCGTTCGAGTCGTTTATTTCAATAAAATGACTCCTTTGGTTATCGAATGACAAGAAATATGTCACTTGACGCCGTATAAACCAATGGGAATGGTCGATTCCGCGGCTATCTCGCCTCGTCCCGTCCAAAAGAGAAGAATCAGTCCCCGCAGCTTTGCTGTTGTCGAATAAACCCTTCATTTTTTGTGTAATGTGTTCTATTCCAAATGAACGCAATTCAACATAGAACTTGAGGATTCGGATGGGGTTCGTATAGTTTAGTATTTTTAGCATAAGCTCAAAATTACATGAAAAGAGGGTCCTCCTTTCTCTCTCTATAGTTACGTGTCTGAAAAGTGTTGCCTTGAATGAAAAAGAGATGTACGATCATTAACTCGGGTGATTAAACACTCGACAAGTCTCAAGGCCACCTATAACCGCATTCAATACGTCTAGCCACGAATAAATGCGATGAATGAAAAATATGAAACTTTATAGATGCGGTTCTAGAGTTTTCCTGCTTCTCTCGCACTAGTAGCTTTTCTCGCTTCTCTCAGAAGTGTGGTATCATCGCGATCGCACGGACCCTAAAATCAGACGAGCGGTAGAATCGTACAGAAAGGAGTTGAACATAGCACCTTCATTTTAAAGGATATGCAATACGAGCTCCGCCACGTCGGAATAGTTACATAAAACTTGTTTTATGTTGAGTCTAGTTTTATGTAACTATTCCTGCATGTCAGCGCTCGTGTTGCATATCCTAGAAAATGAAGGAGCTACTTTCGCCGTAAATTCGATGGCGGACTGGCGATGACGTTCAATTTGGTGGAATTTTGATCCTTTCCCATGATTCTTCTTCTCTTCTTGCCGCTCATTACTGAGCCGCATTTTTGTTGAAGCGGTGACGCCTTTAATACCTCCGCCTTTGCGGATACATAATGCATATAAAATCACTATCTAATCAGAACTCGATGGGCGTAAAGATGCCGAAAAAGATATACATACAATGAGAGTAATTTTTCCAATATTAACGGAGACATATCTGCTTGAAAATGCTGTTCTGTGACGTATTAATTCATCAACAGTTGAGACAATTTTAAACTATATTTGGTCTGCACCCAACCGAACTCCGAAGTCATACACCTTACTTGAAATTGTCGTTGTCGCTTGTCGGAACTTCGGAAGCACTGCTTTTTACACCTGTAGTGGTGCAAGCATGCAAATCGGTACACAATTTGGACAAAGGAATACGTCACTAAATCGAATTTTCAAACGGAGGCTACACATTTTGGTTACTGTACTGAATTGATCGCAATGGAATCAAGCTCAATATATAATTTTCTCGTTTAAATTAGAATAAACGACCAGAAATCGAATCTGTTGCGTTGGCGAAGCTGGCCCATATACAGTGTTGTCATTTTTCGGATAATCATCCTATATTTTCCATTTGATTTAATTATGTAAAAGTTAGTAATTTATAAGGAAATCTGCCAACTGAGCAATTCCATTTTTCCCATTTGCCACAACCTTAGGGCAATCATCTTTCCTATCCCAGCCATGGTTTTAGCAGTGGTGGCTCGTAAAATCCGGCAACGTTGCATATCATTAGATTTTTCTCATCTCTTGTTTTTTTCTGTCTCTTATTTTCTTCTCAATTAAATCAACTATTATCGATGAAAGCACGTTACGACCATAAGGAGCTAAATAATGAGTGACCAAATGATACAGTTTGTGATTGCATTTGATTGTTACAATATTAGTGATTAATTCTAAACATATTGGCTGGTATCATAGCCGGAAGACTCAATTATATAAAAATGAAAATAAATGAATAAATAAATATCCTACATTCAAACCCCTGTAAAATATCGATTCGATCGAGTGCACTGTTCACCCCCAATATTTTGACCTTTTTCCTGCCTTTAAATGACCTTAATGTAACGTTATCAGATTGCACGCGCCGCCTCTGAATAGGATAGCTCCAGTTTCGTAGCTGATAAATTATTTATAACTCCCATCTCCTATGCCATGCAGCGGGTGAACGGCTCTTACCCTCGTTTTTGAAGGCTTCTGTCTGAATAAAGTATCGAAGGAATCGAAGAGACAATTTATATAATTTGGGGGCGATATTGCGATGAGATGACCGTAGGCAAAAGTCAAGCCTCGCCGCATCCAAAAGGTAATTGTTTACTCTCAACAATCTTTCCAGATGACTGCTCAATTTGAATGACCGCGGCAGTCATTGATGACCGTCATTAACTTCTAAGTACGCATTTAATTGTTTTTCAGAGTTGCTTCCTATGGAGTCTGTCGTCAGGTCATTCATTCGGGCCAAAAGAAGAATAGAGTTAAAAGAAAAGGGGGCCAGTAACTGCCCGTGAATTTGCCGCAGAACGCCCGCCACGCCACGCCGCGCCGGACAGTAGTTAAACTTTTTGATTTTTCTGGACATAATTTACAGCTGGACTTTTTCTGTTTAACCTTTAAATGTTTAAAAAAAAATTGTGGAAAATACATTTGAAATTGCGGTTATATAAAAAAATGCAAGTGTTTTAGAGTGGCTATCCGGACACAGAAATTTATATGATTTTTTCTTCTGGAAGGATTTATTGCACGATAAAGAAACTGACACGTAACAGAAATACGCAAAATTTTCTCATCACCTGGATAGTTTCACTAAAATTCTCTGAGTCCGCAGATAGCCACTCTAAAACACTTGCACTTTCGTTGTAAGCCACTATTTTCAATGGATAAATTACAAATTTCAATACTTAGAGGATTGAAAAATATGAGGCAAACACACTAGAATCAGATCGCCTATATGATGCCTTATTTTGAAATAGGGCTTATAACAGTTATAACATGTATCAGCCTCTTTATAGCTATATCTTTAATTTTACCTTAATCGAGTGAAATTTACCATACTTTCTGGCAGACTCCAGAATGAGCTATGTAGATGGTCAATTCCAGTCTTTTTTTCCGTGAATCATTTTTATTTTTGCAGCATTTCGCATCAGTATTGATCGTCCATTTGCGCCCACAGCAAAACCTTGCAAGAGCTTCAATATATACGATAGATTTACAGCTTAAATTGCGTTAGATTCTATGGTGTTTGTAAATAATAAAATATCAAGAATGAAACATTGCTGAAACGAAGAACACAAACTATTCATGTAATGCACGGATTAGATCGACATTCAGAACAACTGAGCGGCCCCACCTCTCCCCCTCCACTCATTTTATTCGCCGTCGACATCATGCTCTTCTCTACTCTAGTCCCTCGATGGAATTTGGTATGGGGGCGTAGCTGAGCGATGGCTCGCCTCTTATTGTTAACTTATGTTTGCCTCCTCTGTTGAACGAGATTGAAGGTTAACATATGTTGAGAGCAAAGAGTAAACAAGAGTCGAAATTTAATGGACAGTCAGCGTGGTCAACGCCAGAGCGGACACGGACATGTATGACGGAGGCCTCTGATTGGCTGATGTGCCTGTGTCCAAACTTTTTCGGTCCCATTTTGGAAACTGGGGTGCATTTTTTGTTCCGAGCAGTTTTCCTCGAAACTTGTGCAAAATCATTCTGTCCAAACTTTGAATTGATTCAGCAGAATTCTATTAATAAAACGGAGATATGAAACGAGACATATTTGTTTGAAACTAATACAGTAGTATAGTCGCAAAGTGAAAAGTACTCTATATATATTTGCACAATTTTGCATGTTTTTTTTTTTTTTTTTTTTTTTTTTTTTTTTTCGCGAGGGTTAAATTGACATTATATGTATGTTGTTTTTTTCCGATGTGTGTCTCACTCAATTTTTTAATTTGTATTATTGTACTTTTCTAATTTGACTCGGTTTGAATTAGTTCTTTACAACTTCTTTGAACCTGCATGTTCAGAACGGTTCTTTACAACCTTTCTAAACCGGTTCGGAGTGGTTCGTAAGCCAAGGATTCGGTTCGGGTCGAGTCGCCCTGGTAAAAATCCTCATCAAATATTGTCAAAAAAATCTCAGCATGTGATTTGGAACCTAATTTCATGTTGATCTCATGATGATTTCATGATGATCTCTTGTTATCTCGTGGTTTAGAAGCTCGAGCTTGCGGGGTTCCATCATCAGTAATGGCTCGTGTAATCTAGCAACTTTTTTGTCATCACAACCTACGAAAAAACATCGATTTCAGGTGAGGCGACGCGACGTGCCTCAGTGACGATCGATTATTTTACCTAGGTATATACATAGGCTTAAATGAAGAACGTCCGACATTGCCAAATTTCACGAGCCGCCACTGGTTTCCATCGAACATCGAGAATCTAGAAATTGCGACAAATCCCATGTAGCATGGATTGCAATTTATCGCAAAATAGTTGTCAAATTTTGGAAATTTTATCATCCGACACCAGTGGCGTGGCTTGCAATGTGGCAACGTATTAGTTTGTCCATTTAAACCCATGAAAAAGATCGAACTGTTGGGTGTTCGGCGAACACCTTCGCATTCGACCTTTCACATGGGATTAAATGCAGACAATACATTGTTGCCAAATTGCACGCTACGCCACTGTATCTGACCATAAAGTTGAAATACATGGCATGAAAGCTGTAACAAAATGGCAAAAAATAGAAACTTTTCGGAGCAGGCTTTTTTTCCTATTCGACTGTTGAAAGTCTCTTGCTCTACTTTTTGCCCAAGTGTCATTTCCACCCATGCCTGGTGTGTCTATGTGTCAAAAGTTGCAACTTGAGGGTGAAGAATCGTCCATAGGTTGTTAAAAATTGCCATTTTATTGCCACTTTGTTGCCATAAATTATTGCAACATTTTAGATTAAAAAGTGCTACATCGGATACGACTAACATGAGCAACCATATTTTCTCGAGGTAACCATGGAAACTTTATCTAACGTACTGTTGAACTTTATCTAACGTACTGTTGGCCTTTATCTAACGTACTGTTGAACTTTATCTAACGAAGGTACTGTTGAACTTTATCTAACGTACTGTTGAACTTTATCTAACGTACTGTTGAACTTTATCTAACGTACTGTTGATCTGTACTCTATGGTTCGTTGCCTCGGAGTTGAATATCCATCAAGCACGACTGTGCGAGCGACCACGAGTTCACGACGCGGCTTGCGAGGTAACCATGGCAACCGTGTCTGGTTGACGCCGAATTTGAGCCACGAGTCCACGACTTACTGGTGAGGGGAGTTCGCGGGGCATAGCGCGAGCCCCGACTGCGAGACCCAGTAACCAATCCACCGATCCTTCGAAGCCTCGAGTCGAGTGGCCATCCAGTTTCTGTCTCTCCAGTTCTTTTTCGAGTCTCGCCGAGGATTGACCTCGGCGTAAAATTCGTGATTCCAGTGTTGTCGCAGTCGCGCTCCGCGCGTTGTCTTTGTCGTTAGTGTTTTGCTCTCTGTGTTTTCTTTTGTGATTGGTGGTGTGTTTGTGCGCGCGCTCAGAAATTGCCTCGCTCTCATGTTGGATAAACATTTTACTTGCACCTCATCTCTCTTCCCAGCAACTGTGTGAAAGGTTAATAAACTTTCAAATATTAATTTTTATAATTTTTTTTAATTAGTTGTATTCCTACTGGAAGAAAAAATTTCCACTGAAAATTACCAGAATTCTAATGAAAAGTTCCCGAAAATAAATGCTGGTTCTTTTAAGTAGAGGTATGGCTACTTTGGAAAGAAATTCTGACATTTTTCACCAGTTTTTTTTAGTAATATTTGCCAGTTTTCAAAAATGGCAGAATTTATGTCTTTAAGTCACTTAGTTTTAAGTCAGACATGTAATGTTTTTTAGGAGTTGAACTGACTGCAAGCAAAGCGTATTTTGAGCTGCTGCTCTTCATTGTAAATTTCATTTACTCGCAAGAGTACATGATTTTGCCGTTTTTCTTTTTTTCCCCCATTTTTCGATAATCTGGACGAACAGTTTGAAACACAAGGAAACTGCAAGGTTCGGGTTAAAATTGAGGCCAGAAATTGTTGAAAACAAACAAACAAACCACCAAACATCAGTGAAATACATTCTAGAAGAGCGGTCTTTATTCCATCATGAATAACTTGATTTTTTTATGGGAATCACCACGTCGTAAAAGCGTCAAAATCGATGATAGTAAATGGTCTCAATTTATACTTTAAAAGCGTATTTTTACGAATGATCAAGCGTACCTAACCTGCGTAACGTGCTTTCTTGACCAAACGGAGTTGTTGCTAACCAGCAAGCATCAGGCTCAGCTCACCTGAAGCTAACCCCTGCTATGGAGTGGGCGGAGGGGGAGGGGCGAGGAGGGCTCAATATATAGGGCAATCGTCGAAAGCAAGAGGGTTCGTTCGTCGAAATGCAAATGCGGTCCCTGAACCTTACTCAATCTCACGGGTGGATCCAAAACTCGCGAAGGGGGGAGGACTACTAATTTTTGCCCCCCGGTGACCCTTTATTTTTATTTTCTCTCTTTCCTTTCTTCCTTCCTTCCTCGTATTTTCCCCTCTTCATTGGCTGAACAAGGGGGGTCTCCTCCTTGACCCCCGTATCCCCTACTGCTTCATCTATAACCTAACGTATACAGGAACAATACCTAATTAGGAGGCTGATCTAGATCTAGACGAACAAACAACCCAAGTTTTTCGCAAAATTTGAGGTTCGCGCGGTGGGGTTAGCTAGAAACGATATCGACGTGGTCTCACCGTCTTACTACCCACGCCTTTTCAAAAATTCCCGATGCCTTCTTTTTTATGGGCATGCTTTTTTGAAAACGGGTCGAAATCGAACTTGAATAATCTATGATATCTAAAAAACGAAAAAAGGTAATGACCTCCGATTTGTGCCATAATTCTCAGTTTTTTAAGTCCTCTATAACGACGAATCACAAGACATAGACTACCATATAAAAATTTCGAGTCAGACGGCTAATCTTTCCTTTGGGGGTGGGGGGAGGGGGGGGGCTTCAACGTGTTGACCTCTTCAAAAGATAGTTTTATATGATCATGAACATATCCATATAGTTTCATTTTCTTTTTGGCTGCAGGCGTTCAAAAGTTATTTGGGACTTTTAAACCACCCTGTACTATGTAAGTACTTACAATGTATCTATTTATAGCCCCGGTGGTCAGTGGCCGGCTTTTTGCATGAGCTCGCGGCGCTGTGTAATCGGTATCCGTTGACTGATGATAACCGATTACAGATACAGAGGCTACAAGCAGCCATCAGCTCCGTCGTCTGGTCGTTGAATCCTGTTTTCTGCAAGACTCAGTCAACTCCACATGCGATGTAGATGCAGCAAATGCAATGGAGCCAAAGAGACAAGAACGTTACATAAATTGATCTGGATGAGCAACTTTCAGCTTCGATATTAAGTCATTGAGCTAGGAAAGGAAGGAAGCAGCGCTCACGCTAGTCTATGATGCAAGGAAAAGAATCAATCTCCGGCTCTAGAGACGCGCCGCGGCCGCCGGCGCCGGCGTATTTTCGGACTCCGAATGATTACATCTGCATTTTAATAGTTCTTTTCAAAAAAATGATCAATAAATATATTTCCTATGTATATACTTTTTGCTCGAAATTAAAAATCAAGAAAAATGTTTACTCTCCTCCAAAACACATTTCCCCTTAATTCTCATGGATCCCTACGATGGCGTAACAATTGCCCCCGTGCAACCCCCCCCCCCCCACTCTGAAAACGCCAAAACAAGGAAATATGTAATGCCTGGTAGTGGCAAAAAATAGGCAAAAATTGAACTTAAACTTCCTCCTCCTCCCGGATATGATTTCCGTCTCACCAAGTTATGAATGACTGTATGCATATTGCATATACATTATGCTTTCTCCTTACAAAGTCACTAGAACAACTCTCTCTATTCATATTCAACAAAATAGGCAGTGGCGGATCCACTGGGGGGGGGGGGGGAATGGGGGCACGTGTCGGGTGTCCGCCCCACCAGAAGCCTCAAATGTTACCCTTTTTTCAACATTTACTTAATTGCCCAAAATTTGCAACAGCATAAGGCTTGAAATTTAAAAATTCATGCAGGCGTGCCCCCTTTTCCCCCAGGAAAATTTTCTGGATCCGCTCCTGAATATAGGTAATATCCAACGATATTTTTAATAGAGGTATCGTACACACGTTTACATGGTATAACGTGATAACATCACTATCGCTTGATACTTTAAGCTGAGTTCTGCTTTGGAATCAGTATAAAAGTGCTTATACAAGGAAGAAAGAAAAAATCGTTGGGAACCAGCTATTGGATTTTACCTACCATTGTAGAACACAAGTCTCTGGGAAAGCTGCGCGTCGATTACCTCCAATGGAAATGGAAGTCTCACCTCTCTGATGAGTGATGCTCACACGTTCTGAGGTTCAAGTCTTTTGTCGCAGAGTGCGGTAGTGCGGCACTCAGTGGATTAAAATCTGAATTTTTCTGGACAAGTGGATTAAAATCTGAATTTTTCTGGACACAGCGCTTGTACTAACTTGTTTTTTTCATCTGTTGTACGAAAGTAGAAGTATAAAATAATCGATACTTTTGACAAAGGGGAGGAGCGGCGCTACCCCGTCTTGCACTTAATCTTACGTATTTAACTAATAAGACCCTTTTTTTTGTGGTCCGATCAGACTTTGCCCCCCCCCCCCTAGAAAAATTTGAAATGACGCCCCTGATTTGTACTGCACAATTCCAATCTGAAAATGGATGCCCCTTAGTAATAAACTGTCCTAATGACGAAGGGGAAATGTAAAACATCCAGAAATCTGATTGGCTTAAATGCTTTTTTCAAACGTGAAACCGACAACTGATTGGTCTGTTTTGAATTTTCCGCGCTTCTTACTAGAACGGTCAATTGATTTTTCAAGTGCTCAGGCAGGGGTGAATGGTACGTGGACCTCGGGGTACCACGATGCAGGTAATAAAGGATTTAAGTTAATCATTCAATTCGAGTTTTCATTATATTGCTGTATTCTATTAGTATTAGTATGGTCCAAGATCTTGATTTTTATTCATAAAGATTGGTGTCTGGAAAATTCCGTATTCTTCTCCATCGGTGCGCTGATATGGGGCGCGCGTGTATGCCACTGATTTGAGCACGTCACCAGGCACCTGTATATGAGTATTGAGTATGTGTCCGTGTGTGTATGTGCGTATTCACGTATACAGTGCCGTGCGAGTAACATTATGGGCTTTATATATTTTCAGAGAAAGGCAAAGTCATCATAGTCATGACTGCGCCAGTATTACTTTAAGGCAGTGTTGCCGAATGGAGCTCTTGCACGGTTTTGCTGCACGCAAATGGAGTATCAATTCCAAAGTAAAATGCTGATAAAATAACGATGAGACCATTAAAAAAGTGTAAAACTCTCTCCTCGCAGAAAAAACTTAACTTGAAATTTCGGGTGATCACCCTTGCATGTATGCACCAAGCACCAATCTCGGATTCGGACCCCAAATAAAAGAACATATCCTACAAATTTGAACAATGAGATTAATGAATTTGCTTTCAAAAAGTAAATTTGAAGGAATTAAAGGTCCATTTATACACATTTTGTCACTAGGAGCACGGTGATAACTACCTACAGAAAAGTTCTACGTTGCGTGGTAAACGAGGAAGACGGCACTTAATTTCATGTCCTGTTCTTTTGTTTGGGGTCCGAATCCAAGGTTGGTGCATACATGCAAGGTAGGTCACCCGAAATTTCAAGTTAAGTTTTCAGGTCACCCGAAATTTCAAGTTAAGTTTTCTCTGCGAGGAGTGAGTTTTACACTTTTTTAATGGTCTCATCGGTATTTTTGCAGCATTTTACAACAGAATCGATAGGCTATTTGTCTACATAACAACCTTGCAAGAGCTCCATTTGGCATAAAAGTCGGAAAGTTTACTTTTGAGTTAAATAGGATAAATTGAAGGGAACTCCGATAAACGGCAACACTGCTTTTAGGATTGTGAGCGAGGGCGTCGGTCGTCAGGACTCGCGCGAGTCGCGACGCAAAATTAAAAGTAATTTTTTAGTCTCGACTTGAGTTCATACACTCTTATAGTGGGTATGACTGGACGGGAGGTGGGAACTCTTCGTCCTTGTATCCTGCAACACATATTTATGTATTATATCCACCCGCACTGGCTTGTTCCGTTTAAACGCGCTCTTGTTCTGCCACTTGAGCGGCTCACTGTCAGGGTGACTATAGCGTTATCTTTCATGTTTTTCTATTTTTTTTTTTTTTTTTTTGCTCTCTCTTTTTGTTCTTTCGTCCTTTTTAATGTTTGATGGTTTTTGAATTGGTTCCCACGCCTCTCTCACACCAAGCTATTCATTTTCTTTACGGCTATAGAGACAAAAATAGAGACTGCGCATTAGGAGGTCTCTTATTTTTGGAATTTTTGAATTTCAACCGTCCCCCCCCCCCCCCAAAGTTGTTCCTTTTGGTTAGAAAACACCCCTTTAAAAGTTTGAGCTCGATCGGACAATTTTAAATAGTGCCGCATCGGTCTTAAAATTGCGAAGCGGAACTTTCAACTTTTGAATTATCGCGTTTTCCCGCCTTTTTGGATGGACGTTTCACCCCCGCGCATACAACTTTGGGCGTCAAAATTTGCGCAGTGCGCATACACGCACCCTTTATGCTTTCAACAATGGCGACGTGTGCAATCTGGCAACAGTGCATTCAGTTCGTTGAAAGACATGAAAAAAGTCGAAATATTAGAGCTTCACAGCTCACTCTCTCGAATCGATATTCTACGTGGGTTTAAATGGACTATACGCAACGTTGCTAGATTGCACGCGCCACATACCGCTATGGCTTCCTTTGCTACACAAGTGAGGTATGGTTGGATTATCCAACTTGGATACGGCTCATTTCAAAAACAAATAGAGAACCAGTCACGTATGCTACGCTTTCCTTGTTATGAAAGTGAGGCAAGTAAAATGGGCTGGGTCTCTATTCAGTGTCTTTGCTCATTTTTTCCAGAATTCACTGAAATAACAGTCAACAGTTACCTGCTGTTGAGTGATGCAATTCAATTCTTAAGACCTAATTTTAATTTTTGAAAAAATATGACTTTGAAATTAGTTGTCTGAAACTGTTTTTCTTCTTTGTCACTTCAGAAATCTAAGTAAGTAGTAAATGTATGAGTTAAAGCTCACATATTTTGCGCATGATGGGATTCTGATCAGTAACGGTGCCTGCTTCCAAAAATGCACCAAAACGCATCGATGATTGGTTGTTTAGTAGCAAGTCGCAACTTTTTGCTAACCCATAACTGCTCGCACTGATCAGTACGTTTTGATGCATATTAGAGGCAGTATAACCGTCTTTTGAAAGAAACCCGATTCACAAAATACGTTTCTTCTAGCCCTAGTTTTTATTTTATTTTTCATTAATTAGATTATAATTAACATAGTGGGGGTTTTATAATGCTAGACTGGTTCTGGTATACTTTAGTGCGAACGTTTTTAGGTTTTTTATTTGAGTATAGGATTTCTCAGACTTACAATTAGATCTCTGTTCCAGGAAAAATACAGTTGTATTCCCCCCCCCCGCATAAATATATTTTCAAATATTACCGACTACAAAAAGAAATAATCGAAAAACTGCCTATTTTGGAGTTCATTTGAATCAAGTTCAATCTTTCCGCAGCACTACATAACAATGTTAGATTTCATTTCAGAAATGTGTTGACGCGCGTTTTACCTTAAAGTTGTACGTTTGTCCTACCCGTCACGTGATGATAACCCATCAGAGAAACCCGCGCAAGTTAAATTTTAAACATATCTACGTATCTTTCCCACCCATCTAATTTATTCATTGTATAGTAGCAAGTTAAAAATAATGACTTCTTACGCGAAGAACAGTTTAAATACCTTGAGAAAGCGCGCGTCCCGCGTATTATTCTTCTTTCTGCGCGCGCATGTTTTGGTTTTACTTTGCATCTTAACTTCCTAGGCAACGGCGCGTTGGAATAAGAATCGTTGAATATTATCACGCTTTTAACACTTCACCTCTCATACCGAGGAGTTCATAATACATATTCAGGATGGTTCACGAAACTATCCATTTAAGTAACAGATAGTGTATTTACTATCTACATGTGTTTAGTTGTTTAGATGATTCAGGGATTTTAAGTTCATATGAAGACCCTGGCGAAAGTTGTCACTCAGGTATAGCCTTTTTGTCACCTTTGCACTTTTCTGTGATTGTTTTAATTGGGTGTTATTTCGTATAACACGTTAAGTAGTCATTCAATTATTGTTCTTTCTATCGTTGTACTCCATGGAAGAATATAATACAAGTTATATTTTTTTTAATTTTTCAATTGATAGTTAATTTGTGATTAACTCTTCTATTCTGTTTCATTTATTTTCTTATTATTTCTGATTTTCATATATAACAACAATTGTATCGCGCTGGCGTTTTACATTCAAATTGTTGCAGCTTTCATAAAAATGGGGGGGGGGAGAGAGCAGAATAAGAAGAAGAAGGAAAAAAAACCGCGGAAAATCACGGAGCAAAGCAATTTGGTCTTTAATGTATTTTTGATCCCCTTCATATTTCCCGCGGTAATGTCTGCCTGTCTCGTTTCGCTGATAAAAGATAACTATCATAGAGGTCATTATATTATCATCAAATGCTGGAGGAGAGCACACGTTACTTCCGGGGTTGTCAATCTTTCTCTATGGAGACTTAATTTTGTTTGCGATAAGAAAAAAATGAGCACCCCTCAAAGAGTAGTAGAGAATGATAGGCTGGCACGTCCAATGGCCAAAGCTGATGCCGAAACGTAGCGTTAGAGAGAGGTGCAACTGCGAGCAAAGTGCAAGTGGGTGTTCAAGTTAAAGTTCAGCTACCCAAACTATAGACTGAGGAGAGACATCTTCTGAATTATTATGGGTACGTACTATCACATGATTCTAAAATAGACTATGAAAATAAAAGTTTATATTTGAAAATACCTGAAACATAATTGTATTGTGCTTACACAAAGTTATTTTAAAAATTTATTGAGCGTATAAAATCTTCTGTCAATGTGTTAACGAAAAGTTTTTTAAAAATTAAAATTTTAGCGAGGGTCGGTAAAATATCCTGTCGATCTGCGTTAGCAAAAAGTAATTTTAAAAATAAAATTTTTAGTGAGCGTCTAAAATCTCCTGTCAACGTGTTAGAAGAAACTTGGGTATTTAAAACTTAAAATTTTTGAAAATGACTCAAAATCATCCGTCAATGTGCAACGAAAAGTTGTATACCTATTTCAAAATTAAAAATTTAATGAGTGCCTAAAAACTCCCGTAAATTTTCTAACGCAAAAGTTTCTTGAAAAGTTAAAAATTGTAAATTTAGTGAATATCTAAAATCTCCTATCAATAGGTCTTTTGCAAATTTTACATCCAGCAGTACAGAGTCAGTCAAATTTCGTGTGAAACAACTTGAAAATAACATTAGAAGGATCAGGAAGATCCTTGTTCAAACAAGAGTCCAAAATGACTGTCGTATAGCGAGTCACAATCGGGGAATCTCATCTAATTGCTGCTTTCTCTATAGGAATAATGATTCATTACTGTAGAGCATAAATAATGGAAGGGCATCTCATTGGTAAATTATGAATCGCTATACTCAATAGCGCGGTAGCGGGATAGTCATCTTCATCTTGGAATTTTCTTCATTTGTATTTATTATTGAGCTTAAGAGTCGATGTTGTAACTTTACGGTGCTAGCAAACGTTATTTTCAAGTAACACCACACTGAAGTTGACCCTCTTATCTCTTTATATGTACAGCAAAAGTTGGCAACTGATCTATTTTAAACATGTATCATTTTTTGGCTCTTTTAAATTGTACTCCAAATCGTCAACGATTTAAAAAAAAAAAAAAAAAAAAAAAAAAAAAAACAACAACAACAACAACAACAACAAAAAGAGAGAAAAAACCCGACAATAACAATGTTCCAGGCCAAATAAAACAAACTCGCGATCATAGTAACAATAAGTTAGCACCTATAAGACAGTTTTGTTAAGATGGCAGGATCAGTGGGAGTTGGACCACAACAGAGGGTCTCGTGGTGGAGGGGTGGGGGTGGGGCTGGTCTCGAGCGGAAGTCGTCGTATAACTCGGACATTGGCCTTGCAACTCTACGGTATAATCTTTTGTCACACCCTATCATCCTTGTGGAATGAATATTATGAACGCTACCTATATAGTTCGCGTATCGTATCGATTCAATATTAACCTTATGACCGAATCATTTCGATCCGCGATCAGGGTTACGCCGCACGAGACTCGGATAAGATTGGGGAGGCAGGTAACGTTCTGATCTTTGGGGACAGTTACACACTATAAATGCACAGCAGTGGCGGATCGTGCAATTTTGCAACACCGGATCCTCTCTATTTAAACCTACGTAAAATAATCGATGTTCAGGAGATGCATTGCATCCCCTAGAAATCGATACTTTTCTATTGGTTTAAATGGCAAAACACATGGTTGCCCAATTGCACGAACCGCCACTGATGCACAGTTAGCTTCCACTTTGACTGACGCCTTTTTCGCATCGAACGGCTCTATCGACACAGCTTATTTTGTGCCATCGATTGTTGATGTTGAGCGCAGCGGGCAGCGGATTCTGCGGCCGCGGCATGACACAACTAGGTACACACGTTTCACATAGAACTCAATAGAAGTCAGTTTGCGAGTTTGGTGCCGTTAATGAGATACTCGATGACTCGACCCGTCATCAGTCGCGTTGCCGGCGATGCGTGCAATCTGGCAACTTTGCTTTCAGTCCATTTAAAAAAAGTCATGAAAAAGGTCGGAATATTGCTGGTACACAATGCACTCTCTCGAATAGATATTTTAAACGGATTCAAATAGACAAAAAGAAACGTTGCCGAATCGCACGCGCCGCGACGCTAATGCCCGTAACTTATCGGACCGAAACTCGGATATTTCCGAACATCATATGTTTCTGTTGTTTACTGTCAACGCAAATAATGCGTTGATATTTTCATGCAAAAATTGTGTACCTGTGTATATTCCCACTTATTTTCAGCTGCAACATATTAGTAATCACTAATCATTAAACTCACTGCTTTGTTGTCTCGCCGTTTTTTGTTCATAATCTTGTTTCGCATTCATAAAATTATACCCGAGACACTGGCGCAACCAGGATCTCTTCCATCTCTCTCATTTCCCATTTGAATGTATAAGTAGAAAAAGGACAGAAAGAGGGGTGTTACATCTTGATGAAGGATGTGGAATATTAATAAGGATAAATAATTATACTCGATGGATACAGGATAGGACAATTATATATTGATGATAAAACATGTTGAACTTATACGTATGACTTATGCGACTGGGAGCCTGATCGGGATTGAATGAAAAGCAAAGAGTGAGGTTAATAACAACCGATGTGCATCGATGATGCTGACATCGCTGACTATAGATACAACAGATTCTCCCCCCCTTATTTTGAGAAACAACGATAAAACAAATAAAAAATTTTCTTCTCAGGTACTGGTACTTTTATCACAGATAAGACAAATCAATAATTAATTTGGGAGGATTAATTTAGGATACAGTTACCCTCAGTCTTTTTTTTTTTTTAAAGAAAAATTAGGTTTAAATCTCTTACGTCATATTTACAATAAAGAATAAGAATAAGAAAATAATAGGAACTTTGAGTCCCGGAGGGACGGAATGATAACAAATTAAAAGTTTATCTTCAAAATGATTTAAAGATTTATATACATTTCATTTACCTACAAATCAGTCAAATCATATTCCCCTAAATATCTCGGTGTCTTTTTCTCCCTTTGAGGACGGGTTGATGATGAAGAAGAAGATGCAGCACTCATACTTAAGTTCTTTTTCATTGGACTTCTGAGATCAACGAGGGGAGGTTTCTTCCTGACATGAGGTTGACCACTGGTAGAAGGTTGTTGTTGGATGATACACGGTTTTTGGAAAGCAGGAGGTTTGTAGCTGGTGGACGGTTTCTTGATGATTGGACGGAGAACTCGAGAGCAAAGCGGATCAAAAAGAAAAGATTGATTTGATGCCGGTTTTGATTCTTCAACGGTGTCAATTGGCTTCTGATGTGTTGATTTATCGAAAGTAACTTGCTTCCGGTTGACACTTGTTTTTAAGAGTTGGTTGATGTGTCGCTTCACTTCTCTACCTTCGTCTAGTTTTACGATGTAATGAAGTAATCCTAGCTTCCGGATTATTTGACCAAATTTCCAGATGAAACGGTTATTAACTAGGAACCGAGCTTGGATACTATCGCCAACTTGCAAAACTCTTGTTTTGGGTTTCAATTTCTGAGGTGACTTGGCTTCTTGATGTGGTCGCATGGCATCAAGCTTAATTTTTATCTTACGATTGAGATAGTTTTCAGCAGGTGTTTTTCCATCGACCAACGGTGTAGCTCGATAACGAAAAAGAATTTTCTGTACTTTTTCATGAATTGATAACTTTTCATTTGACATGGTTTTCAAACGGCGTTTCAGAGTTTGTACGTTCCTTTCCGCCAACCCATTTGTTGCTGGATGATTGGGCGCAGTAAATTTCTGAACGATGCCGTTCGATTTACAATACTCTGTAAAATAATCACTAGAAAAGATTTTTGCGTTATCAGATACCATAACAGAAGGATAACCATGAAAGAAAAGACTTGGTCGAGTAATTTGATAGTGTTGCTTGAAGTAGGGGCTTCGTTTTGTAAGATTTTGATTTCAGCCCAACGCGATTTAGCATCAAGAATAATTAGAAAATGACGATTATCTAATGGACCTGCATAGTCGATATGAATCCGATCCCAGTTATTTTCTGGAGGATCCCAGTGGTGAAGTGGAGCTTTATTTGGTTGGTGTTTTACTGAAGCACATTCAGGACACGATTTGACTAGGTGTTCAATGTCTTTATCGATATTTTTCCAATAACAATATCGACGAGCCAATTGCTTCATTTTGGTAGACCACGTAGAATTTGTTCAAAAATTCTGTTAAATTCCGATGGTGCTGGCTTGATACCGAAACTAAGTCTATTCATCCTGTAAGTGCCACGATGAGTCGAAATAGTTTGGATGACGCTACTCTGTTCATCAACTTTCAGATGAAGGTACGCTTTAAACAAATCCAGGGTACAAAAATATTTGGAGTTGCATAAGCTGTTCAAAACATCTTCGATTTTTTTGATTGGATAATTAGAGTTTACTAAGCACTCATTGACGCCGACCTTGTAGTCAACGCATAATCGAACTGAACCATCAGTTTTGGGATGGCAACAAGAGGCGAACCCCAATCACTGGTTTCACATTTAGTAATTATCTCAGCAGCCTCTAAAGTGTCTAATTCTCTCTCAACTTTTTCACGTAGGGCATACGGAACTTCTCGTTCTCGGGTATACGATGGTTTCACTCCTTCTCTGAGCTGCAGTTTGACTTCAAATTTTGGAACACATCCCACTTTTGGGACAAACAAATCATGATATCTTCTTTCGATGTCGTTGAGGGTTGTAGACAGTAAAAATTTCTGGAGTAGTATTTGATGGCTTAAAATTGGTTCTTGATCTAATTCATTCAAATTAACGTTCAAATGTCTTACCAAATTCGTCCGAAGAGGGCATCAAGTCCATTTGGCACGATAAACAATTCTTCGATGGAGCTGGTTTCTTGTATTTCACTTCTACTTGGATTGTTCCATAAGGCACAAAAATTCCCGTGTAGGATCGGAAGACTACCTTAGTTGGATTCAACGGCTTCTTGATATTCAACTTCTTGAATTGTTGCATAGGCAATAGAGAGTGAGCTGAACCAGAGTCAACTTCGAAGCACTGTGAAACATTGTCGATAGAAACATTAATAAAATACTTTTCTGCATCTTTTCGAGAAATTTGATTAGAGACGCTCTTCACGCTGCCTTGATTGTTGGATGGATAAATATCAAGTTTTTAATGCTGTAAGTAGGATAGCACTCGTCTACGGATTCATCATCGGACAAGTTGAGAACTCTAGATTGTCGCTTCGATAAAAGATTTTTACGCAAACTCTTCTACATGACCAACTTATGACATGCTTTACATTTGAATTTAGATGCGTCATTATAACAGTCAGATACACGGTGGTTATCTTCCACATCTAAGGCACATGTTATAAACCTAACTTCTCATAGTCAATTTTTGATTTACGACTACCATTATATCTTGAATTTGAGCTATTGAAGGATTTTGAGTTGGAGCGATTAAAAGAATTTGATCGATGTGAGAAAAGGATTTTGATCTACTAGATTGCGAATTGGATTTGGATCGATTTCTACTTTGATGATTACGAAAAGAGACTTTGTTAATTTCTTCTTGAGCATGTGAAGTAGAGCTGGCAAAAGGTTGAGAAAAAAAATCGGTAGAACAAAATTATCGGAAAAAGTAAAAAAAAGTACTATCAGAGACATTCCATAAAGCAAAAATGATGGGAAAAAAACATGGGATTAATATTGATAGTAGGAGGAGAAGAAAGCATCAGTTGACCAAGTCATAAAAAAATTTAGCAAAAGATGAAAAGTCAAAGGAAATAATCGCAGAGGAGATGCAGTAATTTGCAGGGGGTGAAGAAACTAAATCATGAGTGTGAGTGGGATATGTTAGAAGAAGAGTGGGAAGAGAATGAAACTAGTGTGAGTCTGACGGGGGCGAGTGAAGAAAAAGTGAGAAAAATAATAGAGGGAATGGATCCAAAAAAAGGTGCAGGAATTGACGGAATAAGAATGAAAGATATTCAGAGAGGAGGAGACGCCTTAATAAAAGTTGTGACAAAACTTGTGAATCTATCGATAGGCACAGGCGTCCTTCCCAAAGGCATGAAACGAGCCATAATTAGGCCTATATACAAAGGAGGTCATAAAGCTGACTATGGAAATTACAGACCAATCAGCATTCTGGGAAGCCTACATAAAATAATAGAAAAATACGTGTCAGAGATATTGATAAATTATGTTCAGCAGCATAAGCTCATAAATGAAAATCAATATGGATTCCAAAGAGGTAGAAATACAACCATGCTGCTGAACAAATTTGTTAGTAATGTCTATTCAGCCCTCGATAAGAGACAGCACGCTCTGTGCCTATCGATAGATTTCAAAAAAGCGTTTGACACCCTGCCACATAAATATATATTGAATGCAATTAAAGACATTGGAGTGTGTGAAAAAATGTATGCATGGATGAGTGACTATTTGAATGGAAGAACGTTTAGGGTAAAAATTGGCGGTGAGTATAGTGCTGAAAAAGAGCTAGATATGGGGGTTCCACAGGGATCCTATCTCGGTCCAATACTTTACATAATATTCACCAACTCTCTAGCAAACCTGTTAAAAAAATTAGGCGTTGAATTCTACATGTACGCCGATGATACATTCCTGGTGGTTGCGGGGTGGAATTTACAGGAAATCTACAGAAAAATGCAAGTAGCAGTACTAGAAATACAGTACTGGGCCCACGACCACAAAATATTTTTCAATAAAAAAAAAAACGGCGTACATGCTGATACGGAACCCGAATAAAAAAGAGATGGGACCCAAAAGAAAAATCATTTTTCATAGCTTGGAATGTTTGCATAATTCGAGGGATGAATGGAAAGGATGCTTGTGTGAGGATGAAATTCAGAGAGTAAGAAGTATGAGGTACCTGGGAGTGATTATTGATGATAGATTGGATTGGAGAAAGCATGTGTTGAGTGTGTGTGGAAAAATGAGAAAATGTTTGGGAATCATGTATCTAATGCGCAATAAAGCCTCAATAAAAACCAAAAAATAATTTACACAGCTCTAGCCGAATCCCATTTCAGCTACGTCTTACTGCATGGGGTAGAATTAGAAAAGATCTAAGGAACAAAATCAAATCAATACAAAAGAAGATCTTAAAATACGTCTTTAACAGCAAACCAAACCATCTTAAAATGGATAAAGAGGAGCTATTCACCATCGAGGGAAAATATGTCCACAATTTGCTGGTCCAGTATTACTGGGACGAGGAAATAAAACCAGAGAGCGAGTTGAGACACAGTGAGAGATCTAGCGGGGTAGAGAAGTTTAGACACGTTGCAAGAAAAAAAATCAGAACCAAATATGGAGAGGGAGATCATAGATTCCTCGTCCCAGTAATATGGGAATATGTGCCTGAAGAGCTGACTCAATTAGAAACGTTCCAAAGTGTTAAAGTGCAAATAAAAAATTGGTTATTTTCCAAAAGGGGAAAAGATGTAGTTCAAACCATTTTTAAGTAGATTCCTTTAAGAATATAACATAAAAATCAAAATAGGAAAAAAAGAAAGAAAATAAAAGAAAAAAAAAAAAAACCGGAGGCATAAAATTGTTAAAAATAAAACGGGAGCGCCACCATCCAGGGTTGGGGGGGGGGGTTTAGAGAAGAAAGAAGAAAAAATAATTTTAAGAAGAAATCTCATTCATTGCCTTATTTGTTTATTTTAATTGTAAAAAAGTTGAACTCATTAATATAAGGAATTAAAATTTATGGCAGTATTACAATTTTAAGAGTAATTTCAAATTGAAAAAAAAAAGGGGGGGGAAAGAAACATTATTATTTATATTATTATTTATATAAAATGTTAAAAAAATTGTCGCTGTGGTCGATAGCCCCGATTGTGGGGCTGACCAGTTTATTTTATTGTAAAAATCTGTAGAACATTTACTTTCAATAAAGCGTTAAAAAAAAAAAAAAAAAAAAAGGAAATTTGCAAAGGCTCGGTTCAGTTGTATTAAACCTTTTACGACCAGGTTACAAGGGCAAATCAATGTTCGCCTGTGCTCTAATTAAGTGAGTAGTTAAATGTTCCTACATCGCGGTGCTGATTTTGCATTCGAGGAAATATTATTTTTCAACGATGTGGAGTCGCAAATTATTGTGAATACAAAACTGAGAGCGTTTAAGGTAGATCAAGTCGCACAGAATCGAGTGTACCCTGGCGTGGTATTTAAAGGGTCAAGTATCGATATCGATTATTTTTAATAGCTTTTTTCGAAAAGTTTGAAGTCGAAATAATCAAATCGAACTTTTCAGATTTTAGATTTCTTTTTTATACCGAATGAAATGTTATTCCAAAGTTAGCAGGACGCTACAAACGCAACAGGACGTTGCATTGCCCCCCCCCCTCCCACCACAATATTAATGGGGAAAATTTCACCAAAAGTTTCGTACTAAAAATTGTTCCGTGAAGTTCTATGACCGAAATTCCGTGGGCCTTTAAATCCCACAGAATTCCATGAAATTATATGGAATTCTGTTGGCCACTCATGGAATTCCATGAAATTATATGGAATTCTGTTGGCCACTCATGGAATTCCATGAAGATTTTATTTGTAATTTCAAGGAATTCTGTAAAGATTTTCCAAGTAATTTCATGAAACTCTATAAAAGGCCCACGGCGAATTCTCTATAATTTTATGAAATTTCTTGGGAGGTATATATTATGGTCTACAGAATTTTGCCGTGAAACTTTACGAAACTGTTTTATATCATGTTAGAATCATCCAAGAAATATTAAGGTAACTGCTCTAGATAATATCCTTCAATTGAGGAGTTCTCTGGAAGAGAGGCGTGATTGCTAAAATCGAGTTTTGAGATAATCAGCTTTGAATATTTCAAACTGCTACCAACCAACTGCTATCAACCAAGTGCTACCAACCGAGATTTAAAATGCTATATTTCCCTCAATTTTTGAGATACTGGTGTGAAATTCGGTACACACATAAATGAGGATATGTAGCATTGAATTAGTCGTTCTCCGGAAAAACGGCGTGAGTGCGCTCACGCCTCTCTTCCACCGACCTCCTCAATTTCTGATGTAGATTCCTCTAAAATTTTTGCGGCAATATTATCTCCAAAAGTTCGCATCACTATCACTATCCCTAAAATTTTACCTACGGTAAAATAGAAAAATCAAGGAATTTTGGGGAAACGAAGCCAACTTTTAATACCGTCGCAAATCGCAGTGGTCATTTCATTGATAACTTCAAATCTTTACAAAATTTTTTTTCAACGAGCGTTTATTGACTAATATGCTGCCCAGTGTCTACGCAACCGACATAATACTTTACGTGAAAACGAAGACGAGTTGCCCTCTGAACCTGTGAACTAAAAACGTTTCACGAAGTTATATCTATGAAAACATTTCTTGATGAATGAAATTATACTCTTCGAGACCCCAGTGAATAATGCCGATCGAACACCTTGTGAACCCTGAACGTACGCTTGCGATTCGTATCTTTTAAATAATTTGTGAGAACTGGGGAGCGATTATGAATGATCGTCGTAATCAGATTATGACTTGAAGATCGAAATAATTTCATGTAACCTTATGAGTTGCGTCATTTCGATGTGAGCTAAGATTCTGATCGAAACCCTTCGATCTCTTTAACGAAGAGCCGATAGATTTGATTCACTCCAACGAGCTGTATGACTATAGAGCGGCCTTGTGGAACATTTTTTAGAATACACCACGGAGGCAACCGGATGGATTTCAGCTAATGGGAGAAAAAATTGAATCAGCTCCTAATTTTGACAGTTTTTCAGATCTATACTAACTTTTTTTTTTCTGTCGTGCTGATGTGGTGTGTATCTCAAACAAAAAAATTTACGGTCAAGTTTAGACCACTTCACAAATATTTTTTTTCCAATTGAATGGTCAAAATTTCAGCCTATGGCGACGTTATTTTGGATTTTAATCAGTCTAATGATGCTCTTTCATCCACAATTTGTTACGAAGTAAAGAAGAAATTTCGTTTTTTCTGAATCCTTTCTACAAGTTTATAAGCAATCAAATGAACGTAGAAAGTTTTTAAATTAGCTTATCGTATTTTTGCGTCCGTGACAGATCAAATTCGGAGTAAAATTCCATTAATGGAATTTTCGGAATTCCACTCGGAGAGCGGAAGGAAGGAAGGAAGGGAGAGAGAGAGAGAGAGAGAGAGAGAGAGAGAGAGAGAGAGAGGAGAGAGAGAGAGAGAGAGAGAGAGAGAGAGAGAGAGAGAGAGACGACGAAGTCATAGATCCGCCAGTGTTTACGCGATCTCGTTCATCTGAACGATACGTACATTCAGAGAATTGTACTCATAATACACACAGTATGCCCCAAAGATCTTTAATTTCCAGGTTCAATTTGAAAAACAGGATCCTTATTTTGATAAATAACAGCCCTGCTCGATAGCCGGAGGTTCGCAGCATTTCTTTCACATAAATCAATAGACGATTCCTCCGCCGTACACTTAACGAGCTGGCCTGTTGTTCATTGGAATGAGATAAGTGTTTGTCGACTATAGCGGCTGGTAAGTACTTGTGAGACACACTGTAGACTGCCATTAGGTTCTCGTGTATACCTACTCTCATTACAACAGTGAATCGGCGCTGACAATGAGCTCACTCAATTTCGTATCTTATTCTTTTCCGTGCGTCCTTCAGAGAGGAGTCGAGGTATTATTACTTGCAATTCTTGATTTTTTTTAAAAGATGAGAAAGTCACTGCGAATACTTTCTAAACCGCAGCGTTGACAAAGCATTAGTCTTGGGATCATTCGAACATTCCGTTTGAATGTTTGCGACAAATCTAATCCAAACATTAAGTTTTACGCTCTTGGTGACTATCTCTGTGGTTTGAAAAAACAGTAAGATTCATCCGTATTGAGATGGGTCGTGGATGTGAAATTTGCATTGGGTTTCCGCATTGAACCATGGTTATGTCATTGTTCAGTAAAGGTACAACCACTTTTTTCGCACGCACCATCCATGGTAAAAGATATGAAGAGGAACATTCCATTCATAACGCGCAGTATATAGCAAACGTTTGCTACGGACCCATTCGACATGCGGTTGAGTGAATGGGTCTGTTGCAAACTTTTGCTACAACGATTGAGAGTGTTTAATCTAATGTAAAATCGCCCGAAAAGTCCAATTGTGGCATCAGAAAGCCACGAAATGAGATAATAAACTCACAAGAAGCGTATAATGAAATCCAAGATGGCGGCAAAATATCGAGCAATCCGTATGCATGCACCACGAACATTCAAGGATAGCCAACCTCACAACATCGATCACAACCAATCACAACGTAAACAAACACATAACCTCTACCTCCAATGAGGTTGTAAACGTTGGCAATCTTTGGATGATCACGGTGCATACATTCAGATTCCTCGATATTTTGCCGCCATCTTGGATTTCGATAAACGCCTCTTGTGAGTTTATTATTGTATTTCATGACTTAATGATGCCACCAATGGACTTTTCTGGCGATTTTACATTGGAATAGTAACTTTTTATCGTTGTAGCAAAAGTTTGCAACAGACCCATTGGATAATTTAGGCTACGACACACGACAGTCAGTCGTATACATCCTCCTCTGTTGGACTCAGCTGCTGATGTTTAATTGAATCGCTGCAGTGGCGCAGCCTCGAATTTTTCAAAGGGATATCTATGGTCTCAAAATTGTCAAGGGAGCTGAAGCTCAAAATTTAGTAAAATTTTCCTGAAATCACAAAAAAAAAAAAATCCATTTTATGATGGCGAAGTTTGTTGTCAAAGTGGAGAAAACCCCTGGATCCCCCTTCCTCTCAATTGGCTGCGAAATCGATTCGCTGTTTACTGTATTCATAGTAAGGGGCACTGGCGACCATGTTACCTTTGAAACCTTGAATCCTCGAGAGCTGTGACCTTTGAAATCGACGCTGATGGATTTACTCAATTACCCGAAGCGATGTTAATTGCACTCAAATATATACGGTTTCACGTAAATTTCCATTTTCATGGGAAAGAATAGGGTATTTTGAGGGAATGGATGAATGGTGGGGGGGGGGGTCTCTCCTAAGAAAGCCAGAACTCGGAAACCCTTTTCCACGCGAATGAATGCGGTAATCGGCCGGAACGTCGCGTAGCGCGTCACCACCGCTGCGATGCACGGCCTGCACCGTCCAACGCTTATTAAGAGACATTCAACACCGGTGGAATCGGTGGAAGGAGGAGGAGCGTTTTAAATTTGTTATCGGTCAGCGCGTTGAGCAGATTTTTAGCACCATCATACTTGCAATTAGTCTCTAAAAAAAGAGAAAATCGTGCACTGGGAAAGAAAGAGGAGCTTGACCGGGGGAGGGGGGGCAAAGAAGGGGGGGGGCGGAGGAGGGGGAATCGACTCAAGGAAGACAGCTGGTCGCCTCAAGCCTCGATTCTCGTCCCGCGTATTCGTGTGATACACGTGCGGTTGTCAGATAGGTACTTGATAAAAAAAAAAAAAAGAAGATAAGAAAGAGAAAAAAAAGTTAGGAAAAAAAGTGAGGAAAAAAAAAATGGACAGTTTTAGGAATGACGTCACTAAAAAGTCATCCATCTGACGGATATGTGTAAGTCGATTTTTGCAACTTTTCAGCGGGCTGATCTTTGAAATCATTAGATAAGGCTGGTAGACTGGATAAATGAAGGGCTGCTATTGGCCCCTTTAAAGTGTTTATCAAAAAATAGAGCTCTTTAACCAAGTATCCCTCCGCTAGATTCGATAAGCTATCTGCTTTTATCGGCTACTTTCAAGCAGCCGATAGCTTATCGAATCTAGCGGAGGGATACGTGGTTAAAGATCTCTACTTTTTTAAAAACATCTTAAAGGGACCAATAGCAGCCCTTCCTTCACTTATCCAGTCTACCAGCCTTATCTAATGATTTCAAAGATCGGCTCGCAGGAGAGTCAAAACAAAATTGACTCAATCCTTGAATTCAATGACTTACGCCTTTACGTTTTTCGTTATAACTTGAAAATTATTGAAAAGTTGGTGTTTTTGACATGAAAGATCGAAAGAGCAAGTCAATTCGACAAATATCCGGCTTGCGATTTTACGTCAGACGGACGACAAAATGTGCAACAACTGGACAATTCCACATTTTTATTACTGAAGTAAAAAAAATTGTCAATTTGAGTGTGAAATCGTTTGGATATACAACGTTGGCAGCGGGGGCGGATCCAAGGGGGCATGGCCAACCCCAAAATCGAAAAGAAAATGCTTACATCATATTTATTTAGGTAAACAAAATACCTATCAGATACAGGTTAAAACCATACAATGGGTCTGTTGCAAACTTTTGCTACAACGATTAAGAGAGTATAATCTTATGTAAAATCGCCTGAAAAGTTCATTGGTGGCATCAGAAAGTCATAAAATGAAATAATAAACTCACAAGAGGCATTTAATGAAATCCAAGATGGCGGAGAAATATCGAGCAATCTGTATGCATGCACCATGAACATCCAAGGATGGCCAACTTTGACAACCTCACTGGAGGTAGAGGTTACGTGTTTGTTTACGTTGTGATATTGGTTGTGATCGAAATTGTGAGGTTGGCTATCCTTGGATGTTCGTAGTGTATGCATACAAATTGCTCGATATTTCTCCACCATCTTGAATTTCATTAAACGCCTCTTGTGAGTTTATTATTACGTTTTATGACTTTCTGATGCAACCAATGGACTTTTCAGGCGATTTTACATTAGATAAAACACTCTTAATCGTTGTAGCAAAAGTTTGCAACAGACCCATTCTAGGAAATGCCTCCCCCTCAAACGCAAACAGCCTTTCCCATAAGTGTGTTCTGGAACAGCTCCTAGTTAGTTAGAAGCAACAAAAAAGTTTCAAAATTGACTCACAAAGTCATTAAACGTGTTTTAACAAAAATCCAAGATGGCTGTCGTATAGCGAGTAACAAGAAGTAGTTTCATCTTATTGCAGCTTTCTCTGTATCAGGGCTGCCGTTTTGCGTAATAATCAATTCTATTTTTCTATTCACCGATGATTCCACCGGTTGAGAAAAGATTACACAGTTCAATTCAGTGCATGACTGTAATAAACTAAAATACTCGCATCTGTAATCTTTTCTCAACCGGTGGAGTCGTCGATGACTTTAAAAAACTTACGGATATTTCAATTATTCAACGGAGTTTCCACCGATTAAGGAAAGATTACAGATCAGAGTATTTTCGTGCGTTACAATCATACACTGAACTGAACTGTGTAATCTTTCTTAACCGGTGGAATCATCGGTGAATAGAAAAATAGCATCGATTATACGCAAAACGGCAGCCCTGCTCTGTATACTGGGAAAATTGCTAAGCTGCTCAGATAGAGTACGATACGAACGGTCCTCTTGCCCGGTGGATCTTGAGGATCCTTGCAACGCACGTTATGACTTAGACAAACAACGTGTCTCTCAGGCAAGAGAACCGTTTGACCCGGAAAGCATATAGCTTGTGCTGAGTATCTATATTTGTAATTGAGTATAACAGACAAAACTAAATAGAACTCCCCCTTTATGACTAGCTATATATGACTAGCCATCTTCGAATTTTATTTGAACACTTTATGAGCAAATGAGTGTCTGGGCACTGTATGAGTTGTTTATGAGTAAATTTTGAAACTTTTCTGCATACTCTCAACCTTACTTTCAAGTTATTCTAAACTGTCCTATAATTATTGACCTTCTAGTTTTATGGCTGCAGCAAAAGTTTACAGCGGATCCATTAACAGAACTAACATCTGTTCATACCATTCAAATTACCCACTTATTGAACAAAAACAAGCGTCTTATTCGTCGCTTTTATCCACTCGCTCATGAAACCGCAAATTTGATTGGTCCATTCAAATTACCCGCTGTTCGGGAGATCTGGCAACCTCGGCGATGCATCACTCTCAATTGTTAATCTTCACTCCTCGATGTCTTGGTCCACGCCACGACGCGACGGGCGCATAGTAATTTTAGAGAGAGGGAAAGGGAGAGGGAGAGCGAGAGAAAGAGGAGAGAGAGAGAGAGAGAGAGAGAGAGAGAGAGAGGAGAGAGAGAGAGGTAAAAACTGAATAGAATGAGGTAAATCTAATTGAGAGAGCGAATTTCGTGGCCACGGGTATATGAGAATAAGAAGCGAGAAAACCGCAGCGCAGCGCAGTCCAGTCACTGTAGATTGCATTGTTTATGCTCTTACTTTGCCGATGCTTGCAAGAAGCGTCGAAGTGACGAGGTGTCGATTCCAACGACCAACAACATAATAGAGAGGTGTTATGGTCTGTCTATTCGATTGCCTCAGAGAGATACTTAGTGTGAATTTTTTGATTTTATACTTCGCGCTCAAATCAAATTTCGTTTTATAATGCAAGTTTTAAGGTGATTCCGGGGACGATTATAGTTCGAACCGTGGACACCGCACGTCGCAAAGCGCAGCTCCTGAAGTCAACGGTTTTTGGCTAAAGTTGATGAATTCACGCAAAAAGTACGCATTTTTGAGGAACGTCGGCACCTGCGAGCATACCTCAGGAAGATACCCTGAAAGTTTAATGCTGAAACGCTGAAAAATAAAGCCGGGATTTTGGAAATACTAACATTTCTATAAGCCTCAATGAACGAGGCATAGGCATTGAACATGATATCACTCGCACTCACTCGAGCATTCACACACCTTATGTGCGTGACGAAATGAATTTCCTAAATTCTGGCTTTATTTCTCAACCGATTTTTCTCGTTTTGGGCTCAACAATTTCATAAAAAAAATTACACGGGTGCCTGCCGACATCTTTGATTTTTTTCTATGCTTTTAATTTTAAATGCCAAAAATGCGACGCGCCCCATAAGTGACTAGTGGCGCTATTCATCGAATTGAAACCTGGAAAAAGTTTCGCCTGGAATCACCCTAAGATTCAGATTTTGGAGCCGGTTTCTTGAAAAGTGGAATGGTGGAAATGGATCATTCTCCGCGAAACATTTGATGTTTCCAATAAAAGAAAGAAAGAAAGAAGAAAAAATTACATTATTAACTTAAGTTACCTACACCCATGATGCAGTTTGGAAGGGCAGTGTGTGTAAATTACAAGGAAAGTTATTTTAATGGGTGATTCAAGCAAGTTATGGCAATTCCCAAGACACTCATTGTCGATTTTGAGGAAAAATCGGAAAAATCCTATTTTACATTAATTAAAGTCGTTTTTCACGCTTGATCTTTTGAAAAATATATCATATACAAACAGCCGGTTTTGACAACTGCAACTTTCGGATTTTTGTTTTGTTTTTTTTTTTACTCTCTCTCTTTCTTTCCAAATGATCCTATATTTCGTCATGACGATGCTTTATTTTATATTATATCACAAAATGAAAGACCTGTACCATTTCTCATAGGAGCTGTGTAGAAAAAGTCAAATGAAATTAACAATAAGTCGATGACTGTTTGAAACCAAAAACATTGAGCCTGGTCCCAGAAAGTAAATATTTCGGACCCTACTTCGAATTATATAACCACCCGCAATTGGTTCCCCTCTCAATTTCCCCTTCTCATCGAAATAAAATGCTGTCTCTTCATTTGACTTGCTGATTTTGTTTTTGTTTCTGTTTTTGTTTTTCAAAAGCCCGGGCGAAAACGTTTAAAATAACAATGAGAGGAAAGAATAAGTTTTTTCGTCATGGGTCGCGGCCGGTATATTCTCAATTCAAACGAAACAACGAACGTCCGCGATGGTGGTTTTTCGTGGGTATATAAATAGACGTTGGACACTGCATCGGTGGAAAGAATCAATTTTTAAGAACAAAGCATCGTGACTGTAAGTCTGTGTGTGTATGCACACAAACTGTGGTATTCACGCGAACGGAAATAAAAGAAAGATGAAATCAAATTGAGAACACTCAATTATGCGGTTAGTTTTCATTTTCGGTTTCGTGGTGGATGGTGGTTGGATGGATATGGCGGAAGGTGCAAGGTGCTGGTCCACGGTCTGTACTTTACGCGGTTGGCTCACAATTCGATTGAGGCGTGAGGGAAATCGTTGATTGTCGATTTTGGGACGCGGAAGGTGAGGTATTGAGGTATAAGGCGACGCTATGTGATGGCACGGGTGGGCAT
The DNA here is from genome assembly GCA_011764245.1 of Trialeurodes vaporariorum. Taxonomy (NCBI): domain Eukaryota; kingdom Metazoa; phylum Arthropoda; class Insecta; order Hemiptera; family Aleyrodidae; genus Trialeurodes; species Trialeurodes vaporariorum. Next base: position 43,715,981 of record VMOF01000369.1, on the reverse strand, counting down.
GCGGCGAGAGAGCTTGGGAATCAAATATATCGTTTGGATAGGGTAAGGTAATAATGGACGTTGCATGGTTGATGCAGAAATCACCTTGCAACATTACGCACAGTGTTGCCTTTTCGCATGAATTCGAAGAAATTCCCAAATCAAATGCAAGCTTTTGCTAGAGCTCGTTTCAGAAGTGCAAGCGCACCCCGCACCTGGACCATAATCTTTGGGGATTTTTCAATTTTCATTCCTCCAGATAAAAAAAAAAAAAAAATTGCCTCCATTTTTCAATTTTTGATTGCAAGGCGTTCCCCGGAGCAAAGCCATAACGCTCAAATTAATTTTCATTTCGTAACACAAGGAATAATGTCGACAAATTCCAAAGATTATCGGTCTAGGGTGCGCCTACACTTCTGAAATGACCTCTCTACGTTATTCTAAGGTCGATTCAGTGGTAAAAACCAGAAAAAAGAACGATGGGAGCATTAAAATTTTACAAAATCTACTTTTAGATTCACGAAATGATTTTGAATATATACCTACGCAGCGCAGTAGCGGCGTTGGGCTTGACTAATGAGAGCCCATCTAGTAGTTCACCTACTAGTAGATTATGCTCAATCAAGTATATTCATAGAATCTACTTAAAAAAGCCATCACATTTTTTCAAGCTCCCCACTTTTAAACCCATGGACCGCCACTGCCCCTCCCCGGATTTTTATGCACCTAGAGTCTCTTGGTGAAAATATTGTATAGGGAGTACCGACACGAACTTAACGAATTCTGATTGGTCATTGGTTTTAGGCTTTCACGGACGCAAACAGGAGTTGACGACAACGAAGGCTCCTCACGAAAGAGTCGATAAGTAAGGACCGAATGGCGGTAAATCCGCCTGTCCAGTGTCCACCACTAATCCACTGTCAAACTTAACCTTCGAATGCGTTCAAGCGGTTAACTTATCTCAAATGCATAAAGCGTCGTGTCGGTACTCCCTATACAATATTTCCATCAAGGGACTCTAATACACCCTCCGTTGAGTTGTCATAATAATACTGAACTTGACTAATTACTATTTTATTTTTCCGTCGTTGGATTTTGAAATTCCACTTTACCTTCACGAAAAACTATAGACCCTAATTTAATGCTGCCAGATTTAAGAGGGGGCGGGGAAATACAAACCTAACATCTAAGCATATGGGAAATTTGTGCCGTTTTCACCATACTTGGCAACGCTGCCCTGAATGCACATGACCCGGAAGAAGGCATTTGCGACGGGGGCGCGGAGTAAGGCGAGGCGTTATAAGGTGCATGGAAAGTGGAAGGAAAAGTGGTGGTGAGAGTGAAACGGTGCAAGAGTCACCGCGATGGATGATGGGTATATAATAGATAGATAATAATGGATATACGGGCGAATAGAGAGAGTCTGACAGGATAATAGATAATTTGAGATGCAATAACCGTTGAGCCAGGGGCAGGAGGAAGAGATTATAAACACTTTTTTATCGCATCTTTATCGAATCAATGCTGACCTCACGGGCTGAATTGATATGACCAAGGTCACGTGATTTTGATAAGATTGATAGCAGATTGTCTATGCTTTGACCGTCTATTGTCTTAAGTCTTATTTCCTTTCGTTCAAAAGCGCGCGTTTAACCCTTTCTCTAGTTCTAACCCCGAGTATCAGAGCTGTCGTTTTGTGTACATTTAACGGAATTTTTTAATGCACTGATGATTTTACTGTTAGACCAAAATATTACTCAACCCAGTTCCGAGTTTTCTCAAAAACCTGTATCTAACATGCCAAAAGTTGGGTGAGTTGAACGCGGGTATATAAAAAATGACTCGATGAAGTTTATAATAGCTAATTAATTTTTATCAAGAAGAATGAAAAACGCTGAGTGCATTTTAGGGAAGGACTTTAACGCACTTTCATGAAAGTACACTCTAATCAAAGTGCTATAGTCGTCCAATTGAAAAATTGGAGGAAGAAAATAATTAATTAAAAATTAAAGAAATCATCAAAAAATGAAAGCTTATTCCGATAAAGTTTAAAAATTATGTGCTTTGTCAAGACGGATGTTCGCAAAGCAATGAATTTTTGTTGATGAACATGAATTTTGTTTGTTTCGGTAGTTTGGTAAATCTATTTGGTCCCCAAGAAATTTAGTTCCAGTCAAAATGGCTTTAAAGAACTTTTGCGAAAAATTGAAGGCACAGCTCCGTCTGCGTAAACTATCCATCTGATGGTTACTATTTGCGCAGTAAAGTATGCGTTAGCCATGATGCGTTAGCCTCTAGGTGTGATGTTCTCCAATTTTCTGTATTCCCCATGCGCTGCTGAGAAAAAGGAGTCGCAGTTAATACTTTCTAAATTTTTTCCCTCAAACTGAGGTGAAAAAAAGTTTGAAAATGGATATTTTCGTTCTTTAAAAAAAAGGGAGTAAATCAATCAAATGAATAAATTTAAGAGGAAACTACCGCGCAAACATCGTAATTTACCTATAATCTTAATTCTATAATGTCAGGGACAATTTAAAGCTTTACAAGGAAATAATCCGACTTGTCTCTGCACTTCACAGTAGTACCTTGGGGATGGATTTAACGCTAGAAAGTGAAACCAATGATGACTCATCATCGGTGTGCGCGGGAAAGCTTTTTTTTCTGACTGATTTATTGACTTTCCGTGCTGAATTTAGATCCTCTCCCGCAGACAGAGATGAATCAACCGACAGTTGCGGATGCTGGGTCGACTTGAGGGTGGAAGGTGGAGGGATAGAGGGAGGGGAAGGAGGGGGAAGGAGGGAGGGTGTTTAAAGGACAATAGTTGTTGCATTGTAAGCGGAAAAGAATGCTCACAGCAAATGAATGACTAATTTTTGGATCTCGGAGAAGAAAAAATGGGGACTTAACTGGACGAAGAATCATTTTACTTCGAGGAAAAAAGGAGACGAATAACTTTCCGCCACGCCCTTCAAAGCTAGTTGTTGTAGGTCTATAATGATATATAGGTTCTATCTCCATTCTAAATCTTCTGATGTTATGAGCGTGAAAGGTATATAGACAATTTTTCATCTTCATGGTGAATCCTTATGTTTTAAAATTGACGGCATTAATTAAGACAAAAACCTAACAAACATTTCCTTGGAAAGTAGGGAACACATTTTCTTGCCGAATCGGACTTCTCTAGTTACAAAGCCGTTAAAAACATTAGTTTATTAGATCAGAAGAAAAAATAATTGGTGACTATTCACGGTAAATTTTCACAAATTTTCAAGAAAAGTCTCTGTCCATTTCAAGAAATTTCAATTTTCAGTTATTTTTGGCCAATTTTTGAAGGTAACCCCCCCCCCCTCTCAATTTTAAATCATGACAAAACCCTACAAAAATCCTCTTGAAAAGTAGGAAACAATTTTTCTTGCCAATAATCATAACACTTTCACAGTAACAAGCAGTTGAAAACGTTGGTTTATTAGATTCTAAGACAAATAATTTATAGTGACCTATTTAGGGTATATTTTCTCAAAATGTCATGGAAATCCTCGCTCCCATTAGAAGAAATGTCAATTTTTAGTAATTTTGGCCAATTTTTGGGGGTGGTAATAACCCCCTCCATTTTGAATGAAAACAAATCCCCGCAAACCTCATCTCGGAAAGTAGGAAATAATTATTCTTGAAAAATTTGAATGCAAAGCACACCAATTTTTGAGGAAATATCACCCGTGACGGATGAATATAGCAAGACGGACAGACGGACAAACGTTTTTTGGATATGGTGTTTTGGGTTCCAGGGGTCATGAAATGCCAAGAAATGGAACTAACTCTTTTCATGGTTACCTACAATACTGCCTCTATCCTACGGGGAGTAATTGGGAGTAAAATTGGGGATATTTCTATAGGAATATATTCCCGGGGATTTAAAATCACTATGCCTGACACGATATATTATTTGGACCGATAGAATGCAACTACAAGTACTTTTGAAGTGTCTACTTACTGTCCACTGTGTCTAGTCTTTCCCCCATCACTAAAATCGACAGCAATTTAATATTAATCAATAAAGCGATGCAACGATGCAATTCATTCTAATTATCTACCCACCAACAACGAATAAGAGTCTTGCGTTGTCCATGTTCATCTTTTTCAGGCCGATTACTTTGACCTATGACGTGTGCGCGGTCGGAGCAAGGCCAACCAACCTGACTAAAAGAAACCGGTTACAAGTTTGACTGCTTTACATCAGCATCGCAAAACCGCCATTTAAAATTCCTTCCATCAATAATAAATACGGCGCTCCGCTTTCTTTCTGTTTCTGTTTGGACCTGTCATGAACGGAGACGCATGGCTTTTGTCGGCCGAGTGCAGAACGGAGCCAAGAAACGTGCCTCTGCGAAGTATTTGTTTTACTTTCAGACTGAAATTTAAATTACCCAACTATAGCTGCGATTAATTCATTCACTTTTAATTGAACATAAATTGCATTGTTGCATTGGGTAGTAAAATGTTTGCACTGTTTGCGATTGGATACCAATTCATTGCGTGAAAAACTACACGTGTGTCGTGGTTTCTTTTCGGCAAGATGGAATTTTTTCGAATTTCGACCATTGATCAAATAGTAGCTACGGTCCTACGGGCATAAGTATTACCTATATTACACCTGAAATTTTCAAGAGCGTAAATTCAAAATATTTGCATGTTTTGTTTTTGTTTTTGTTTTATTTTTTTATTTTTTTATTTTTCATTTTTTATTTTCGTTTTTGTTTTTGTTTTTAATAGAAATTGGATTTAGTTACTTTTGATCTCATTTGATGGAATTTGAACCTAACTTCGGTGAAACCAAGGATATTAGAAGCTGTGAAAAAGAAACCAAACCCCTTTCTCCCAAATTAAGAATTTTTTAGAGTTTTTGAGACACTTGCTGACCTGAAAACACCTGCAGAAATACAAATATGTTAAGTCGCAGTTACGTGTTGGCAGCAAGTTTTGGGTAACAACTAATTAGTTGCCGTAGGCCAACGTTTTCCAATCAAGCCCATCTACTGAGCCATATAATCAGAGTAGAAAATGTGTTTTTAGGTTTATTTAACAAAAATATCGTGCACTTTTTATGATTAAAGAGGTTCTAATTTTCACACATGCGTGCATATAGCCTTTTTGACCCTAATGCTTTCGATTGCATTAGAAAACGTGAATTTGATCATTTTTCATCCAAAAAGAAAACAAACAGTCGTGGATAGAGCGGAAAATATTCAACTAAAGGCAAGCAACAACTTCAACAATACATCAACTTCACTGGTCCAAAAGTAGATCTAGCCCTTTTTTTGATCCTGTTTGCCCAACAATATAACCATAAAGTTCGAAATCTTTTTGATCGCATAAGATGGTCGGAGCAGGTTGTAATAAATGTCCCCCTCAGGCAAATGATACTATTCCATCAACCTGTATCAGCTTCTTTTAAGCTACAGGCTGATCACTGATCAGTAGGCTATCAGAGGGGCTCAGAATCAAGCTGAGAAACGATAGGAGGGGGAAAGGGGAGGGTTACCGATTCCTGGGTGCGTGTTCCCCGGCCGTTGCGTTGTCGGTACGTCGATGACAAAACAAATCAAATCAATTGATCTAAATGACCGATCGGGCTGGGCGCTGGGCCGGGCGAACTTTCTTTCTCAAATAAAAGCCTCCTCTTACTCCCCCCTCCCTCCCTCCACGCGAGTGCCCAATGAGAGCAAATGAAGCCCCGAAGCGATGGAAAGAGAAGAAGCCATAAGAGAAAGAAAGAGACGAACGATTATAAAAGAGTGAGCAATTCAGTTTTCAGACTCGCGCTGATTGAAATCGAAAACGAAAGAGAGAGTGAGTGATGCTGGTAGCGATGGTGGAACCAAAAAAAAATCAAATTGAACGCAAACGGTGAAGTCAAACGCGCATTTTGGTCTACCGGGCTTTATGCTGAATTGGACTCTGATAAATCATAAATCATGGTTTGTCGACAGTTTCTCTTCTTTGCGCTTCACCCCCCCCCCCCCCCCCGGAGCCCCTATCACCTGAAAACCATAAAAGGGAAAGAGACCATGAACAATATAAAACTCTAGGTATACTAGGACCCTCTCCCCAAAACTCCCAAAAGTTATTCACGCTTGCGCAATGCGGCGAGTGATGATGCTGCAAAGTGCGCAGTGAAAAAAATCTAAAATGACTGTCATTCATCATTTTGTTCATTAATAATGTAGCGAGTAGCTGTCAAAACATCAACGCCCAAAGCTTATAGCTACGGAAATCTAGAAAAATGGGGTTCTTGCAAACTTTTGCTATACAGGTGATTTGAACAGTTGATTCATGCATAAAAACCTGTAAAAATGACGGCGAGTACACTAAAAAATCACGAAATTCACTATCGAAATCGGGCTTAATGGCGGAGAGACCCAGGTATCATGTGGGAGATTGCTATCAAACTTGAGACATACATAAATCTGTGTTTCCGTAACAAAGAAAGTAACAAATTAGACAGGAGTCTCCCTTGTGTTGAATCGTCATTGCGATCTTGCCGTTACAGCAGCTTTGTGAGTTTATCACTGAATTTTAGACTTCACGAGTGTGTTCCTGATTTTTGCTGATTTTTACATCAGATATTGGACTATTCATTTTCTCGCAGCGAAAGTTTGCAAGACACCCATAGTATTCATTCATAAAAACCATCTTAAAAGATCGAATTCGACGGAATGCACTACAAACTCAATATACTGTTTCAGTGACGAGAGGTAAATTTAAAATCTGGACAATGGGGCTCTTCCAAACTTTTGCTTTTATCAAATAAATAGTCCAATCTTATGTAAAGACCAGCGAAAATCACGAAAATCACCCTAAGAAAGTCTAAAATTCAGTAATAAACTCACATAACTGCTATAACGACAAGTGCGTAATGGCGGTTCGACGCAGGTAGCGTGGGAGATTCCTGTCTATTATGTCACTTTCTCTATGGAAACAGACACAGAGATATGTCTCAATTTAGATAGGAATCTCCTATGATACCTGCGTCTCTCCGCCGTTAAGCCCAGTTCTGAGAGTGAATTTCGTGATTTTTACAGGCTTTTATGCAAGAATCAACTCTTCAATCCCCTACAGCAAAAGTTCGCAAGAGCCCCTTTACTTTAGATGCGTTTTTAGAACGTGAAACCAACGCGACATCTGATCGGTCAATTTTGAACATCTCGCTTTTCTCTAAAACTGTTTATAGTTTGATCTTTGGACGAAATGAAATTATGCCTGACAGAACCATAGCCAGAAATTTGGTTTTCTCACTTTCTTTTGTCCATCCAAACATATCCATTGGAAAAGGATGGATGGAGTTATCAAAGCAAGTGACTTCAGCTCCCTATCTCTGTCCTTTTCTATCTCATGCAAACAAATAAGTGAGAGAGAGAAATAAGAATTCTTGGCAACATCGTGGCGACCGTTGCTAGATATGTATAATGCCAGATATAGCGCCTGACTTCTCGCATAGTTCTTCTTCCTCAGCTCAAGTTTAACGAACACAAAAGGTTCTCATAAATCACAAATTCAATGAGAATTTGATTGATTAAAAATTCTGATGTTCAACGAATGAAAACTGTTGGCTAATGATAGTGTAGGTGCCTTTTACAGACCGATATTTTACGAAGAGCAGAGGTTATTTTTCCACTGCTGGCGCTGCTACTTTTATTAATTAGCAATCCTTGAGTCGATAGTCGACGCGACGCGAGACACTCTTATCGTCTCGCCTCTCACAATCGAAATATATTTTCCTCTGAACCCTGACGTAACATGACGCTTCTTTTTTTTTGCACTCGATGATATGATGATTTCGGTTTTCCGCCGTTTCTCGCTTCATTCATCAAACGCGCATACAGACTTGTGAGCTAAGAGAAAGCCGGACTAACTAAGTTAACGAATATATCCGAGAGATTTAACGCGGTTTAGTTTTAAAAAAAAAAAAAAAAACGCTGGACAAATGAGGAAGTGTTTTTTTTTCTCATCTCTGTATATTTTTTTTTCTTATAAATTACAGGTCTTTGTTTTAAATTCGATTTCTTGATGCTTTCACTCCTGGGTCTACTTATAATGGTCAGGACTATTATACACCTAACTTATTTCTACTTGATTAGCCTACTTTTTTTGGACGAGCGTCAGAGCGGAGCTGCCACTTTGTATATATTTAATGACACTTTTTTTTTTTTAAATTCACCGACGATTCCACCAATTGACTAAAAGATTACAAAAGTTCAGATCAGCAGCGTGACTATAACCCATGGAAATACTCTGGCGTATAATATTTTCATCCAATAATGGAATCATCGCCGTTGGCCTGTTTGCTTTAAAATTTTATTGAATTTTGATATACACCGATGATTCTATCGGTTAAAAAAGATTACCGATCAGTGTATTTTCGTTATACACTGAACTTGAACCGTGTAATCTTTTAGTCAACCGATTAGATCATCGGTGAATTGAAAAATGTCATTAAATATACACAAAACGGCAGCTCTGCGCTAGAGCCTCCTCCAAGCAGCGATTCGACTAACTCAAAATTACGAGCCCGCTCGAAATTTAATTGATACTTTTCTACCCGCGCGTTGAAGTCTAGTCTCTCTCTCTCCCCCTCTCTCTCCTTTTTTATTTGAACATACATATTAGATAAGGATAGATGATGGGATAAAACCCCCTCCTATCTTTTTTCAACTTAGATTCAATCATAGAGGAAATGAGAGAGATAAAAAAGATCCTGCACATGGGTCGCAGATGTTCTATACGCGCGTTGAGGTCTCTTTCTCTCTTCTTTCTTCATTTGAACATGTGTATTAGACAATGATGGAAAATGAGATATAGCCCATTTCTTTTTATCCTTCTTCAAATTGTATTCGTTCATTGGGGGGGGGGGGGGGGGGGAGATGAGAAAGATACATAGGAGATCTGGAGATCCTGGACATGCGCCGCTACTGTTCTATACGCGCGTTAAAGTCTCTCTAGAGTTACACTTTACATGAATAGTATAGTGTCGTGCGCAATCGAGCAACGCTGCATTCCGTCCATTTAAACCCATGTAAAATATTGATTCGCGGTTGCGCAATGTAGTTCGAGCTGTATTTATGTGTTTAAACGGATAAAAATGCAACGTTGCCAGATTTAAGCGACGCGACGGGAGCCGCGACATGACACTGCGTCGTGAAGAGAACTTTGAGTTTTCCACATATTTTTGGAAGATTTATTTTCATTTCGCGCTCTTTTGATTAATTTAATTGTGTGGATATGCAGTCAAAATTATACCCATAGGTTACACAGGCAGCTATTCAGTAAGAAAGATCGGAATTAATTGTGAATTTTAACTTGGGCGTTTAATTTTTTTGAAATTAAAAATGTGTATGCGTATCTTTTTAAAAGAGAAAAAATCAAAATCTTGAGCATAGATTCTATGCTCTGTAGAGCTTTGCATCAATAATTGGGATTACTACTGGACAAAAAATCGGAACAGCGTAGATCCACACTCTGAAGAACTATGCCTTTTTTTGGGGATTATTTCTGATCGTAGGTCCACGATCGATCTGCAGATCCATGCAACGTATACTCATTTGTTATTCATTAGCTATGCAATCGCAAAGAAAATTGTGTACAAAACATCGTGGAAGGAAAAGAAAGAGAAAAAGAAGAAATAGGAAAAGGAGAAGAAGAAGATGACGATGATGATGAAGAAAAATCTATGACAAAAAATAGACGAGTCTATAGCGATCATAAAAAACCAACACGAGAAATTCGGAGTTGAAAAACATCAAAAATATGCAGAGTTTCCTTATCGGTTTATTGAGTTTAACCTACTTACTTAATGTGTACTGTGTTGCCAGATTTATGGGGGGTAAATCCTATGCAGGTTTCAAATTCCTTCTCAGAGAAAATCTGCGGATTTTAATTCCCTCGTAATCATCACAACGCTTTATCCGTCCGCCGTACCGTATCGATTCGTTCCAACTCTTCCTGCTATTTTCGGTTGTTCTTGTTCGACCATGACGGAAGAGTATTCGTGTTTGACTCCAGTGCCCATACTTATGTATTGTGTGGAATCACGGATTTGACTAGCAAATGTGCATAGATTCAAAATAAAAGTGGAGTTTTCCACAGTCAATTAACATGGTTCTTATCTCTGATTCATCTCATGCTCACTCATACTTTTGCCTCGGGTGTTTTCATTTAAAGGCGGGTGCATGCGATTATAACGGCGCGTTCATTCCATTTTCTCAGAGCCGAGATAATCGACGCACGGTTTGTTTTCCATGCCCAAACCACTTACGCTATAGTTATATAAGGGGCGTGACACTAAAGATTCTGTAATTAATCTGTACCTATCTGATTCTGCATATATCTAACAATAAGTAAATGTGCATAAGATCAATCAATCCGAATCGAATCGCATACTGCGGCTTGTGACACAATCCGCACGAATGACCTATCTCGTTGTTTATGTTTAACTATAATTTCACTAAACATTGAATGAGGTTATTTCTAGAGTTTCTAATATCCAGCTACTCTACCCAGAATTCCTCTGTTGCTCGACTCATTTTGAGGATTTGCTCCTCCACTGATTTCCTGAATACGAACCTTGGGCAGGAATTCTAAATGCTGAAGACACCCAACGTCTTAAATGCTTTTGTTTGTAAATGTTTGCCTTACTAATTAGTGCCTGAAGTTCTACCGTAATCAATCGATTATCACCGATCATACGATTACTAACAATTAAGTGTGTAATGATCTTTGTAAACTATATTTGAATATCCAGCACGTTAAAACGATACATAGATGATACGTCCAAATTTTTATGTCTAAAACTTTTAAGTCCAAAAATTAATGTCCAAAACCTTAAAGTTCAAACAATTAGGTCCAAAGAGGAAACGTCCAAAAAATGAAAAGGACAATATTAAAATGTCCAGAGCTAAAAAGTCCATAAAATGAAGTCCAAAAATGTAAAAAGTCTAAGGGGCAAATGAATTTTACGACTGATCAGTATACAAATGTATTGTATTTTTTTCTCCTTTTGTCAACAAGCTCGATCAACGCAAGTAGGTTAATCAAGAGGTAGGTACTCTTTTCAAATCATCTGATGGATTTCGCAGGAAAATTTATTTTAAGCTTTCTATAGAAGACAAGAATGCAAAATTGTAGTGGAATACTGCTGTTCATTGAATATGAACCTTTGGATATTTTTGACATGGACTTTATTCGCGGCCATTGTAGTTCATTGGACATTAGAACGTTTGGACGAAATGACATTGCACGAAAATATAACTGGACAAATGCAATTTTGGACGAGAAAGTTGGACGTAAAGACTGTGGACATATCATCTGGGAACCGTTAAAACCTCGATAAGTACAATAGAGCGGGTATAAGTGTATACATACATATAGCCACTGACAAGGTTATGCAATACGCAACGCACACAATATCACTCAACGTATGCATCGTGTATGTTGCAGGCTTTATATCCGGGGACCAATAAATGTTCGATACAGACAGTCCCCGAAAGACGTCGGATGGTGAGCGTTTACGTGTGGTTTTAAACGGCCGTACATGCTCACCAATCATCTGGGTGCAGAACCGTCAGTACCGAACATTTATTGGTCCCGGGTCGGGGTTTGCAATACCATATACAAATACAATCTTCCAAGTTAACAGTTGTTCAGCCGCGTTGCGTATTGCATACCCAAGGTATACAACGCACAATGCACAAAATATCACTCGACACATTAATCGCCTGCGTTGTGGGTTGCATATCCGGATTATTGTATGCAATAAGTAATACACACAGTATACCATTCAAGATGTTATGTATCAGGGGCCTGAAAAAAGTTGGGACGAAATGGTCACTCTCTTTAATTAGGTGGATGGTAAGGACTCGATCCTGCTATTATATAGCGTATGCCCGTGCCATACATCTAGGAGGGGTACCATTTTGTCCAAACATTTTACTGGCAACATTCAAGACCTAAAATTTTAGACTAATAACTACTGTCACTCATCATAGACAGTCTTAAAGATCAGTTTAAGTAAAAATTAAACTATCGACCCGCGCAAGAGAAACGCAGGAAGGATTCATACTTTTCCGTAAAAAAAAAAAAAAAAAAAAAAAAAAAAAAAAAAAGGCTGGGATTGGAAAGTCCTTAGCATCATCAAATGACAATTTGACCGCGCACGCACGGCGCAGAGCCTGAAGCACGCGTAGAGCTTAGCGCAACCAAAGTGGTCCCCATCACTGCGGAGAGGTTAAGTGATTCAAACTATAGATTTATGACTTCGTAAAAATAGAAATATTCTTTGAACTTTCTCCTGGGGATCAACGAACAATAAAAACAAGCAATGGGAGAAGAGAGAGAAAAAAAGCGAGAGGTTTATAAAGATTTTTTTTTGTCGTTGAAAACGTTCAAGGTTAACACGGACAGAGGCGGAGGAGGAGAAGGAATGGCCGGGGGCAGGACTAAACTGGACTTCCTCCATCCTTAATCTTCATGCCTCCGTGCGCCTGCGTCGACGTTTACGTCTCTCTGTGAGTCAGCGCCCGCGATTACTGACCCGCAACATCAAATCAGTGTTGTCAGATGTACGGCTCTAAGCCACATATTTTCCATAATAATCAATGTGAAATATCTGGCTTTTAAATTGAAATCTGGCGACACTGTTTCGCATCGCTCGCTCGCTCCGTGCACTGAACGCAGTCACTTTTTTTAGATGGACAAGAACATGTGTAGGCAGTGACGTCGAGTGCAATCCGGCAACGTTGCGATTTTTCCATTTAAACTCAAAACGCCCTTCGTTACACGCTCAAATTGATTTGATCAAACTTCAGAATTGCCAGCCTGACATTTCTGAAAGCAAATTTTTTCGATCAAATATGATGATCAATACCAACCTAACTACATATTCGTTGAAACTCAATTAATGTTTTTAGATGTGTTTTCGGGGCATCGATGGCATCAGTTTGATTTTGAATTTACCTCCGGACTTGAATTCAAAATCGGATTGATGCCATCGATGACTGAAAACACCGAAAAAGTTCGAAAAACACGATCCAGTTTCGTGTCATTCACTGTTGTCATGCGTAGGTTGGCAATGGTTTTGTCGAATATATTCGTCGCGAAAATTCGCTTTAATATTCAAACGTAACTTATACCAAAACACGTCTCCAAAACAGGTTTACTATGGTTTTACTATGGACTGTGTACTGTGTAGATTGGTGAACAGGTGACACACAATCCATCGTCAAATAACTGCAGTTTGACGGGCCGTCAAATTGCACAGTTGTTTGACGAACGAAACATATAAACCAAAAATGCAACGGTTGGCTCAGCTGCCGATTAACACGGAAAAAAAAGATTAGTGAAAATAACCATACGGATACCTGATTTTGGCACCTGCTAGATGTTATGGTAAACTTTACCAGAAGTATGGTACATTTACCGATACTCGGAGTAAATTCGACATGCAATCAGGTAACATCACCTAGTGCTTAGTCAAAACATAGTATACTTCTGGTTAACATTACCGTAACATCTAGCAGGTGCCAAAATCAGGCATCCGTATGGTTATTTTTACCGTGGTTTTTTTTCCGTGAAGGTGGATTTCAGCTCATCGATTGTTTGTTTGACGATCCTTATTTGATCGTGTACGAAGCGCTGAGGAACTCTACAGTTTGACGGGCCGTCAAAGTGCATAGTTGTTTGACACTTTGACGAACGGAACATCAACCTAACATGAAACGGTTGACTCACCCGCCGTTTGTGGTGGATTTTGGCTCACTGATGCCATTTTGACGATCCTAGTTTGAGCGTGTACGAAGACCTATCCGAAGTATCGATTCAAGGGAGTGTACTCTGCACCATCCATGATAGTTCGACCCTTTATTTGCATTTCAATGGACAAAATGCTGCGTTGCCAGATTTTACGTGATGTCACTGTCTGTAGATCATTACCCCGAGGCATCACTTTCAGTTAATTTCCGTCTTCCTTTTCTCCCAATTAGGTTTGAATTTTTCAGGGACTATGAGGGGGTGGAGGGGCTGCATTAGCTCTTGGTCGATAGTTGAAAATTTTACTCGGCAAAAAGTAGGTTGTGCTTTTGTGTTGTATGTAAGTAGATTCGTACCATGTGCTTATACACCGTGTCTTTTTTCTGTTAAAATGTTTAAATAGAAGGGTGTATTTGTGCGATTCTGTGTCCTTTCACATTTAATAAACGAATCTTTCCATTTCAAACTTATTTTAATGCATTTTTTTTTTTAATTAAATTCTTGCGTTTGAGAAAAAGTCGAGAAAATCACCCCCATGACCCCATGACCCCAGTCACATAAAATGGAGAAACGTTGAGCTGTCCTGCCACTATAGTGCAGCTTGTTGTACTCCTGCCACGCAGCTCCACAGTGGATCGAGAATTTTCGAGCTGCGGGTTTTTTCGAATCACGCAGTAAACACGAGGCATAAATTAATGGCAATAAATTCATGATAAACCTGAATTTTTTTTCGCCAGAGTAAAATTGTTGAAAAATCGCGCAGAGTCTGAAATTGCTACTTTAACTTTGTTTTGTTTCAACAATTCACTAATTATATGTTTGCATTTCTTTTGTTGCAGGTACGTTGATGTAAATTTCAGTTCAAAAATAGTCTGTTTCAAAGCAAATTTCAGTGTGGTAAGTACCTCAAAAGATTAAACGTGCGCAGAATGGGACTCTTGCGAACTTTTGCTGTGAGCGAATGAATAGTCCAATCTGATGTAAAAACCAGCAAAAATCGCGGAAAAGCACACCAAAGTTTAAAATTTAGTAAAAAACTCAGAAAACAGCTGAAACGGCAAGATCGTAATGGGCGCGGTTTAACGCAGGTATCATGGGAGATTCCTGTCTAATTTGTCACTTTTTCTATGGAAACACAGAGCTATATGTCTCAAATTAGTAGGAATTTTCATGATAGGTACTTGCGTCTCTCCGCCATTGAGCCCGATTCTGAGGTAAATTTGGTGATTTTTTACCGCACACATCGTCTTTTTTACAGGTTTTATGCAAGAATCAACTCTTCGATCCCTTGTAAGCAAAAGTTTACAAGAGCCCCATTATACATATGTATGCATAAATATTCTACAATCTGCCTAAGACGAGCCTCAAAAAAAACGGAACTCACTTTCAAAGCACTGAGTGCTGATATGCATGGAACAACTTTTGTTGGAATGGGTCTGTTGTAAACTTTTGCTACAACGATAAAGAGTATTTCATCGTATGTAAAATCGCCCGAAAAGTCCATTGATGGCATCAGAAAGTCATGAAATGCGATAGTAAACTCACAAGAGACGTTTAATGAAATCCAAGATGGCGGTAAAATATCGAGCAATCTGTATGCAAGTACCTTTAACATCCAAAGATTGCCAACGTTGACAACCCCACAGCTTCAGAGGTTATGTGTTTATTTACGTTGTGATTGGGTGTGATCGATATTGTGAGGTTGGCTATTCTTGGATGTTCGTGGTGCATGCATACAAATAGCTCGATATTTCTCCGCCATATTGGATTTCATTAAACGCCTCTTGTGAGTTTATTATTGCATTTTATGACTTTCTGATGCCAACCAATGGACTTTTCACACGATTTTACATGAGATTGAACACTCTATAGCGCTGTAGCAAAAGTTTGCAACAGACCCATTATACGCATTATAGCGTGATATGTACCTACCTAGGCTTCATGAATGAGACCATGTCAGAAGTGAGGTACCGTTATGCCCACTGAAGAGGAAGTACGTATGAATGACGAATGTACGGACGCACTGAACATCTTTGATTCGAACGTGGGAGGATAAATAACTTCGTCCTCTTTATGATAGTACTTAATTCGTTCGTTGAACACAGTATTTCTACGATATACCTACATATCTTGCTTTTATCCTTTTCAACTCATGAGAGATGTCGAAGTCAAAGAGAGGCTTTTCCGATTTCTGCTGTCCGTCCATATAGATTTACCTATCTATTAATCAATTAATCGATTAATCGAATTGCACAAGCCACCTTACCATGGGTAGAAATTTGTAATTTGGCGCCTAAAAATCACTTAAAATAATTTAAAATAATTATAATTTTGAGGCTGGACTGATTTTAGACTAGCTGTGTAGGTACCTACACACGGAAAAAAATCGATTTGTAAAATCAATGAAATGAAGCAAATGCTAATTTTACCGATCATTTTCGGTAAAATTAACTTTTCATATCGCTAATTTTACGCAAAACAAAAGTCGCAAAACATTGTGACTTTTGCAATTTGTGTAGCTGTTACGCCATGACAGCCATGCAAATTGCCAAAGTCTCAATGTTTTGGATCGTAAAATTTAGAATTCAAATTGAAAAATTTACAATCCAAGTTAGGAAATTATTAAAACTACTGAGCAAAATTTTGAAATCAATTCGTAAAATTAGCAAGAAGTTTAGTTGGGTTTTCCACTAATATGTCACTAATACGACAGGTAAAATTAGCATTTATTTCATTTTACTGATTTTACAAAACTTAATTGCTTTTTTAGTTATTTCATTTTTTCTCGTGAGCTCAGGCTTGTGTGAGTAATATGCAGTTTTGAAAGCTCTCAAATTATATAAGTTTCCGCAATTTTAACTTTTTGATTTTTGACCGCAAAATCTCCACCACCTTCAATGTGCCATGCCAATGCAGTATGCGCTGGTTATTCTTCATTCTATTTATCTGTTTTTATCATCCAAGTGCCGACTGACCCGTAGCAGCTCCATAACAGGTGCACTTTAAATTATTGAATCAATTTAAAAAACTTCGAAAACCATTATCACTTACACAGGTATTTATTATAAACAATGCTAGAGTTTAATCCGACAACGAGGGAACATAGGAACAGTGCATGCCGAAGGCATTAGTAATCGGCACTTGATAACCACCCTAGTAGCATCGACTTGTGAAAAACTTGAAAAAAAAACGTAAAATTTTTGTAAAATACTAAAGTTTTGCTAAAAACTCGTAAAAAAAACGTAAAAATCTCGTTATTTTTACAATCGAGAAATTTTTCGAGAAAAAACCGTAAATTTCACGAGTTTTTATTAAGATATTTACGTAAAATTTACGTTAAATTTACGATGGACATTTTACGAGAAAAAACTAAAAATTTTACAAGTTTTTCTGGAGATATTTACGTAAAATTTACGTAAAATTATCGATAGAAATTTTACGAGAAAAAACTGGAAATTTTACAAGTTTTTTCTAAGATATTAACGTAAAATTTACGTAAAATTGTCGATAAGAATTTTACGAGAAAAAACCGAGAATTTTACGTGTTTTTCTTATGATATTTACGTAAAATTTACGATAAATTTCCGATGGACATTTCACGAGAAAAGGCTGTAAATTTTACGTGTTTTTCTCATGATGTTAACATAAAATTTACGTAAGAATACCGATAAACTTTTTACGAGAAAAATTCGAAAATTTTACGCATATAATTCGGAACATTCACGTAATTTTGACGTACAAAATATTGATTGAAATGTTTCGCAAATTTCCGGAAAATATTTTCTAAAAGTATCTTGAAAACATCATGGTAAAATCTTTGAAAAGGATGACACAAACTTTACCAGTCCCTCCCTAGTCGCTATCGCGAGTTACCCACCAAATCAGACATTTTCACCCCCCCTCCTCCGACCATCCCCCCAAAATCGGACATTTGGCACCCCCCGGCCCTTCCCCGAATCAGACATTTTCCCCTTCTGGCAAGTCTGGGGGGTATGCAATACCCTCCAGGAGGACGGGGGCCCTCCCTCGTTAAAAGCTTTGGTTATCTTCAAATTTAGTTATCAAAGAGACACTCAGTTTAGGGGGGGGGGGCTCTGAATTAGTGGAGGGAAACCCTCAGGAAGGATGAGTCAGGAGACCCTCAGTAAGCTTTGGTTATCTTCAAATTTAGTTATCGAAGAGACACTCAGTTTAGGGGGGGGGGGGCTCTGAATTAGTGAAGGGAAACCCTCAGGAAGGATGAGTCAGGAGACCCTCATTTAAAGGGGGAAATCCTCTGTCAGGGGGAGACCCTCACTTAGGGGGGGGGGTTATACAAAGTACGGGAGAGAGAATAGAAATGATCTATCTTTCCCCACAACATATTTTTTTCCTTCCATTCGCAGAGAAAAAAAAAAACAAAAAAACAAAATTTTACCCCCCCCCCCAATTTCAAAGCATACGAGCAGATCCTATGCAAAGATGGGACCTGGCACCCCTGTAAAATTTGTAGAGAATTATTTTTATGAGGGGTTGATGGAAGTGGGAGGCAATGGCCTGTGTAGACCGCCAAAGTACAGCAGTCTTGGACTCACAAAAACGTTTAAAATTTCTTGAAATCTTTTTCAAAAACTCTTCGAAACGCCAAGGGATTGGGGGGAAACAGTATTAAAACGTTTTCCAAAACCGACAAATTTTGTGAAGGTGCGAGAAATTTAGAACATTCCTTAGGAATAAAATTGATGACAAAAATCTGAACATAGGCGACATGATTTTCAAAATTTTGGAATAGTAAAAACACCGAATGTGTTTTACGCAGGGAAAAGTCTCTGTTAGTGCCTAAGTAAGGGAAAAATCAAGTTGGAGCACCAATTCTTGTCCGTGTTAAAACCTCTGGAAACTTAAGTTCATTCAGATAAACATAGCTTAGACAGCTTAAGTGTGCGGCAAATTCCTTAAAATTTGAGGTTTGGCGAGAAGTTTACACGGAACAAATGCAACATAGTCAATTAGCATGCTTGATTACTTGCATTCATGAGAATAATGTATAAGAGAAGAAACCACATCAGCTCTTTAGCAGCCGCAATAAAAGACTGCGCAAGATTTTATAAGAACTTAACTTGATTCAGTTCGCGCGTCTGATATAGGTACACATGAGGAGTGACAAATAACTTCCAAAAGATACCTAAATTGTCACTACTCTAGCTTGACTGACAAGCATGCATGCCATGCTAATTTGTAATTCTACTTAGTAAAAGAACTCACCGCATCCAGAGTTTAAGGAGTCATACTGCAGTGATTGGTTTGTCCACAGTGATTTTGACATCAAACTAAGTTTACCGACCAGAACCTGGAGTTTGGCACCGAACTGTCACAAAACTTTCTTAAAGCCCGCACAGTAAATTATAATCACTATAAGCATGCATTTTAAACACAAATGACTGAGGAGCTATCCAAAAGCTTTTTAATTTCAACGCACTCCTTCGAAAGGCTAGATTTCTATGATTAATTTTTCACCACCGCGAGGACTCAACACAGACAAGTGAGATTAAACACAAAATTTCGGGTACACTTCACAGATCTGCAACCTGCTATTCATCACTATTTTTATTTTTTTACTAATGCAGAAACCATACGGTCTGAGCGTAGGAGAAAATCACATAATTCAAGGTGGAATCCGCAAATGAACCCGGCAATCTTGATCAAACTGCGCTTGATTATAACCAGCATGCCTCTCTTTCAACTTCCTCTGAGGTGTTCAATTTCTACCTGTAGCATCCTGTTTCATAATCACCAGGTATTTTGACACATGAGTAAGTAGGTAAGTATTTCAAAGGCTATCAGCAGAAATAGATGTGTTGTGAGCAATCTTTTCCAGTAATCTCTGACCTGCTGGAATAAGAACCAATAAAACTACAAACCAGTTCTGAAATGGACCAAAAATAACTGTGTGGCTTTCAAATCCTATTCCTTAGAATCAGCACAAAATGGAAAATTCCAGATTCCACTGGTAGTTAGAGCAGGCACAATTTCAGTATCGGGTTCTGCCATGTAGCTATGCCTTAGTGGTGGCTCGTGCAATTTGGCAACAATGTCTGCCCTCTATTTGAATCTATGTTTAACATTTGAATAGTTGCTGGTGAAGCACTCCTTCACTTCTGAATCCATTGTTTTACACACATTCACATTGCACGATCCGCCACTGCTGTGCCTGCTTCCAAACATCAAAACTCATCGGTGAGCCGTAGGATAGCAAAACGCTTTGACGCGTTGCTAACCAACCACTCTTTGATGTGTTTTGATGCATTCTGGAGGCAGGCACTGCTATAAGTCGGAACCCTATACTGAAAATTTTTATGTTATAGAGAAATAGGTACTAAGAAACAGTCAGTCTCATCACCTAAAATAGTAATGGCGCTGCAGTAAACCATCACACAAAGTATTTTCAAGCAACTTTCCTCCTCTCACAATCAGAGGCAGATACAATGCAACAGTATTGAGAGATTAGATGGGTGATACTTGGCAACATAGCTAGATGGCTAGATGGGTTGCTATCCAACCAAGTCGGTGCAAAACTTTTGTTAGCCTTGAGATTACAGGAGCATTTTCAATTTTATCAAAAGTAATATTAAGGTAAACAAAAGGAACACTCTAACAAAATTTTGAGTTGAAATTTCCTACCCAAGTTTCATCCTGATTTCAATGTGACAAACTGTCAATGCAAAGAAATCTCATAAACGGAATCAAAATCAATTTACCAATACAGTTCAAGGATAAGTGGAATCTAGATAACTAAAAATATTACCTGGTTAACTTACACAGATTAAGTGTGAAAATCTACGAAAACAGCGAGCTTTGGTTGAGATTTTCAGGGAAAACTCTTCGGAAAATAAACTTAATTTCATCCATGCTATTTCTATCAACTGACATGGAGGAAGATACATTTCCTCTTCAATCTTCAAATATAACCACAATATGGACATGAACGAATGAAATCAAAACAAACACGAGAATGATGCGGTGTGTGAAGTGAGTGCGCGCACAGGAAATGAGCTGGCCGCCATCTTGTAACGTCACCATCCATGGTTCAAGCAGGGTTCAAGCCATAAGCGGCAGTAGAAAGCCGCGGAGTGTGACGTCAACACGGTACGCCGCCACTCGATTTCACCGTCTCTTGTTACAACCTGCTTGTAACGGACATTCGGTAATGGCACGCACTCACAACACACAATGTTATTTGGCGCTCGCAGCTTTCCAAGTTAAGCTCTGTATTCTCTTCTACTTTCTCGGTGAAATAAAGTGAAAACTGTCTAAGTTGTAACCAATCTCAAGATATTCTCACTACTCCTTCATCATCCATTCGTTACTGCCAGAATTCTAATCTGTAAGTTCTTATCTAATTTCCTCACTAAGTCATGGTCCCATATCGTTTGAATGGCCAGAGATTTGATTTTGAAGCTGTTTAAGAATGCAGCTATTTTCACTCTCGTGTTTGGCTATAGTTCATGAAAAACTTTTCTACTCGGGGTTGATTGAAGAACCATTTCGCTGTGTCTATCATTCTTCATTTATCTCTGTGGCTTGTTTTGTAGGTTAACCTAACCTGGCAAAATTGACATCATTGTTTGCTTCACAATTACATTCAAGTTAAAACCATTGATATTTGCGATGAACTTTAATTTGACTTTGCAACCTAGGCAATTCTTGAATCCTGATCAGTGAGGCCGTTTTTAAACCATTAAAGTGAGTCAATGATTGTGATCATGTTAATCTTGCGAGTGATACCACAAGACAGCCTCTTTGTTCTAACGGACAGCTCAACTGCAGTGGTGGCTCGTGCAATTTAGCAACAGTGCTTTTCCTCCATTCGACTCAATGTAGAACAATCGAATGCTGGTGAAGTGCTGTTTCACTGTTGAATCGATTGTTTGGCATAGGATCAAATGGAAGGAAACATTGTTGCCCAGTTTCACAAGCCGCCACTGCTAGGTTGGAGCCAGGCAGACTGAGGCCCTTATATTATTTGCTTTGTAAATGTGCTACCTTTATTGTGTGGATGAACACCTTCTGTAAGCTCAATATTAACTTAATGGTTCTTAATCATCTCTTTAAGTGAAAGTTGGATTGAAAGATAGCCAAAATATTCTAGTGAGTTGCAAATTATACTTTGTTCAGTCGGAGCTCTTGTTTTTCGAGAATTGAGTTCTAACAAGTACCTGTGCCCGCTTCTGAAGTGCATGACAACGCATATATGAGCGGTTGATTTACGCAGAGTTTTGACTTGGTGCTGACTCACTGCACACAGATGTTCTTTGATGCATTTCAGGAGCAGGCACTGCCTCTTGTTAGATCTCAATACTCATTATACATGAGCTCATGAACATTCAATGAGCAAATAGAAAATTCCTTGAAATCAACGGTCTGCTTGAGTTATTTGAAATGTAATGGAAGGTTGCTCTTTTTCAACTTACTTATTCTCCAGTTTAGGTTATTTTTTTTTAACGGAAGCGCAGTTGAATTGAATGGCACTTTTGTGTACTGTGGTTAGCCGACATGGTTTCAGCAATCCCTCTAAATGGAATGGAGCAAGCCGACCACTCTCACTTGTCAGTCCATTGGTCACAGTTATCTTAGACCCATAGAGAGTAACCTTTTCCATAACTTTTCACAAAAACTAAAATTGGCCTTTTAATCCATCAAAGTAAATGACACAATCTAGCTTCTCTGCTGAGTGCGTCCAAGAATGCTGGTTATTTGTGGTTGCCCATTAGCAGATCCTGCAATCTGGCACCAGTGTATTCTCCCCATTTGATTGCATGAGAAATAATCGATTAGTCACGAGGCTGTAGCCCCTTTAAGAATCGATTCTTTATCATACATTCAAATCAGAAGAATGTGCAGTTGCCAGATTGCTGGATCCGCCTATGTGGTTGCCTCTAGATGCATTATTCACTTTCTTTGCATTTTACTTGGGACAGAATCATGGTACTTTCTAGTTTCTCAGTGCTTTTGAAGTCATATTTTAAGGCAGCAAATTGAGAGCAGGTGCTTTATTATTGGAATAATAAGCTAACCTTTTTGAACCAGGAGTGACTCCATTATATTTCATGAATAAACAAAGAAGACTAAATTTCAACGAAGAAGAATTTGTTTCACTGCTAACAGTTTTTTCAAGCAGTGGCGTCGTGTGCAATATGACAACGCTGCATTCTATCCATTCGAAAGCATGGTAAAAGTCAAAATTTTGGAGGTGCACAGTTGCACTCCCTTGAATCAATATTTTGCATGGATATAAACGAGGAAATTCTAACGTTGCTATATTGCATGCGGACACTACTGCAGTCAAGTATCATCCTCCAATCATCATCAGAACTTTCATAAGTTCAGCAAGAATTCAAACTTAATGAAAATGCTACTTGTAAACTCAATGCTTACAATGATACATGGCGGATAGTCGCGACGGGGGAATTTGATTTTCGCCCCTACCCCTTTTATTGTTTTCGCTCTCGCTTTCCCCCTACCCTTTTCCACTTTTCTGGAACGGGGAGCATCGCCCCTTTTTCCTGCACAAGCATTTGGGATCCGCCAAAGAATGATACAGTCTTTGTGGTTATCCTCCCCCAGTTTTCCTGGAGCGAAGAATTGGGCCCCCTGTTTCTTGTCTTGAAAGGCATTTGGGAGGGACCTTTTAGTTTGCCTTTTTTTTTCAAAGAATAAATTAAAAATTTTTTTCCCAACATCTTTTCTGCTTTAAACCCCTTCACATTTTTTCCCCAGGCATGGAGAATATTTAAAAAGGGGCCAAAAAATTTTTTTCAAAGGTTTGAAGGACACTGATTAATCAAGAATTATATTTGATTTTTTTTTTTATTTCATCTGCAAAGTTATCCGAAAAGTTTTTCCCTTGGGCACATCTATTTCTGTGAATCCCCTTGAAAACAATGTGAAATACCTGCTGATATTTGACCCCTAGGTAGGGTACAATGTTGAATCATTCGCTTCAAAAGGAAATTTTAAAAACCCGTGGTTTTTAAAATTAATTTTGAAAAATTTTTCGTTTATCCCTTTGATAATAACATTGCAAAGTTGTTCATGCCCTTCATTCCTTGAGCTTTTAAACAGTAACGATTCTGTGCGGTCGTGAAAAAAAGTGAAAGAAAGTAATTTTGTGTTGAGTCTAAACCCAAATAGTGTTAAGGTTTAAATTTTTGTGAACCAATCTTAAATTCGCTTCAGCGCTTGAAAATTTTTCCCTTTTTTATTTTGAATTTACTTTTTGAAAATATGAGTCTTTGGAAACCCGGGGAAATTTTAACAATTTTTGCCTTATTAGTTTTTCACTGCCACTCCTGCGCTTGAGTTTGAAATTCATTTTTCCCAACTGCTTAAAAATTGCCCTTTTAATTCTCAATAAAAAGGAATTTAATTAATAATTTTTTTGTCTCTAATTTTTCAAAATTTTGGAAATTTGTGTCAACGAAAATTTTATTTTATTTTAAGGAATCCTGTGGGATTTTCAAGTTTTTAAGATTTTGAAAACTTTTTTTTAGAAGTTAATTTGATCTCCTACCTCATTCAATATTTTCAAGGATTTCAAAATTTTTGTCTATCTTTAAGCCTTTTTTTCAGCTGCAACCCTGCGTTGAATTTTACTTCAATTTTGCCTGTAGTTTAAAAAAAATTTCCCTTTTCTCAATAAAAACTATCATTTTTTTTTATGACATTTTCTTCAAAATTTTGGGAAAAGATTTTTCAAAAGTTTCAATTTACATTTATTAGAATTTGGTTTTCAAAGAAATTTAAAAGTTTTTAATGAATAGGGGATGTGGCAAACCCAAATTTAAATTTTCCCCTCCCAAAGCTTACTTTGCAAGGGTTTAAAATTTGGCGATCTATTACTAATTTTTTCAATAAAAAGTTAAAAAGGGAAAAGATATTAAAAAAAAAATTAATTTTGTAGGAGTGGGGAGTGACGAGTGTAAGGGGGAAATTTTAAGGACTCCTACATGTGTAAAGGGGAAAGGGGCGTGGCAAAGTGGGAACCCTTCCCAGTGCCACTTACAATTTTTTTCTGAACAAAAAAATCATCAATTTAAAAATGTAGGGGAGGGCGGCAATTAGTTTTGCCCCCCCCCTCAACCACGGCAAGCCCCTCACCCTTGGGGGGAAGGACATACAATTTACATTAAAAAAACACGTAAGATTTACCTGAATTTTTACCCATTTTTCGGGATGGATTTGCGATAATGTTATGGGGTTTGACGGAAAAGGGGTGAAATTTAGGAAAGCTCCTACGATGTGTAGGAAGCCCCGTGGCATTTTTCGGGACCCTTCATCGGTTTTTCCACTCTTTCCGGGGCAAATATTTCTGGGGAAATTTCCAAAAAAAAAAGGTTTTTTTATTTTTGAAAATTTTTCGTTAATTTGGACGGCAAGGTTGCATTTTTCTCTCGGGGCAACGGTACGGGCTTCTGTCCTGGTAAACGGGGTTTTCGAGTCAATTTACTTTAAAAAAAAAAAGTGATTTCCTGAAAGCTACTACCCACTTTTTTGGGATTGGAAAAGAAAGTAATTCATCATGGGATACTTACGGAAAATTTTAAATTTACATAGAAAAGACCAAGGTATGTGTAAAACCACGTAATTTTTTACGGGCTTTTTCCCCTCGGAAAAATTGGGAAAATCCTTTACTTAGCCACCTTTTAAATCTTTTCTCCCTATTAAAAGAACCAATAATTTCCTGTTTTACCTTTTGCCTTTGAAAATATGCTTTAATTTTAACGAAAAAAAAATATATATTCAAGACGCGAATAACGGTTTTTCAACGAGTTTTTTTCCAGAAATTGTATACGGGAAGGTTTTTAAACGGGAAGTAGATTTTCACCGTTTTTTAAAAAAAAAAAAAATCGTTTTTTTTTTCCGTAATCGAATGCTATAGGGCAGCTACACTGTTGGCAGATTCCCCGGAAAAAGAAATGTAATTCTTATACTTATAGGTATACTTACGTCAATTTAATAAATACACATAAAAACCTACGAGCCACAGGCATAGGCGTAGCCAGGAATAATTTGTGTTTCTGTGTCTTTGCCCATTCAAACGCATGCGTTAGAAAAGGATTGGAAGAGGGTCTGGCTGTCACGTGACTTCAGCCCCTGTTTCTGTCCTTTTCTAACGCGTGCATTCAAATGGGCAAAGAGAGAGAAACAAAAATTCCTGGCTACGACTATGGCCATAGGTTAGAAAATATGCTTAATAAGTAAGTATAACCTAAGCTAGAAAAAAAAATATATATTACAAGACGCGTAATAACGGTTTATGTCAAGCGAGAATATTTCTGACACTGCTACCAGAAATCTAGTATAGCAGGGTCATAGCGCTTGAAAAATTGGGTCAAATTCTGGGACTATGATCAGATTCTAATGGAAGCACCAGAATTTTCTGATGAAAATATAAGTATAGGTGCTGAAAATCCATCGTTTGACAATCTTTACTGTGCTTCTGGTAATCTTATTAGAATTTAGGAACTTATAGGAGTTTATTTAGTGCAGAGTCCCGGTCTGTACCCTGTATACACGAAACAGTCAAAAACACTTACATGGGAAAAACTACACCGAAACTGTAACCTAAAAATCTTTCACTCTTCGATTTCACCAGCCATATTTTTTTGCAACTCTTAATTTATTGATAAATAAATTTACAGCTCTCGTGGGAAAAACGTATGAAATTAAAGTTTATTGCGGTATAGCGTTCAATTTGAGGTTGCGTTCCGTCCATTTCAACCCTCGTAAAAGGTCGAATTCGAGGGTGCTCGCCGAACACCCGAATAGTTCGATATGTTTCTCAGGTTTAAATCGACAAAATGCAATGTCGCCAAATCGCAAGCGCTTTACGCCATCGCCATTACAAAAAAAAAAATGTTTTACTTTTTAAAAAAAATATTTTTGAATTATATGACAATAAGACGTACTTTTAAACTAAAATTAACTGTTTTTAAAGTAAAAATAATTGTTTTTAAATTAAAAAATTACTGTATTTAAATTGAAAATAATTTTTTTAAATTGAAAATTCGGTATTTTGATCTAATGAAAATTTTTTTTTTTTAATATAACAGAACTTACTTTCAATTTCAAAATACGTCTTTTTGTCATTTGATTCAAAAATATTTGAAGGTTAGAGTGGATAAAGGGGTTATGTGACATTTTGGAAACAATCGAGTTAGCGGATGAAGGAGTTATGATGGTATCTATCTATTTTTCCAACTTGATTCAAAAATGTAGGATATGACCCTACTTTCAAAGCTGTTGCGGTTGATGTTCAGCTAAAATGTCGAAAACGCCCATACTTTGAACTTTAAAATCGATTTTCTCAAAATCAAAGAAGTGTCACACAACCCCTTTATCCACTCTACCCCAATGAGCTATCACTTTAGAGTGGCAGCAGGCTGGTCCACCTTGTGCCACACAGGGTAGAAGGAATCTCAGGAGAACACGGAATTTGGACAAGATTCCAAGGTTTGAGGTTAAATTTTGTAGGTCGTTTCCGGCGGTGCCCGAGTTTGTTTACGGAACGACCGGAAACGACCTACAAAACTTAACCTCAAAATTGATTTTTATTGCAAGATCAATGAGCTATAACTTTAGAGTGGTACATCAAGGAACGTTCCGCTGGTTCATTGTTGTCACCTAGGGCGCCGCCATCTTGCCGTAAAAATCGATTTTGGGGTTAGATTTTGTAGGTTGTTTCCGGTCGTTTGGTAAACAAACTCGGGCATCGCCGGAAACGACTTACAAAATTTAACCTCAAACCTTGGAGTCTGCCGTCCAAATTCCGCTTTTTCCCGGGATTCCTTCTACCCTGTGTGGCACAAGGTGGACCAGCTCGCTGCCACTCCAAAGTTATAGCTCATTGGGCAAAATGGCGGTGCCCTAGGTGACAACAATGAACCGGCGGAACGTTCCTTGATGTGCCACTCTAAAGTTATAGCTCATTGCTCTACCCTTCATTTCTTTTTAAATCTAAAGCATTTTCCTATCTGTGAGTAGTTTATAAAATCTGGCAACCGTACGATGAGCCATCCAGACTAATGTTCTAACATTAGCTTTCCGATTAGCCAGAGATTAAAAGCGTGGAATGATGAAACGTGCTCACCTAACTGTTATTCATAAAGAATGAATTTGCGCGAGGCGAGCGGCCTGAGGCAGTAGCGCACCGAGAGTTTCTTCATCTCTCTCTTTTCTCCATTAAGAAACGTATGTTAGACAAGGATGGACAAGGGGATAAAACCCCCTCCTTCTGTCCTTTTCCTACTCATACATTCAAATGGGAAATGAGAGAGATGGAAGATATTCTGGTTGCGCCAGTGGCCTGAGGCAACCGTGCGTCGAAAGCATTGCGGTCACCACGCTTGAAACAACGAGGCCGATTCGATGAATATCGTAAACAGTACGTAAGGGGTGCTCCGAAGGTAGGTACGCATGGTCGGTTGCCCACAATGAAATGAGGCATGATCAGACTGTTAATTTTTTCGGTGTAAAAGGATGGATGCAGAAACAAATATAGAGAACTCAGCTCATGTTATGATTCCCGTGTTATGAAAGTGAGGCAAGTAGGTCCAAAATAGATTTTTACACCTATGCGATTTGAGGGGTCTCTTCACCTGCGAATTTAAAAGCGCGGGTAAACTGATTGAGCCAATGAGCTGCCTTGAAGTCGATAGGTCGAGTCCGATTTATCGACAACAAAGAAACTCATGGGCTCAAGCAGTCAATTCGCGCTTTTAAATTCGCAGGTGCAGGAGAGACCCTTTTAAAAGTGCAGTTCGAGTTGCGGCTCGTAGAAGTCAGATTTGGCGAGGCAACAAATATGAAGACCTATAAGCATCGGGTGCCCGTGGAGGGGGGGGCGGTGGGCTGCAGCCCAATTTGAGTCTGCTGGGCCGAGAGAGGAATGACAGGGAAAGAAAAGGAGGGAGGACAAATATAGGAAAGAAATAATGAGAAAGACAAAATTAATTATAAAAAATGTAGAGAAAAAAAATAGAGGAAAATGAACGACCTCGTAGAAAAGACCAGCTTTATTAGATCCCAGGTAGTGTGTCTTGTGAACCGATCAGAAAGGGGAAAAATGACGACCACGCGTAAAAATGTCGACGCTCAGCTCCAAATATCCGATTTAAGCCCTTATGGATCACGCCCGAGTATACTCGATCGTTTTTCTCCTCCAGTCTATTTCACATTGTTTTAGTCTTTATTCCGGATAAACGCGATTCGGGCGCCTTCAATTCGCTGTGTAGGCAATTCCAACTCCCCTGAGTACGAATAGTTAACTACCTTCTCTATTTGATTGGAAGAGTGGCGTTCTTTTGAACTAACCTGGCCCTTAGTTAAATACTCCTCCCGGAAGACCCAGAAATTCGACCATGAAACCGTGTCTTCCTTTCATGCGCGCGCCTTCAATTCTGTAGGTATACTAATACAGTACAGTTACGTACGAATAGTTAACTACTTTCCGCAACGCACAAGTAATGCTATCCGATTCAACGACCGACGCGATGGAAACCGCGTCTTTCTTTCATGAATGCGCCTTCATTTTTTAGGGTAGACTAAAACGGTACAGTGGCGTACGAATAGTTACCTACTTTTCAACATATAGCTGACGGTATCCGATTTACTCCGTTGCGGATTTTGGAACCAGTCCGCCGCCTCTGTTTCGTTGCGACCCCAAAAAAAAAAGTTCCCACTATGAGCGAGATAGAAAATACAAGCGGGGACAAAGATACCTGGCCAGGGTATGCAATACGCAATGCACAGTATACCATTCAACACATGTATTACGTGCGTTGCTTGTTGCATACTCTGGCTAGGTATTTTTGTCCCCGCTAGAACGTGCGGCTTCTTTTGTCTCTGAGGGGGCCGATCAACTTTAATCGCTTGAAGTCATAGGTACGTAAGTTCAACCAATGCCTCGCATCTGCACCGCCGACCAATCAGAAGAAAGTATTCTTGAAAAGTAAGGTTATGCTTGTCCAAGTCAAGTTCGCGACTTTCCGCTAGCTTGATCGAGCCCCTGGTCGCACAAGCTTTGCGCTGAGTTTCTATAATGGTCTCTGGATGGATCGTTCCATGGAAAGGGCGATGGGATTGTTCGCGCTAGTTTTTAAAATCGGTGATGGCACTTTTTCGCGTGCAGTCACGATTCACTAAGACGCGTAGCCCTGCAGTGAGACGACAGTCGTGCGCAGCTGGAACCGCGTCGCCTGCAGTATGACGCGGAAAACCGTAATAAAACTCGAATACTGTCCAAGATCGTTTTATTGCATGAGATGATGCGCAACTTCTCAAGCATTAGCGGCGCACGCACCTATTGCTCAAAATAAAAATTGATGTTATCGCAATAGAGATTACTGGTAGGAAGCGCTGAAAGCCTTTATCATCTTCATTTGTATAGGTACCAATGATATTCATTGTTACTGTTTTCGTCTTTTCCGTAAGTAGTCCCCCCCCAATCTATTTCTTGATGTTTTTAGTGTCACAGTCGTCACGAATGCTCACGACGATAAATCCAGTAACATTGGATCTTTACGCTTTTTTAAGGCATGGTTAAGTTAAGTAACGTTTATGGGTATAATTCCCATAAAAACACAAAAATTGGTAAATATTTGTCCTAATGGATCATACATTTCTTAGTAGCATACTTTAAGTAGCTTTTTATGTAAGCATTATGTTTTGTTTTTGGTTTTTTTGTTTTTGTTTTTTGTTTTTTTTGTTTTTTTGTTTTTTTTTTTTTTACAAAAGAAATAAAAATACTCGATGAGCTGAGAACAAAGGTGCCTCTATTGGTTATTTTTACGTGATCTGGTTCTACTCGTACGTAACTTTGCAAAGAACTGTGTGTGAAGTTCCCATTTATATCAATAATATCCCTGGCAAAAATGGTCTATACAGGTCCATAAGGTCAATAACCAATTGTCTATACAGAGTATGGATATGTATATTGTATGGATCCATATCTTATGGGTATACGTGTTGATATCCTTACAGATCCATACATATTCTTATGGATCCGATCCATACACACCTATCCGCATAATCTGTTTAGGGAATTCGTTATGGACCTTGTGGACCTTTATGGACCATTTTTGCCAAGTATATTTTGGGCCTAAATCCAATCTAAGAAACTTTGAAACCTATTATTAGAAAACAAATGGCATCCTTGTTTTCATCTCACCTAATATTTTCATTTGCCTATTAAAATACACTAAAATTCAGACCCTTGCATCAACATGCCCCGCTGTCACAAGATGGTAGCTGCGAATGTGTACCAATTATTATGGGTGTGCATTCAGCGCACACTGCTCAAGTGCCCAGTGCCCACAACTATGTGTACACACTTTGAAACACATATCCATTTTGGCCGCTATATTTGGCCAGAAGTCAGCCGTGGCCGCATGGCCGTGCGGTGCTGGTCAACGAAAAGCGGGCACCGTGGGGTTACTTCAGCTCACTCCTCCGTGCTTGGACTTGAGCAATCTGTCGAAATTGGCTGTTTGTCGCAAGTGACAGGGACATGCGGTGCGGCTTCGGTTTATGATGGTGTGTGTGGTGTAAAGCTATTCGATTCGAACGGTCGCGGTGTGACTGTGTGACGCGTGACATTCACATTAATATTCACTCAAGAGGTTGCCGTTATGAAAGGAGTGAAAGTTTTGCACGTGACTTTGACCTGCAGTGCAGTGTTTGTGCTGCGCAATGACCAGTCTCTTATCAACAATGACGTATAAAACTTTTGGACGCGCGATCTTCATCGTTTTCGCATTGGCACACACGCGCATATCTCAGGCCAGGGGCGGATCCAGTAATTTGGGGGGGGGGGACTTCTGAAATTTGAAATGTTACAGGAAGTATTTGAGAGGATATTTACTATTAACTATTTACTATTACTAACTATTTACTATTTACTATTAAATATATGCGATTTCGGAAATCTGAACAAAGCTGCGGTTTTGTATTATAATTATAGCATTTACAACCAACCGCGCTTCAGACGAAAATTGTGGGTATATACCTACTAGCACCAATTTGTGTACGTACGTGGGACTAAGCAGTTGTCAGATTTAAAATTATACTTATTTAAAACGACCTTTACTTCTAACATTAACTTCCTCTCGGATTGAGGCAGTTGCAAGGGTCTAAAATTTCGTGTATTTTTATATAGAAAAGTGAAAGTACTTGATGAGCTAAGAACGAAAGTGCCTCATGGTTTTCCCAGGTGTCCTGGCTTCGGCGAGATAAGGCATGTAAAGTTGCTATTGATCTTGTAAGTTAAATGTGACGTCACGCCACGGAATTTTCACTTGTAACAACTTATTTTGGGCCACAATTTCATCTCCAGAACTATGAAAACTAAGTAGGTAATTAAGAACCAAAGGCATCATTTTCTTGCATTTGCTCGCCGAGTACTTGTATTTGCTTATCTACAACAAAAAAAAAAAAAAAAAAAAAAAAAAAAAAAAAAAAAAAAAAAAAATCTAGTCCCTTAAAACAGCTCCATCAAAACATTTCCTTCAGCTTTTTCTTTTTATAATCATTTATTTTTTCATTACATACGTAGCTGTCGTAGCTCCTAGCTATCAACACTTTTTTAATAATAAATAGGTACTTACTCTTACATTCTGAGGTCAAATTTATTGTCATGCTGCGCCTAAAATTTTAAGCGAATAGTGTAGGTGGGCATAATTCCCTACTTAACATTTTTTGATGACATGGGCGGTATAAAACTTTGTCCCACCCCCAAAACATGCTTCCTTATGATGGTCTCGAATATATCATCACCTCTATTTCTGTAGGTGCGGGTAACTAAATGATCTGTGGGTAGTAGTAAAAATTCAATAAATAAGTGGTTGGAACGAATTTTAGTCGCGATGAAACGAGGCCCGCCGATGAAATGCGAGATTGGCGACAGTTTATTGAAAAGCGCCGCCGCACCGGAATTCCATCGCAAGAGACGCGAAACGGGGAAGAAGTGACTCACGTATACATATAGGTTTGTACCAGTTCCTGCCGCGATCCCCTCGATCTCCGCTGGAGGTCGTGGAGATCGCGTCACGAATTGGCAACGCCGAAGTCAGCTGGTTGCGAGCGGGGTAGAATCAGTCAACTCTAGGCTCGACACAGTCCTATTCTCGCCGCCTCTCCGTTCGCAGCGGCTGACTTCGCTTCATCTCAAGGAATCATATCTCACGTAAAGTTACTTTTATCAATGTATTTCCCCAGTTCCCAGTAGTCATCCAGGTTTATTAGTTATTCATGAATATAGCTTTGTTTCCATAATTCGTTTTCTCTTTATTTAAAATGTCTTTCTTTCTCTGATCTCGGTCGGTCGTTGGCCGGCCGGTCCATGGGGGGTCCCGGGTTGGTTGGTGGTCTCATTCTCGAACTCTTATAGAACCAAAAGATCCACGGGGAAGGTTGAGTTCGCACTTCCGAAGGGATCCAGGATGCAAGTGGATAAGGGTTTGGAAGTGTGTAACAACAAAAATGGTACCAGAGTAGCGTGGTTCTATGGGGTTCAGGGATTGAGATTGCCGATTGCCCCGGGATTCCTCGTTGCTCGGCCGGTTTCGACTTGTCGAGATCGGAGGAAGGATGAAAGTTTTGTTGATTGAATCGTGTTATTGTTTTAAAGTTATATTTTCCCCCAGTTTCCCAGGTTCCCAGTTTCGTGATTGTCGCGGGTGATCATTCAATGGGATTGAAGATCTAGGGCGGAATCCGGTGTAAAGTTTAAAGTCCCCAGTTAAAAGTTTCCCAGGTTAAAGTTAAAGTTTCCCCAGTTTTCCCAGGTTCCCAGTTTCGTGATTCCGCGGGTGACAATTCAATGGGATTGAATTGGTCTAGGGCGGAATCCGGTAAAAAGTTCCCAGTTTCAAGTGCTCCCAGGTTTTTTTTTTATCAGTCAAGTCCCCAGTGTAATTTGTGTATTTTACGTGAATCAAAATGTGTTTCGCGAGTGGAGGGAGGTCCGCTGCTGCGAAGTGGAGAGACGACCGAGATGGATTCGCCTTCGGGGAGGGGAGGCCCCTAGCCTGTAGATTCGGATAAGTTATCACTTTGTATCACCCTCTTTTACTATCGCTCTCGTTTCTTTTATCATTTGATTTTCTGTTGATTGTTTTAATTTTCGTTTTCTTCGCCGGCGGATCGTTTTAGCGACCGCGCCGCGAGTGAATTTCGCTCGCGACGCCTTTGCTACGGCGATCGGTCGACGAAGGAGCCGTATTTTAATTACTTTCAAAGTTTTGATGTATTTTGTTGAGACCAAAGTTTTTTTTTATCCGAAATTGTTTCAAATCTGGTGGGTTCGGCGTCGCGTGTCGTTTGGCGGGCGGCGGAACCTTAGCAAATTTCCTTTGTTTCGGCCTGCCGTTCGCGGATCGACACGCGGAGTCGAATTCTCAACCAAGTAGGTACAGATTATTATTTATGTGTCGATCATTGCGTTTAATTTAAAAAGGAGACACGAACTAGATTTTTATTGATTTTGACAAATTCAAAAAAAAAAAAAAAAAAAAAAAATTATCTATTCTTCAAAGTAGGCTTCTGTATTTTCAGATTTAGTTTTTTTCCCCCACCTATTGCCCGTCTTTCAAAAACAACTTTCTAATTATTTAATGTGTGAATTGACAGGTTCCCCCCCCCACTGACGTGGTGTGTCGTCCTCTGCTTACTATTATATCTTCCTGTTTGATGCTGACTCGGATGGTGGTGCCGTCGATGCCGAAGACCCTCCACACTCTTTTTTTTGCTCTAGACGAGCCGTCGTCTCCCTAATTCATCCCCGAATTAGCGAAGCCCGGTGAGTTTTTTCCTTTTCGGAGCTTAATTTCTCTCTCATTGCTGAAGTTTCATCATTTTTGACTTTCCAGGCGATTTTTTTTTGGATCCTTCAGTGATCTCTTTTAATTAACTTCAATTAAAAATGATTTGTTATCTGATCCTTGTATCTTGTCTTTTTCATGTACCAATGGTGATCCTGATTGGCTGACCGAGAATACAGTAATCGCTGGAAAGGGAGTTTTCTTCGCATCGCTGCATCTCATTCGACCGGAAAAACCAACGATTCCAACGCATCGACTTACATCGAAATTTTGACATCACAATCATCATCGTTCCATCGTCAAACGTTACAATTTGAAAGTCATCGATTCGTGAGTTTTTAGAATTTGAATGTCTCAATTTATTTGGAAAATAATTGTTTATTAGCCCCCCCCCCCTCCTACTCTTTTCTTTCAGCTCTTATTTAGATAAAAAAAACATAAGTTGTTATTTTTTATATGGCAGATTTGGTGTTCTTAGGTGCAAGTAACTTTGAAAGATTATCAAAGGCAAATTTTTTCAGAGTGCATTTCGCTCATAGAATAGTAGCCAACCTTGCTAAGTCAGGCGCTACAGTATTTGATGGGCAACACATCCTTGAACGTTTCATCGACGATACTCATTTAGATTTATCTTCGGTTACAATTGTTATCTTATTAGGTATTAACGATCTTAAACAGGGTTTGAAATTTAATGTCGAATCTTTCAAAAAGATAATTTTCTTGTCTAGGAAATATTTTCAGACTGTGGTCATTTGTAAAATTCCACCGTGTCCTAAATTCAAATTTTCTGATATTTCTTACTGTAATCAGTACTTGAACAGTTTTCATACCGCTTCTAAAGTTAGAGTTATAGATCTTTTTACCCCTTTATTAAATGAGCCTAATTATTGGGTAAAGAAATATTACTCCGGTAAAAAGGACGGAGTCCACTGGAATAGAGCCGGACATCATAAAATAGTGGAATTATTCTTAACGTTGGGAATTTAAATGTAATCATTTTTCTTCTTTGAATAACCTGAATAGATAACAATTGACCGTTGAAACTTGAGGTGAAATGGCTTCTAACCAGAGAATATCACCATGCTTATTACTGGTAGACCAAGTAAAATATGAATTAAAGGTCCGGGGAGTAAAAGTTGAAGACTCCGATAATGCAAATATCCAACGAACAAATCTCAGTAAGGCGTATGATCAGGGACTACCCCCACTGCCTGATTGTATTGCCAAAGTAATTACAGATCCTGAGGCAGAGTTAAATTACTGCCATCAGTTAGAGCAAACCCTAATTCAGAAAATCGATGAGTACAAGGAAGACAACGCGAATGGAAGCTCGAGGCAGATCATCGCTCGACTAAAACATGTGTCAGGTCGATTAGTAAACTTGTATAAACTGAAGGGGATTGATTCTGAGGCGAGAAAGGTGGCTCAGGAGCAATATTCGTCTCTTCAAAAGACATTAAGCCTCTTCGAGGAACATTTAAAAGCGGATCCAGATAAGACAGTCGTCGAGGAAGTGAAAGACGCAAATTTAAATACATTTGTACCTAGTCACACTTCCTCGCCCCAGAGTCAACCACCCAGTTTCCAACCAGTTTCAGTGCGTCGAGATTCCTCAGTAGCTGAACAGGTAGCACGAATTGAAAGTGGGATCAGAGCGGTGGCGAGAGATTGGTTATCTTGGTCACAAAATTTCTTATAGATCACTTAAATTGGACCCAGCTCGGACACAGACTATACGGGAGTTCCCCAAACCTTCGTCACCGAAGGCGATTTCCCGTTTCCTCGGCATGGTCGGGTATTTCTCGAAGTTCATTCCTGATTACGCTAAGTGGGCAGTACCACTCAACGCTCTGCGTCGCAAAAATGTCCAATTCATTTGGGGTAAGGAGGAGCAGTCGGCTTTCGAGCATCTCAAAGAAGCAATTTCAAATCCACCAGTCTTGCTTATTCCTGATTTCGAAAAACAATTTATATTGCAAACTGACGCTAGCGCCAAGGCTGTGGGAGGAGTACTATTGCAAGAAATTGAGGGTGTTCGAAGGCCGGTTGGTTTCTTTTCTCATAAATTATCAGAACAAGAGCAAAAATACAGTACATATGAATTAGAGTGCTTAGGTGCCATATTAGGCATGGAACACTATCGCCCGTTCCTAGAACACACAGAATTTGTCCTTGAAACTGACAACATGGCGTTGAGTTGGTTACTGTCGCACCCGCGACAACTGGGCCGAATAGGGCGATGGGTGATCCGAATCAATTCTTTTAAATTTCAAGCCGTACACATCAGGGGGACCCAAAACGTGGTCGCCGATTGCCTGTCCCGCATGTTCGAGGATGTGTTGCCACTTGAAGCTGTGGCACAGGAAGGCTCGGAGGTGCTTCTCTGCAACGCTCTCTTACCAAATTTAACGGAGTTTCCTTTAGCTTTTACTAGTTTGGAGGAACATCAAAAAAATGATGATGATCTGAACATAGTGCGTCAAAAAATTTTGAACGGAGAGCCGGTCCCCGGTTACTCTCTCTGCAAAGGTTTGCTATGTTACTCACAATCGCAGGCCGGTCAGAGAAAAATTGTCTTACCTTCCAAGTTGATACCGATGATTTTTACCTTTTACCATGAAAGTACAATTGGTGGCCACCAAGGATATTTTAAAACAGCTAATAAAATCAAACAGCTTTTCTATTATAAAAATCTTATGGAAGATGTCAAAACTCGGACCGCTGCCTGTGAGACGTGTGCGCGCAGCAAGCCGGTGCAGAGAGTGACCGCGGGTCCCCTCAGCAGTAACATCTCAACTGAGCCTATGGAAAGATTATTCATCGATTTTGTTGGACCTTTGGTTAGAACTCAGCGCGGAAATCGTTTCATTCTTGTGGTTACTGATGCGTTTTCAAAATTTGTATGGCTATTACCAACATCTGCCGCAACGAGCGTGTTAGTGATCAAGGAATTGAAACAAATCTTCCAAAGCTTTGGTCTGCCAAAGTTTATTGTAAGCGACAATGCTAAATGCTTCGTAGCTCATAACCTAAAGCATTGGTTTTTTAATTTAGGCATCAAACATATAACAACTACACCTTATTATCCTAACCCAAACCATAGTGAAAGAGTGAACAGGAATCTTAAAAACGCTTTAATTGCGTACCACAGTGATTCACAAACGTCGTGGGACACGAGTTTATTTTGGTTACAGCAAGCTTTTAACTATGCAAGGCATGAGGCGCATAAATTTACCCCACACCAGTTATTTTTCACTTATGAACCTAATACTCCATTAGCGTTGCAGTGGAGCATTACCGACCTACTTCCTGATAATGTAGATGCAGCTGAGGTCAAAGAAAATTTAAATAGAGCGCGTAAAAATCTTATGGCAAGCCATAAAAGGCTAAAGACGAGGTACAATGCGAAGGTGAAGGCCCACTCATTTAAAATAGATGACCTAGTTTTTCTTAAACAACATCCTCAGAGTAGTAAAATAGATAAACGAATGGCCAAGTTAATGCCTCGATACGATGGACCATATAAGATAGTTAGATTTACAACACCAGTATCTGTCATATTGTTACACCAGAGTAGTCAAAAAGAAACTAGGGCCCATGTATCTCAACTCAAACCATTTAAAGGCTCGCCAAAGAAAATTTAAGAAAATTTAGTAAAATAAAAAAATAAAAAAAAAACTATAAAAACCAGAACATCTTACTTGCGTGGGAGGGCGCCGCGGTGTGCCTATCGCCCGGACTTCGTGAGAGGATGAGGATAGACACCCCGCGGCGTGCTCCTGAGCAAATGATTGTCCGGAACAAAACTCAAAAAAAAAAAAAAAAAAAAAAAAAAAAATATCCGTGAGAGAAGGAGGGGGTGGAAATGGTCTAAAATTTCAAATTTTATGCCAGGTGCCTTTCCTTTCGTGGGTGCAGCGATGCGAGGAGAATCCTTTTTTTTTTTTGTTGTGAAATGTAGTCAGCCAATTTTTAAGTTTTGTTTAAACAATCGCCTGGTGGTTAAATTCAGTAAATATTGAGTGTGGAGAGTTTTCCGCAGCAGGGGCACTATCGTTTGTAGTCAGGTTGTCTTTATTATTTTGTTTTTGAGAGGCGGTCAGGTCGGGTGGAAAATTATGTTCGTTTCCCCCCCTCTCCGAAGAAGGCAAATTTAAATTATTTAAATTACTGTATTGTTATCAAATTTTATTGTTCCTTATTAGTTTTATTGACATTATTGATCATTATTGATTATTATTGATTATTGAATTTTATTGTTCCTTATTAGTTTTAGTCTCTTTAATTGTATCTTTTCTTGTTATCCTTAGTTGATTTGTTTTAAATACTACGTGACATTCCTGTACTGATTGAAGACATAACTTGTTCTCTAGTCGACCCTTTAATTGTAGCTTTTGTTCCCCATTTTATTCACCTGTTGTTCTTTTACGGTCTAATCTTTTGTACACCATTCTTAACAACCTTTTAAATGTTCCTTTGCGTGTGGCAAAAACCAAATATTAATGATTGAGGGAATGGATTTTGTTTTGTGTGTGAATGAGTTTTTTTTAATACTTCTTAAGTACTAGTCTTAGAGTTAAGTTAGTTCTGTATGGTACGGCCGCTTAGTATGTAAGATTAGGATTATTGTAAAACCCTAGGCTTAAGTTTTTTTTATTTTTTGATATCCTTTTCCCAATTTCATTGTTCGTGTTTCATGTTCATTAATTTGTCACCAAAGAAAACCAAAGATATATGTGTACCAAAATAATTAGCTGTAAGTTTTAAGCGACCATAAAAACATGTTTTGAACTTTTATTACCAGTGGGAATTTTTATCGGGTCATTTCGAAAAATAATTTGTCAATGTATTAGAACTTTTAAAATCTGTTTCAACCTTCCATGTCACTTGTGCTCTCTATGTCATTTGAATTTTAAGTACAGTCACGTTAGTATAAGTTTTAAGTTGTACTTTCTTTAATAATTTCTGTTAAGTTCATCGTTGATTTCTTTTCGTCGATTTTTCATTCTATTTATTTTTCATTCTTTTTAGCTTCTGTTGTTTATAATACCCCATACCATGTTACCAAAGGAATGTTTAAGGGAAAAAGTTGAAGGTCCAATGTTTTAAGGAAAGTTTAAAGTAAAGGGGAAGTTTAAAGTTTTAAAGGATTTATAATGTAAAAAAAAAAAAAAAAAAAAAAAAAAAAATTGATAGGGAAAGTCAAGACTAAGATTTCTATGTAGTAAGAACCCTTTTTGTAAAACCTTTTTGTACCAGGATTCTTGTGGTCAATTAATTTCAGATTTTTGTCAACAACTTTGTTTGTAACGAGTAGGGAAATTTTCTTCTTAATTCTTTTATTTTTATTTGTAATTCGGCAATTATAATCAAGGAGTCTGTGAAGGATCCGGCCCAGGTTTGAGGGCGGGAGAAGCGCTCGAATGTTATTTTGTATTTTGAATTATAAATTTTTTTATTTGTCTCATGAGGTAGGGTTAGTGAAGGACCCGGCCCAGGTTTAAGGGCGGGAGAAGCTAGGATGTTCCCAGAAGTGTTTGGACAAAGTGTAGGATTCATTTTTATTGTTTGAAATTTTTGGTAATGAAGGAGTTTGTGAAGGACCCGGCCCAGGTTTAAGGGCGGGAGAAGCGCTCGAATTTCAAAAAACCAGTTTTGTTTTAAATGTAGCATAGAAGGGCCGGTTGCGTCTGGGTCTAGTCTCTCAGAGCGAACCCTTGGCGGTGATTCCATGGTTGCCCTCTTCCTACTCTTATGGTCATATTTATCGTAGAAGTGACATTTCCTCGCCTCGGTTATCCGTCGCTCAACCTGATCGTCATTTGTATGATCGTAAAACCTTTTTTTTGGATTTTCCAATTGTTTATATCCAACTTGTCAAGGATGATGCCAAAAACGGTGCCGTTGGCGAGAGCTTACCCAATTGTTTTTCACTTTCTCAGTTCATTTATTTTTCTTTCTCATGAGGAACTTTGACTAAGTAGGAGATGTGCGATTCCGGTGCATCGCCAGGGATTCGTTGTGAGAGATCTTGGCGGCTTATGAAAGTTTCCGATGCCAAGTTTATGTACATGTTACTAAATGTTTGTCCCTAGACTTGTTCCGATGTTGATCACAGGGAGGTTTTAATTTTAATTTTTAAGCGCACGTACAAGGGTTGTCGTGACTTAAATTTTATCCTGTTAATAGACTTTTGTAATCTTGTACTTTCCCTGTTTTGTTAAAAAGAAAATGTAATCAGTTCCTAATAGTAATAGTACCGCTGTGATATCTTTTGTAATTTTTTGATTGTGATATTAGTTGTAGTGTATCCCGTTTACCATGTCCTTTTATTTTCAAGACGGGGTCTTGTTTTAAGGGTGGGAGTGTACCAGTTCCTGCCGCGATCCCCTCGATCTCCGCTGGAGGTCGTGGAGATCGCGTCACGAATTGGCAACGCCGAAGTCAGCTGGTTGCGAGCGGGGTAGAATCAGTCAACTCTAGGCTCGACACAGTCCTATTCTCGCCGCCTCTCCGTTCGCAGCGGCTGACTTCGCTTCATCTCAAGGAATCATATCTCACGTAAAGTTACTTTTATCAATGTATTTCCCCAGTTCCCAGTAGTCATCCAGGTTTATTAGTTATTCATGAATATAGCTTTGTTTCCATAATTCGTTTTCTCTTTATTTAAAATGTCTTTCTTTCTCTGATCTCGGTCGGTCGTTGGCCGGCCGGTCCATGGGGGGTCCCGGGTTGGTTGGTGGTCTCATTCTCGAACTCTTATAGAACCAAAAGATCCACGGGGAAGGTTGAGTTCGCACTTCCGAAGGGATCCAGGATGAAAGTGGATAAGGGTTTGGAAGTGTGTAACAGGTTGCCAAATGGCACTCTCGCAAATTTTTGCAGGGAGCAAACAAATAGTCCGATCTTATGAAAAAATCAGGAAAATCGCACTCATGAAGTCTAAAATTCAGTAATAAATTTACAATACTGCTATAACGGCAAGATATCGTAATGGCGGTTCAACGTAGGTATCATGGGAGATTCGAGTCTAATAATGTATGTCATTCTTTCTTTACGGAAACACAGAGATATGTATCAAATTAGATGGGAATCGCCCATGATCATGGGCGTAGCTACTATGGAGCCAGGGGGGCCAGCCCCCCCCCCAGAAGATCTGATATTGGAAAAAAAATGCAGTAATAATTTAAAGGGAAAAAATATTGGGTAAAACGCAACACGAAATAATGAACACTGTTAATAGGCATGAAGTATTTTTACTTTTGGCGACTAAGCAGAGTACCTACATCGAGAGGGAATCCGTTCAGAAGGTCCTTATTTTCCCTTTTCCCTTTAATTCGTGTTCCACGATCGATTCATTATTATTATTACATATTTGAATTTATACGAT
>VMOF01000369.1:43522854-43673457 GCA_011764245.1 Trialeurodes vaporariorum | reverse complement strand
CACGTGACTTCAGCCCCTGTTTCTGTCCTTTTCTAACGCGTGCATTCAAATGGGCAAAGAGAGAGAAACAAAAATTCCTGGCTACGACTATGGCCATAGGTTAGAAAATATGCTTAATAAGTAAGTATAACCTAAGCTAGAAAAAAAAATATATATTACAAGACGCGTAATAACGGTTTATGTCAAGCGAGAATATTTCTGACACTGCTACCAGAAATCTAGTATAGCAGGGTCATAGCGCTTGAAAAATTGGGTCAAATTCTGGGACTATGATCAGATTCTAATGGAAGCACCAGAATTTTCTGATGAAAATATAAGTATAGGTGCTGAAAATCCATCGTTTGACAATCTTTACTGTGCTTCTGGTAATCTTATTAGAATTTAGGAACTTATAGGAGTTTATTTAGTGCAGAGTCCCGGTCTGTACCCTGTATACACGAAACAGTCAAAAACACTTACATAGGAAAAACTACACCGAAACTGTAACCTAAAAATCTTTCACTCTTCGATTTCACCAGCCATATTTTTTTGCAACTCTTAATTTATTGATAAATAAATTTACAGCTCTCGTGGGAAAAACGTATGAAATTAAAGTTTATTGCGGTATAGCGTTCAATTTGAGGTTGCGTTCCGTCCATTTCAACCCTCGTAAAAGGTCGAATTCGAGGGTGCTCGCCGAACACCCGAATAGTTCGATATGTTTCTCAGGTTTAAATCGACAAAATGCAATGTCGCCAAATCGCAAGCGCTTTACGCCATCGCCATTACAGAAAAAAAAATGTTTTACATTTTAAAAAAATATTTTTGAATTATATGACAATAAGACGTACTTTTAAACTAAAATTAACTGTTTTTAAAGTAAAAATAATTGTTTTTAAATTAAAAAATTACTGTATTTAAATTGAAAATAATTTTTTTAAATTGAAAATTCGGTATTTTGATCTAATGAAAAGTTTTTTTTTTTAATATAACAGAACTTACTTTCAATTTCAAAATACGTCTTTTTGTCATTTGATTCAAAAATATTTGAAGGTTAGAGTGGATAAAGGGGTTATGTGACATTTTGGAAACAATCGAGTTAGCGGATGAAGGAGTTATGATGGTATCTATCTATTTTTCCAACTTGATTCAAAAATGTAGGATATGACCCTACTTTCAAAGCTGTTGCGGTTGATGTTCAGCTAAAATGTCGAAAACGCCCATACTTTGAACTTTAAAATCGATTTTCTCAAAATCAAAGAAGTGTCACACAAACCCCCTTTTTCCACTCTACCCCAATGAGCTATCACTTTAGAGTGGCAGCAGGCTGGTCCACCTTGTGCCACACAGGGTAGAAGGAATCTCAGGAGAACACGGAATTTGGACAAGATTCCAAGGTTTGAGGTTAAATTTTGTAGGTCGTTTCCGGCGGTGCCCGAGTTTGTTTACGGAACGACCGGAAACGACCTACAAAACTTAACCTCAAAATTGATTTTTATTGCAAGATCAATGAGCTATAACTTTAGAGTGGTACATCAAGGAACGTTCCGCTGGTTCATTGTTGTCACCTAGGGCGCCGCCATCTTGCCGTAAAAATCGATTTTGGGGTTAGATTTTGTAGGTTGTTTCCGGTCTTTTGGTAAACAAACTCGGGCATCGCCGGAAACGACTTACAAAATTTAACCTCAAACCTTGGAGTCTGCCGTCCAAATTCCGCTTTTTCCCGGGATTCCTTCTACCCTGTGTGGCACAAGGTGGACCAGCTCGCTGCCACTCCAAAGTTATAGCTCATTGGGCAAAATGGCGGTGCCCTAGGTGACAACAAT
Organism: Trialeurodes vaporariorum; assembly: GCA_011764245.1. Taxonomy (NCBI): domain Eukaryota; kingdom Metazoa; phylum Arthropoda; class Insecta; order Hemiptera; family Aleyrodidae; genus Trialeurodes; species Trialeurodes vaporariorum. The sequence continues at coordinate 43,671,652 of VMOF01000369.1, read as the reverse complement.
GAACCGGCGGAACGTTCCTTGATGTGCCACTCTAAAGTTATAGCTCATTGCTCTACCCTTCATTTCTTTTTAAATCTAAAGCATTTTCCTATCTGTGAGTAGTTTATAAAATCTGGCAACCGTACGATGAGCCATCCAGACTAATGTTCTAACATTAGCTTTCCGATTAGCCAGAGATTAAAAGCGTGGAATGATGAAACGTGCTCACCTAACTGTTATTCATAAAGAATGAATTTGCGCGAGGCGAGCGGCCTGAGGCAGTAGCGCACCGAGAGTTTCTTCATCTCTCTCTTTTTTCCATTAAGAAACGTATGTTAGACAAGGATGGACAAGGGGATAAAACCCCCTCCTTCTGTCCTTTTCCTACTCATACATTCAAATGGGAAATGAGAGAGATGGAAGATATTCTGGTTGCGCCAGTGGCCTGAGGCAACCGTGCGTCGAAAGCATTGCGGTCACCACGCTTGAAACAACGAGGCCGATTCGATGAATATCGTAAACAGTACGTAAGGGGTGCTCCGAAGGTAGGTACGCATGGTCGGTTGCCCACAATGAAATGAGGCATGATCAGACTGTTAATTTTTTCGGTGTAAAAGGATGGATGCAGAAACAAATATAGAGAACTCAGCTCATGTTATGATTCCCGTGTTATGAAAGTGAGGCAAGTAGGTCCAAAATAGATTTTTACACCTATGCGATTTGAGGGGTCTCTTCACCTGCGAATTTAAAAGCGCGGGTAAACTGATTGAGCCAATGAGCTGCCTTGAAGTCGATAGGTCGAGTCCGATTTATCGACAACAAAGAAACTCATGGGCTCAAGCAGTCAATTCGCGCTTTTAAAATTTGCAGGTGCAGGAGAGACCCTTTTAAAAGTGCAGTTCGAGTTGCGGCTCGTAGAAGTCAGATTTGGCGAGGCAACAAATATGAAGACCTATAAGCATCGGGTGCCCGTGGAGGGGGGGGGCGGTGGGCTGCAGCCCAATTTGAGTCTGCTGGGCCGAGAGAGGAATGACAGGGAAAGAAAAGGAGGGAGGACAAATATAGGAAAGAAATAATGAGAAAGACAAAATTAATTATAAAAAATGTAGAGAAAAATGAACGACCTCGTAGAAAAGACCAGCTTTATTAGATCCCAGGTAGTGTGTCTTGTGAACCGATCAGAAAGGGGAAAAATGACGACCACGCGTAAAAATGTCGACGCTCAGCTCCAAATACCCGATTTAAGCCCTTATGGATCACGCCCGAGTATACTCGATCGTTTTTCTCCTCCAGTCTATTTCACATTGTTTTAGTCTTTATTCCGGATAAACGCGATTCGGGCGCCTTCAATTCGCTGTGTAGGCAATTCCAACTCCCCTGAGTACGAATAGTTAACTACCTTCTCTATTTGATTGGAAGAGTGGCGTTCTTTTGAACTAACCTGGCCCTTAGTTAAATACTCCTCCCGGAAGACCCAGCAATTCGACCATGAAACCGTGTCTTCCTTTCATGCGCGCGCCTTCAATTCTGTAGGTATCCTAATACGGTACAGTGACGTACGAATAATTAACTACTTTCCGCAACGCACAAGTAATGCTATCCGATTCAACGACCGACGCGATGGAAACCGCGTCTTTCTTTCATGAATGCGCCTTCATTTTTTAGGGTAGACTAAAACGGTACAGTGGCGTACGAATAGTTACCTACTTTTCAACATATAGCTGACGGTATCCGATTTACTCCGTTGCGGATTTTGGAACCAGTCCGCCGCCTCTGTTTCGTTGCGACGCCGAAAAAAAAAAGTTGCCACTATGAGCGAGATAGGAAGTACTAGCGGGGTCGAAGATATCTGACCAAGGTATGCAATACGCAATGCACAGTATACCATTCAACACATGTATTACGTGCGTTGCTTGTTGCATACTCTGGCTAGGTTTTTTTGTCCCCGCTAGAACGTGCGGCTTCTTTTGTCTCTGAGGGGGCCGATCAACTTTAATCGCTTGAAGTCATAGGTACGTAAGTTCAACCAATGCCTCGCATCTGCACCGCCGACCAATCAGAAGCAAGTATTCTTGAAAAGTAAAGTTATGTTTGTCCAAGTCAAGTTCGCGACTTTCCGCTAGCTTGATCGAGCCCCTGATCGCGCAAGCTTTCAGCCGAGTCTCTAATCGTCTCTGGATGGATCGTTCCATGGAAAGGGCGATGGGATTGTTCGTGCTAGTTTTTAAAATCTGTGATGGCACTTTTTCGCGTGCAGTCACGATTCACTAAGACGCGTAGCCTGCAGTGAGACGACAGTCGTGCGCAGCTGGAACCGCGTCGCCTGCAGTATGACGCGGAAAACCGTAATAAAACTCGAATACTGTCCAAGATCGTTTTATTGCATGAGATGATGCGCAACTTCTCAAGCATTAGCGGCGCACGCACCTATTGCTCAAAATAAAAAATTTATGTTATCGCAATAGAGATTACTGGTAGGAAGCGCTGAAAGCCTTTATCATCTTCATTTGTATAGGTACCAATGATATTCATTGTTACTGTTTTCGTCTTTTCCGTAAGTAGTCCCCCTAAAATCTATTTCTTGGTGTTTTTAGTGTCACAGTCGTCACGAATGCTCACGACGATAAATCCAGTAACATTGGATCTTTACGCTTTTTAAGGCATGGTTAAGTTAAGTAACGTTTATGGGTATAATTCCCATAAAAACACAAAAATTGGTAAATATTTGTCCTAATGGATCATACATTTCTTAAAAGCATACTTTAAGTAGCTTTTTATGTAAGCATTATGTTTTGTTTTTGGTTTTTTTTTTTTTGTTTTTGTTTTTTTTTTGTTTTTTTTTGTTTTTTTTTTTTTTTACAAAAGAAATAAAAATACTCGATGAGCTGAGAACAAAGGTGCCTCTATTGGTTATTTTTACGTGATCTCGGTTCTACTCGTACGTAACTTTGCAAAGAACTGTGTGTGAAGTTCCCATTTATATCAATAATATCCCTGGCAAAAATGGTCTATACAGGTCCATAAGGTCAATAACCAATTGTCTATACAGAGTATGGATATGTATATTGTATGGATCCATATCTTATGGGTATACGTGTTGATATCCTTACAGATCCATACATATTCTTATGGATCCGATCCATACACACCTATCCGCATAATCTGTTTAGGGAATTCGTTATGGACCTTGTGGACCTTTATGGACCATTTTTGCCAAGTATATTTTGGGCCTAAATCCAATCTAAGAAACTTTGAAACCTATTATTAGAAAACAAATGGCATCCTTGTTTTCATCTCACCTAATATTTTCATTTGCCTATTAAAATACACTAAAATTCAGACCCTTGCATCAACATGCCCCGCTGTCACAAGATGGTAGCTGCGAATGTGTACCAATTATTATGGGTGTGCATTCAGCGCACACTGCTCAAGTGCCCAGTGCCCACAACTATGTGTACACACTTTGAAACACATATCCATTTTGGCCGCTATATTTGGCCAGAAGTCAGCCGTGGCCGCATGGCCGTGCGGTGCTGGTCAACGAAAAGCGGGCACCGTGGGGTTACTTCAGCTCACTCCTCCGTGCTTGGACTTGAGCAATCTGTCGAAATTGGCTGTTTGTCGCAAGTGACAGGGACATGCGGTGCGGCTTCGGTTTATGATGGTGTGTGTGGTGTAAAGCTATTCGATTCGAACGGTCGCGGTGTGACTGTGTGACGCGTGACATTCACATTAAATATTCACTCAAGAGGTTGCCGTTATGAAAGGAGTGAAAGTTTTGCACGTGACTTTGACCTGCAGTGCAGTGTTTGTGCTGCGCAATGACCAGTCTCTTATCAACAATGACGTATAAAACTTTTGGACGCGCGATCTTCATCGTTTTCGCATTGGCACACACGCGCATATCTCAGGCCAGGGGCGGATCCAGAAATTTTGGGGGGGGGGGGGACTTCTGAAATTTGAAATGTTACAGGAAGTATTTGAGAGGATATTTACTATTAACTATTTACTATTACTAACTATTTACTATTTACTATTAAATATATGCGATTTCGGAAATCTGAACAAAGCTGCGGTTTTTATTATAATTATAGCATTTACAACCAACCGCGCTTCAGACGAAAATTGTGGGTATATACCTACTAGCACCAATTTGTGTACGTACGTGGGACTAAGCAGTTGTCAGATTTAAAATTATACTTATTTAAAACGACCTTTACTTCTAACATTAATTTCCCTCTCGGATTGAGGCAGTTGCAAGGGTCTAAAATTTCGTGTATTTTTATATAAAAAAGTGAAAGTACTTGATGAGCTAAGAACGAAAGTGCCTCAGGGTTTTCCCCAGGTGTCCTGGCTTCGGCGAGATAAGGCATGTAAAGTTGCTATTGATCTTGTAAGTTAAATGTGACGTCACGCCACGGAATTTTCACTTGTAACAACTTATTTTGGGCCACAATTTCATCTCCAGAACTATGAAAACTAAGTAGGAAATTAAAAACCCAAAGGCATCATTTTCTTGCATTTGCTCGCCGAGTACTTGTATTTGCTTATCTACAAAAAAAAAAAAAAAAAAAAAAAAAAAAAAAAAAAAAAAAAAAAAAAAAAAAAATCTAGTCCCTTAAAACAGCTCCATCAAAACTTTTCCTTCAGTTTTTTCTTTTATAATCATTTATTTTTTCATTAAAACGTAGCTGTCGTAGCTCCTAGCTATCAACATTTTTTAATAAATAGGTACTTACTCTTACATTCTGAGGTCAAATTTATTGTCATGCTGCGCCTAAAATTTTAAGCGAATAGTGTAGGTGGGCATAATTCCCTACTTAACATTTTTTGATGACATGGGCGGTATAAAACTTTGTCCCACCCCAAAACATGCTTTTATGATGGTCTCGAAATATCATCACCTCTATTTCTGTAGGTGCGGGTAACTAAATGATCTGTGGGTAGTAGTAAAAATTCAATAAATAAGTGGTTGGAACGAATTTTAGTCGCGATGAAACGAGGCCCGCCGATGAAATGCGAGATTGGCGACAGTTTATTGAAAAGCGCCGCCGCACCGGAATTCCATCGCAAGAGACGCGAAACGGGGAAGAAGTGACTCACGTATACATATAGGTTTGTACCAGTTCCTGCCGCGATCCCCCCGATCTCCGCTGGAGGTCGTGGAGATCGCGTCACGAATTGGCAACGCCGAAGTCAGCTGGTTGCGAGCGGGGTAGAATCAGTCAACTCTAGGCTCGACACAGTCCTATTCTCGCCGCCTCTCCGTTCGCAGCGGCTGACTTCGCTTCATCTCAAGGAATCATATCTCACGTAAAGTTACTTTTATCAATGTATTTCCCCCGTTCCCAGTAGTCATCCAGGGTTTTTTAGTTATTATGAATATAGCTTTGTTTCCATAATTCGTTTTCTCTTTATTTTAAAAAGTCTTTCTTTCTCTGATCTCGGTCGGTCGTTGGCCGGCCGGTCCATGGGGGGTCCCGGGTTGGGTTTGGGGGTCTCATTCTCGAACTCTTATAGAACCAAAAGATCCCGGGGAAGGTTGAGTTCGCACTTCCGAAGGGATCCAGGATGCAAGTGGATAAGGGGTTTTGGGAAATGTGTAACAACAAAAATGGTACCAGAGTAGCGTGGTTCTATGGGGTTCAGGGATTGAGATTGCCGATTGCCCCGGGATTCCTCGTTGCTCGGCCGGTTTCGACTTGTCGAGATCGGAGGAAGGATGAAAGTTTTTTTGATTGAATCGTGTTATTGTTTTTAAAATTATATTTTCCCCCGTTTCCCAGGTTCCCAGTTTCGTGATTGTCGCGGGTGATCATTCAATGGGATTGAAGATCTAGGGCGGAATCCGGTGTAAAGTTTAAAGTCCCCAGTTAAAAGTTTCCCAGGTTAAAGTTAAAGTTTCCCCAGTTTTCCCAGGTTCCCAGTTTCGTGATTCCGCGGGTGACAATTCAATGGGATTGAATTGGTCTAGGGCGGAATCCGGTAAAAAGTTCCCAGTTTTAAGTGCTCCCAGGTTTTTTTTTTATCAGTCAAGTCCCCAGTGCAATTTGTGTATTTTACGTGAATCAAAGTGTGTTTCGCGAGTGGAGGGAGGTCCGCTGCTGCGAAGTGGAGAGACGACCGAGATGGATTCGCCTTCGGGGAGGGGAGGCCCCTAGCCTGTAGATTCGGATAAGTTATCACTTTGTATCACCCTCTTTTACTATCGCTCTCGTTTCTTTTATCTTTTGATTTTCTGTTGATTGTTTTAATTTTCGTTTTCTTCGCCGGCGGATCGTTTTAGCGACCGCGCCGCGAGTGAATTTCGCTCGCGACGCCTTTGCTACGGCGATCGGTCGACGAAGGGGCCGTATTTTAATTACGTTCAAAGTTTTGATGTATTTTGTTGAGACCAAAGTTTTTTTTATCCGAAATTGTTTCATATCTGGTGGGTTCGGCGTCGCGTGTCGTTTGGCGGGCGGCGGAACCTTAGCAAATTTCCTTTGTTTCGGCCTGCCGTTCGCGGATCGACGCGCGGAGTCGAATTCTCAACCAAGTAGGTACAGATTATTATTTATGTGTCGATCATTGCGTTTAATTTAAAAAGGAGACACGAACTAGATTTTTATTGATTTTGACAAATTCACAAAAAAAAAAAAAAAAAAAAATTATCTATTCTTCAAAGTAGGCTTCTGTATTTTCAGATTTAGTTTTTTTCCCCCACCTATTGCCCGTCTTTCAAAAACAACTTTCTAATTATTTAATGTGTGAATTGACAGGTTCCCCCCCCACTGACGTGGTGTGTCGTCCTCTGCTTACTATTATATCTTCCTGTTTGATGCTGACTCGGATGGTGGTGCCGTCGATGCCGAAGACCCTCCACACTCTTTTTTTTGCTCTAGACGAGCCGTCGTCTCCCTAATTCATCCCCGAATTAGCGAAGCCCGGTGAGTTTTTTCCTTTTCGGAGCTTAATTTCTCTCTCATTGCTGAAGTTTCATCATTTTTGACTTTCCAGGCGATTTTTTTTTGGATCCTTCAGTGATCTCTTTTAATTAACTTCAATTAAAATGATTTGTTATCTGATCCTTGTATCTTGTCTTTTTCATGTACCAATGGTGATCCTGATTGGCTGACCGAGAATACAGTAATCGCTGGAAAGGGAGTTTTCTTCGCATCGCTGCATCTCATTCGACCGGAAAAACCAACGATTCCAACGCATCGACTTACATCGAAATTTTGACATCACAATCATCATCGTTCCATCGTCAAACGTTACAATTTGAAAGTCATCGATTCGTGAGTTTTTAGAATTTGAATGTCTCAATTTATTTGGAAAATAATTGTTTATTAGCCCCCCCCCCCCTCCTACTCTTTTCTTTCAGCTCTTATTTAGATAAAAAAAACATAAGTTGTTATTTTTTATATGGCAGATTTGGTGTTCTTAGGTGCAAGTAACTTTGAAAGATTATAAAAGGCAAATTTTTTCAGAGTGCATTTCGCTCATAGAATAGTAGCCAACCTTGCTAAGTCAGGCGCTACAGTATTTGATGGGCAACACATCCTTGAACGTTTCATCGACGATACTCATTTAGATTTATCTTCGGTTACAATTGTTATCTTATTAGGTATTAACGATCTTAAACAGGGTTTGAAATTTAATGTCGAATCTTTCAAAAAGATAATTTTCTTGTCTAGGAAATATTTTCAGACTGTGGTCATTTGTAAAATTCCACCGTGTCCTAAATTCAAATTTTCTGATATTTCTTACTGTAATCAGTACTTGAACAGTTTTCATACCGCTTCTAAAGTTAGAGTTATAGATCTTTTTACCCCTTTATTAAATGAGCCTAATTATTGGGTAAAGAAATATTACTCCGGTAAAAAGGACGGAGTCCACTGGAATAGAGCCGGACATCATAAAATAGTGGAATTATTCTTAACGTTGGGAATTTAAATGTAATCATTTTTCTTCTTTGAATAACCTGAATAGATAACAATTGACCGTTGAAACTTGAGGTGAAATGGCTTCTAACCAGAGAATATCACCATGCTTATTACTGGTAGACCAAGTAAAATATGAATTAAAGGTCCGGGGAGTAAAAGTTGAAGACTCCGATAATGCAAATATCCAACGAACAAATCTCAGTAAGGCGTATGATCAGGGACTACCCCCACTGCCTGATTGTATTGCCAAAGTAATTACAGATCCTGAGGCAGAGTTAAATTACTGCCATCAGTTAGAGCAAACCCTAATTCAGAAAATCGATGAGTACAAGGAAGACAACGCGAATGGAAGCTCGAGGCAGATCATCGCTCGACTAAAACATGTGTCAGGTCGATTAGTAAACTTGTATAAACTGAAGGGGATTGATTCTGAGGCGAGAAAGGTGGCTCAGGAGCAATATTCGTCTCTTCAAAAGACATTAAGCCTCTTCGAGGAACATTTAAAAGCGGATCCAGATAAGACAGTCGTCGAGGAAGTGAAAGACGCAAATTTAAATACATTTGTACCTAGTCACACTTCCTCGCCCCAGAGTCAACCACCCAGTTTCCAACCAGTTTCAGTGCGTCGAGATTCCTCAGTAGCTGAACAGGTAGCACGAATTGAAAGTGGGATCAGAGCGGTGGCGAGAGATTGGTTATCTTGGTCACAAAATTTCTTATAGATCACTTAAATTGGACCCAGCTCGGACACAGACTATACGGGAGTTCCCCAAACCTTCGTCACCGAAGGCGATTTCCCGTTTCCTCGGCATGGTCGGGTATTTCTCGAAGTTCATTCCTGATTACGCTAAGTGGGCAGTACCACTCAACGCTCTGCGTCGCAAAAATGTCCAATTCATTTGGGGTAAGGAGGAGCAGTCGGCTTTCGAGCATCTCAAAGAAGCAATTTCAAATCCACCAGTCTTGCTTATTCCTGATTTCGAAAAACAATTTATATTGCAAACTGACGCTAGCGCCAAGGCTGTGGGAGGAGTACTATTGCAAGAAATTGAGGGTGTTCGAAGGCCGGTTGGTTTCTTTTCTCATAAATTATCAGAACAAGAGCAAAAATACAGTACATATGAATTAGAGTGCTTAGGTGCCATATTAGGCATGGAACACTATCGCCCGTTCCTAGAACACACAGAATTTGTCCTTGAAACTGACAACATGGCGTTGAGTTGGTTACTGTCGCACCCGCGACAACTGGGCCGAATAGGGCGATGGGTGATCCGAATCAATTCTTTTAAATTTCAAGCCGTACACATCAGGGGGACCCAAAACGTGGTCGCCGATTGCCTGTCCCGCATGTTCGAGGATGTGTTGCCACTTGAAGCTGTGGCACAGGAAGGCTCGGAGGTGCTTCTCTGCAACGCTCTCTTACCAAATTTAACGGAGTTTCCTTTAGCTTTTACTAGTTTGGAGGAACATCAAAAAAATGATGATGATCTGAACATAGTGCGTCAAAAAATTTTGAACGGAGAGCCGGTCCCCGGTTACTCTCTCTGCAAAGGTTTGCTATGTTACTCACAATCGCAGGCCGGTCAGAGAAAAATTGTCTTACCTTCCAAGTTGATACCGATGATTTTTACCTTTTACCATGAAAGTACAATTGGTGGCCACCAAGGATATTTTAAAACAGCTAATAAAATCAAACAGCTTTTCTATTATAAAAATCTTATGGAAGATGTCAAAACTCGGACCGCTGCCTGTGAGACGTGTGCGCGCAGCAAGCCGGTGCAGAGAGTGACCGCGGGTCCCCTCAGCAGTAACATCTCAACTGAGCCTATGGAAAGATTATTCATCGATTTTGTTGGACCTTTGGTTAGAACTCAGCGCGGAAATCGTTTCATTCTTGTGGTTACTGATGCGTTTTCAAAATTTGTATGGCTATTACCAACATCTGCCGCAACGAGCGTGTTAGTGATCAAGGAATTGAAACAAATCTTCCAAAGCTTTGGTCTGCCAAAGTTTATTGTAAGCGACAATGCTAAATGCTTCGTAGCTCATAACCTAAAGCATTGGTTTTTTAATTTAGGCATCAAACATATAACAACTACACCTTATTATCCTAACCCAAACCATAGTGAAAGAGTGAACAGGAATCTTAAAAACGCTTTAATTGCGTACCACAGTGATTCACAAACGTCGTGGGACACGAGTTATTTTGGTTACAGCAAGCTTTTAACTATGCAAGGCATGAGGCGCATAAATTTACCCCACACCAGTTATTTTTCACTTATGAACCTAATACTCCATTAGCGTTGCAGTGGAGCATTACCGACCTACTTCCTGATAATGTAGATGCAGCTGAGGTCAAAGAAAATTTAAATAGAGCGCGTAAAAATCTTATGGCAAGCCATAAAAGGCTAAAGACGAGGTACAATGCGAAGGTGAAGGCCCACTCATTTAAAATAGATGACCTAGTTTTTCTTAAACAACATCCTCAGAGTAGTAAAATAGATAAACGAATGGCCAAGTTAATGCCTCGATACGATGGACCATATAAGATAGTTAGATTTACAACACCAGTATCTGTCATATTGTTACACCAGAGTAGTCAAAAAGAAACTAGGGCCCATGTATCTCAACTCAAACCATTTAAAGGCTCGCCAAAGAAAATTTAAGAAAATTTAGTAAAATAAAAAAAATAAAAAAAAAACTATAAAAACCAGAACATCTTACTTGCGTGGGAGGGCGCCGCGGTGTGCCTATCGCCCGGACTTCGTGAGAGGATGAGGATAGACACCCCGCGGCGTGCTCCTGAGCAAATGATTGTCCGGAACAAAACTCAAAAAAAAAAAAAAAAAAAAAAAAAAATATCCGTGAGAGAAGGAGGGGGTGGAAATGGTCTAAAATTTCAAATTTTATGCCAGGTGCCTTTCCTTTCGTGGGTGCAGCGATGCGAGGAGAATCCTTTTTTTTTTTTGTTGTGAAATGTAGTCAGCCAATTTTTAAGTTTTGTTTAAACAATCGCCTGGTGGTTAAATTCAGTAAATATTGAGTGTGGAGAGTTTTCCGCAGCAGGGGCACTATCGTTTGTAGTCAGGTTGTCTTTATTTTTTGTTTTTGAGAGGCGGTCAGGTCGGGTGGAAAATTATGTTCGTTTCCCCCCCTCTCCGAAGAAGGCAAATTTAAATTATTTAAATTACTGTATTGTTATCAAATTTTATTGTTCCTTATTAGTTTTATTGACATTATTGATCATTATTGATTATTATTGATTATTGAATTTTATTGTTCCTTATTAGTTTTAGTCTCTTTAATTGTATCTTTTCTTGTTATCCTTAGTTGATTTGTTTTAAATACTACGTGACATTCCTGTACTGATTGAAGACATAACTTGTTCTCTAGTCGCCCCTTTTAATTGTAGCTTTTGTTCCCCATTTTATTCACCTGTTGTTCTTTTACGGTCTAATCTTTTGTACACCATTCTTAACAACCTTTTAAATGTTCCTTTGCGTGTGGCAAAAACCAAATATTAATGATTGAGGGAATGGATTTTGTTTTGTGTGTGAATGAGTTTTTTTTAATACTTCTTAAGTACTAGTCTTAGAGTTAAGTTAGTTCTGTATGGTACGGCCGCTTAGTATGTAAGATTAGGATTATTGTAAAACCCTAGGCTTAAGTTTTTTTTTTTTTTTTGATATCCTTTTCCCAATTTCATTGTTCGTGTTTCATGTTCATTAATTTGTCACCAAAGAAAACCAAAGATATATGTGTACCAAAATAATTAGCTGTAAGTTTTAAGCGACCATAAAAATGTTTTGAACTTTTATTACCAGTGGGAATTTTTATCGGGTCATTTCGAAAAATAATTTGTCAATGTATTAGAACTTTTAAAATCTGTTTCAACCTTCCATGTCACTTGTGCTCTCTATGTCATTTGAATTTTAAGTACAGTCACGTTAGTATAAGTTTTAAGTTGTACTTTCTTTAATAATTTCTGTTAAGTTCATCGTTGATTTCTTTTCGTCGATTTTCATTCTATTTATTTTTCATTCTTTTTAGCTTCTGTTGTTTATAATACCCCATACCATGTTACCAAAGGAATGTTTAAGGGAAAAAGTTGAAGGTCCAATGTTTTAAGGAAAGTTTAAAGTAAAGGGGAAGTTTAAAGTTTTAAAGGATTTATAATGTAAAAAAAAAAAAAAAAAAAAAAAAAAAAATTGATAGGGAAAGTCAAGACTAAGATTTCTATGTAGTAAGAACCCTTTTTGTAAAACCTTTTTGTACCAGGATTCTTGTGGTCAATTAATTTCAGATTTTTGTCAACAACTTTGTTTGTAACGAGTAGGGAAATTTTCTTCTTAATTCTTTTATTTTTATTTGTAATTCGGCAATTATAATCAAGGAGTCTGTGAAGGATCCGGCCCAGGTTTGAGGGCGGGAGAAGCGCTCGAATGTTATTTTGTATTTTGAATTATAAATTTTTTTATTTGTCTCATGAGGTAGGGTTAGTGAAGGACCCGGCCCAGGTTTAAGGGCGGGAGAAGCTAGGATGTTCCCAGAAGTGTTTGGACAAAGTGTAGGATTCATTTTTATTGTTTGAAATTTTTGGTAATGAAGGAGTTTGTGAAGGACCCGGCCCAGGTTTAAGGGCGGGAGAAGCGCTCGAATTTCAAAAAACCAGTTTTGTTTTAAATGTAGCATAGAAGGGCCGGTTGCGTCTGGGTCTAGTCTCTCAGAGCGAACCCTTGGCGGTGATTCCATGGTTGCCCTCTTCCTACTCTTATGGTCATATTTATCGTAGAAGTGACATTTCCTCGCCTCGGTTATCCGTCGCTCAACCTGATCGTCATTTGTATGATCGTAAAACCTTTTTTTTGGATTTTCCAATTGTTTATATCCAACTTGTCAAGGATGATGCCAAAAACGGTGCCGTTGGCGAGAGCTTACCCAATTGTTTTTCACTTTCTCAGTTCATTTATTTTTCTTTCTCATGAGGAACTTTGACTAAGTAGGAGATGTGCGATTCCGGTGCATCGCCAGGGATTCGTTGTGAGAGATCTTGGCGGCTTATGAAAGTTTCCGATGCCAAGTTTATGTACATGTTACTAAATGTTTGTCCCTAGACTTGTTCCGATGTTGATCACAGGGAGGTTTTAATTTTAATTTTTAAGCGCACGTACAAGGGTTGTCGTGACTTAAATTTTATCCTGTTAATAGACTTTTGTAATCTTGTACTTTCCCTGTTTTGTTAAAAAGAAAATGTAATCAGTTCCTAATAGTAATAGTACCGCTGTGATATCTTTTGTAATTTTTTGATTGTGATATTAGTTGTAGTGTATCCCGTTTACCATGTCCTTTTTTTTTCAAGACGGGGTCTTGTTTTAAGGGTGGGAGTGTACCAGTTCCTGCCGCGATCCCCTCGATCTCCGCTGGAGGTCGTGGAGATCGCGTCACGAATTGGCAACGCCGAAGTCAGCTGGTTGCGAGCGGGGTAGAATCAGTCAACTCTAGGCTCGACACAGTCCTATTCTCGCCGCCTCTCCGTTCGCAGCGGCTGACTTCGCTTCATCTCAAGGAATCATATCTCACGTAAAGTTACTTTTATCAATGTATTTCCCCAGTTCCCAGTAGTCATCCAGGTTTATTAGTTATTCATGAATATAGCTTTGTTTCCATAATTCGTTTTCTCTTTATTTAAAATGTCTTTCTTTCTCTGATCTCGGTCGGTCGTTGGCCGGCCGGTCCATGGGGGGTCCCGGGTTGGTTGGTGGTCTCATTCTCGAACTCTTATAGAACCAAAAGATCCACGGGGGAAAGGGTTTAGTTCGCACTTCCGAAGGATCCAGGATGAAAGTGGATAAGGGTTTGGAAGTGTGTAACAGGTTGCCAAATGGCACTCTCGCAAATTTTTGCAGGGAGCAAACAAATAGTCCGATCTTATGAAAAAATCAGGAAAATCGCACTCATGAAGTCTAAAATTCAGTAATAAATTTACAATACTGCTATAACGGCAAGATATCGTAATGGCGGTTCAACGTAGGTATCATGGGAGATTCGAGTCTAATAATGTATGTCATTCTTTCTTTACGGAAACACAGAGATATGTATCAAATTAGATGGGAATCGCCCATGATCATGGGCGTAGCTACTATGGAGCCAGGGGGGCCAGCCCCCCCCCCCAGAAGATCTGATATTGGAAAAAAAATGCAGTAATAATTTAAAGGGAAAAAATATTGGGTAAAACGCAACACGAAATAATGAACACTGTTAATAGGCATGAAGTATTTTTACTTTTGGCGACTAAGCAGAGTACCTACATCGAGAGGGAATCCGTTCAGAAGGTCCTTATTTTCCCTTTTCCCTTTAATTCGTGTTCCACGATCGATTCATTATTATTATTACATATTTGAATTTATACGATTAGGAAAAAATAAAATTGTACGATTAGTTTTTTCTAATTAAATCAGTTTATTGTTTTTGTTTTTTTGTTGTTTTTTTGTTTTGTTTTTGTTTTGTTTTTTTTTTTTTGGCAAAGGAACATAAAATGACTCTTTGCGCGCGTGTCTATGTTCTTATCATTTGAGAAGTGGAGACAGCCTGAAATCACGTCTTCGAACGGCTAAATAGGCAAAATTTCCTGGAGAGGGGGGGGGGGGGGGGGGGGGAACTCCCCCCTACCCCCCTCGCCAATAGGATTTCCAAACTTGCCTCCCCCCCCCCCCCCAGAAAATTTCTCCAGCTACGCCCATGCCCATGTTACCTGTGTCTCTCCACCACTAAACCCGATTCTGAGAGTTATTTTCGTGATTTTTTAGTGGACTCATGGTTATTTTTACAGGTTTTAATCAACTCCTCGCAATCCCCCATAGCAAAAGATTGCAAGAGCTCCATTCACCCTTTGTATCCTGGCGATGCAAATTTGTACCACCAAATAACATGGTTTTAAATGTATTTTTTAAAAAATCACCATGCACATCAAACTAAACGAGAAAAGTTCATTCTATTTATTGAGATTGATGAAGAATTTGTGATAAGGGTTTGTAATAGTTCCGGATTTAAAGGGTTAAGTATAAACTGTTGAACTGAACGGTGTATTGTTTTTGTCAAGTGGCAGCCTCATCGGTGAATAAAAAAATCCTGCAAAATGGCAGCCCTAGTTTTAAGTGATTAAAGCGAACGATTCCACTTTATCCTCGGGTGGAGTATCGCACTCATAAAGTGGTATGCGGACTGTGCACTATCCAGCTGGTTTCTGCAAGTAGTGAGCCAAGAAGCTGGCATTTGATTTGCAGCAGCAAGTGTGAGCGGCGGAAAGAAGTCTTTGTCTATGTAGCTAATAACCGCGCTCGGCTTGCAGCAGGGGCAATGATGGTCTTCTTTCACGTCTGTCGTACTTCGCTTCGCGCTGCGGTCATGGGCTCATAATCGCAGTTTTCCGTCCGAACTCTTAACGGGATCAAACACCTCTTTTTCTCTCTACTTCTCGTCATCCTCCTCCTTCTCCTCGCTCCTTTTCAATTTCGTCCTCCTCTCCATCCTCCGCTTCGAGGTTCAGAATCTTCAACCGTCCATCTCATCACTTCGTGCCACAATCGATGTACTCGTGCCGAGAGCTTGGGCGCCAGATTGTGACAAAGAAAAAGAAGGTCGACGTAATTTTGAAAACGTTCCAGTCGTTTGTAGTAGAGCAGCAATGGTGGTGGCTCGTGCAATGTGGTAACAACGTATTATCTCCTTTTGAAACTATGTAAAACAATCGCACCCCTAATAAATCGATATATTTGCATAGATTCAAATGGCAATAAAGCGGGTTGCCAAATTGCACGAGCCACCACTGATTTTATTGGGCTGCCGTTTTGCGGATCTTCACTCTTTCAGTGCTGAATTATGAAAAGTATAGTTACTTACTTATACACAAATCTTTGATTTTTATTATGATGAATCGAATTACTTTTTCTCCTATAGTTAAGTACATGTGCATTCTGTAAGAATCCATGTTAACAGAACTTCCTCTCTATATGGAGCTATGGAGCGAAAGAGTTAAGATGCATTTTTTAATCAACCGATCATTTCACTGGGTGGTGGCGAAAAGATTACACCGTCCAGGTTAGCAGTGTGTCTAGATATCACACGATAATACTCTAGGCATGATCTGTAATCTATCCGTCCACTGATGAAAACACCTTGATTTTTATGTGATGGAATTAATTTTGATACTCACTGATAGTTCCATCGATTGAAAAATAAATCACAGCTCAGAACATTTTTGTGGTAATTGTTTCCTCCATTTGGTTTTATGTCAAACAACCGATTGCTGCGGTTAACCGTTTATGGGCCAAGCCCGAGTATACTCGTGTTTTTCCTCTGATCTTTTTCAAATCGATTCAGACTTCATTTTGGATAAACGCGAATATAGATGGGAGCACTACAAAAGATAAGGTCTCGTCGGGCGCCTTCAATCCGTCGTATAGGCAATTCCAAATCCATCAAGTACGAACAGTTAACTACCTTCCCTTTAGAAACGGAGGAGTGACGTTCTCTTGAACTAACCTGGTCCTTAAAGGGTTAAGCAGTGCTTCACTTGCTATCGACTGTTTCACTTTATATCCAATTAGCGGGGAAAAATATTGTTCTCATTCTTCTCAAATGGGGCTCTTGCAAACTTTTGCTACAGGGGATTGAAGAGTTGTTTCTTGCATAAAACCCTGTAAAAACTACGATGCATACACTAAAAAATCACGAAATTCACTCTCAGAATCGGGCTTACTTAATGGCGGAAAGACGCAGGTATCGTGGGAGATTCCCACCTAAATTGAGACTTATCTCTTTGTTTCCTTAGAGAAACTGACAAATTAGACAGGAATCTTCCATGATACTTGCGTCTTTCCGTCATTACGAACTTGACGTTTTAGCAGTTATGTGAGTTTATTACTGAATTTTAGCCTTTCTTTGAGCGATTTACGTAATTTTCGCTGGTTTTTACATCAGATTGGACTATTCATTTGCCCATAGCAACATTTTGCAAGAGCCCCATTGCACGAGCTTCCGCTGCTGGTCTCTACTCGACATTAGTATTCCAGGAATTCCATAGATGCGCAGACCTATCTCCATACCCAATACATTTGAGATAGGGTTGGCGATTTTTTGAAAAAAATCGATTTGGCGAATCGATTCGATTTTTTTCGATTCAACAAATATGTTGCCAACCAAAGCCTATAAAATCGATTCTGGAGAGAAATCGATTTAAAATCGCCAATCTTACTCCTAAAATGAAAGCAATTCCAACCAATACTAAGAGAACTTATAATCGTTAACGAAACGCTTCGATTCTCCGGTAAAAAATCGATTTAGCAAAAAAATCGTTGACCAAAAATCGATTCAAAATAATCGATTTTTTAGAAAAAATCGCCAACCCTAATTTGAGGCCAGTTGGAAACTGAAAAACACGGTCTAAGTATATCCGCGCGCTCCGGTATTCAATAATAGGTATCGGGGAAGTTACGAGTGGTTCGAAACAGTTCCAACGAATAGTTCTTGTGAACATAACCTCGCCGAAGATGATTATTTTTTATTATTATATCATCGCAGCGGAAAGTCACCGTTCAACCGGCGCGGCGCGCGTTGTCGTTGTCGCGTCGGTGCTAGGTTCACCAATAACTATTCGAAACAGTCCAACCGAACGAATAATATGTCACTTCCACTTTTATCAACGTGTGCCACCGGATCAACGGTTTTTTCTTTCTGAATCTACATAGGTACATACCTACTTGCATGCAACGTTCGGGTATGGTATATGTACATACATAACACTTCAAACTCTTGAATTGGGTAGAATGTGCCGCACGGTTTAATTGAACAATATAGTCACGAATCACAAATGGTTGGTGCAGGGTAATAAATGTTGCCAATACTTTCGCGTGGCCGCTTGTAACTGTAGGCAGGTACTTACGTGCGCAGATGTGCGATAACATTGCATACTTGGCACGAGTTAGTGTAAAAACTCGAAAATTGTCATCCATATTTTTTTTTTTTTTTTTTTGCAGAAAACAATGCGTGACTTCATTGAAGGAATCTGTATAGTGCATAGCCAGAATTGGCTGCGAATCGATATCAATAATAACAATAATAACCGCCATCAGAGAGCAAAAAACTCTTGTGCCTCTTTTCCATTTGAATCGCTTTATACTATATGAGCGTTTATTTTGACTTGATATCTCAGAAATCAACGCTCTCTAATGTATTTTATGGGTCTTGTTAAATTGGATTTGGGTCATTTTAAACGCGAATAATTTTTATCGTCCTTTTGTTTTGCCCTGCAATGAAATAATGTCTTTTTGAGTTCTTATACGGTATTTCATTGGGGTGTGCTCTGTCTATCTATAAGTGTATGCCGTACCTCTGGGATGTTTAGCAGGGCGTCGAACTGACTGAAGAATATATTTTAAAGCTCGGTTCTGGTTCAAAACCACGTCTCCAAAATTTAGGTTCGGTATTTGCGCTAGTACATAGTGACTTAGGTTCAGCTCAGGTTCGGTTCTACTCGGCAGAATTTGATAGGTTATAGTTCTCGAATCAATTTCGGCCCGGTTCGCAGAAATTAAAGGGTCTGGCTTTTGTAAATTTTCGAATTGATTTATTTACACGTTTTTCTAAATAAAAAGTTCGTTAAATACAGAATGACAGAATGTATTTCCCCCAAAATTTGCCTGAATTGGAAGAGCAAAAGAGTCATCAGGGAGCTCAATGGTCAGAGTTATCCGGAATTTAAAGCATGAGAAGCAAAAAAAAAAAAAAAAATGTGCCCCCGGATGAGCCGAGGGCGGGGGGAGGGGGTGCCGGCTCAGCCCCCCCCCCCAGAGAAATTCTTAGTTCCGCCTATGATTGAAACTATCTTATGTTTAGGGATAGTCCCGTTTTAGATTCAATAACAGCTTTATCATATACCGTGAATAATAATCCCAGTAAACATTCGTGCAACGTTATACTGCTAAATTGTTGTTTTGAAATATTTCAGACACAGTTTATTACGAGAATCGAGGTAGATAAGTCAAAATTGCTTCCATTGGCCAGTGGCGTAACTTGGCAACGCTGCATTTTATCTATTTAAACCCATGTAAAATATCGATTTGAGGGAGTGCACCGCGCACCCCCCAGTAGTTCGACCTTTTTCATACGTTTAACCCTTTCATGCACGCATTTTGGGATTTGAGATTTTTTGAGATTTATTTAGACCGTTCGAAAGATGACACTTTTTTATGAACTTTGATGGGTCACACAACTTCTTGAAAAACGTCCACTTAAATTACATTGAATCACATGTTACATAAAATGGTGCACATGTGTACCACTATCCAAGAAAGGGTTAAATGGGCAATATTCAATGTTGCCAGACTGCAATGTTGCCAGACTGCACGCGACGCCAATGCCATTGGCACTATAAACATATCACAGGACTTGTGCGCTCTTTACTGAGCCATTATACGTTGATATAGTTAGTTAATAGAGAGGATATTTAATAGAGTCGACAGCAATTTTCATGCAGACTCCGTCCTTTCGTCAATAGACGTAATTATAGTCGCCAAATCTGTTTAATTGAAAGATAGTGTCGGTTTTGTTTCGTTTTGTTCTTCTTTTTGTATCATCGATGCAGTACTTACCTGATAGGTTCTGTCACTGCGGGTATCATCGGCCTGTCAAATCTCACCAAGCATCGGATTCACTCTCCATCAAAAAACAGCTAGTCGCCATTGATAAAGCACCACAAATAAGCAGAATACAATAGACCCTATCTTAAGACCTCTATTCATTCTCGGCGGATCTTTCCATCTATTCAGAAGTTGAGCTACTTATATCGATGGACGACGGACACACCAAAAAGTTAACGGCCTAGGCTATAAACAAATTATAGTTCAACGTTCGATGTAAAAATACAGCATGGCCATGGTCGAGCTGCACACAACTGCACGTATTTTGTGTTGGTATGAGAGGCGCGGACCTTATTGGTCATGGCTCTAAACGCTTCACTATGATATCTAAGATCGAAACAAAGTGGCCATAAATCGGTGAAAAGAAAGTGATCAAAAATCATCATTTTCGGCCTTTCAAGATTCATGGGGCTCTTGCAAACTTTTGCGGAGAGCGGATAAGTTCAACCTGATATAAAAACTAGCAAAAATCACGAAAATCACACTAAAACTGTCTAAATTTTAGCTATAAACTTACTCACAAAAAGTTACTTCGAAAAAAAAAAAAAAAAAAAAAAAAAAAAAAAAAAAAAAAAAAAAAAAACGCAAAACACCAAACTTACCACTAAACTAATATTTTTCTCACTGTGGAAAATAAGGTGCCGAGTACTGGTGCAAATTGTAGGGGTGCATGCCGGCTATACTGGGGTGTTTACCTTAACCCTTTAAGAGCCAGATTAGTTCAAAAGAAAGCCTCTATTCCGTTTATAAATGGAAGGTAGTTAACTGTTCGTACTCGGGGGAGTTGGAATTGCCTATACGAGGAATTGAAGGCGCCCGAAGATACCTTATCCTTTAAGTGTTTTCATTGATAGTCGCATTTATCTGGAATAAACGCTAAAACCATGTGAAATACACTGGAGAAGAAAGGCGAGTATACCCGGGCTTGGCCCTTAAGGGGTTAACTATAGGGGGGATAAATTACTTATAACATAATTTACTGGAGTCCCTTGATGGAAGTATTGTATAGGGAGTACCGACACGGCGCTTTATGCATTTTAACAGGAGTCGATTTTGTCGACCGCGTGAACGCGTTCGAAGGTTAAGTTCGACAGTGGACCATTGGTGGACTGGCGGACTTGCCGGCATTCCGGTCCGTTCCCATACGTTTCTCTACGAATCGACTCCTTTCGCGTGGAGCCTTCGATGTCGTCGACTCCTGCTCGACTCCGTGAGAGCCTAAAACCAACGACCAATCACAGCTCGTTGAGCTCGTGTCGGTACTCCCTATACAATATTTCCATCAAGGGACTCTTTAATTTACTTGAAGGATGTAATTTGACATTAATCGAACGGTAGAGCCGCTCAGGTGGCAGAAATCGGCACTAAAACCGTTGAAGATTCTCCTCAACAAGATAGTCTCTCTCCGATTTGTTTCCTCCGAAATTACTGTAAATTTAGACCAAGCCTGTTTAAAATAAAGTGATCCGCTGTCAATAGAAGTGAAAGCATCCCATGCTAAGCTATTCTAAAGGCTATATTCAATTGTTAGTGGTTATAGCGGTTGGTGGTTCGGTTCTTCATCCTCATGCGCTTTATACACTGGCTACCGCATGCCGAGCGTGCTGGCTTATGACCGTGTCGCGCGGCGTGCGCTGCTTGGCCAAATCAGCTGGCGCATGAAAGCAACGAAAGCATGAAAGCTCCATCAGAGAACGGTTGAATAAACAGACGACCGCTATCGGCGCTATTCTCCTCAAGAAAACGACGGCGAGTGTCTCTCTCTCTCTCTCCGCGTCCTCTTAAAATAAAGCGTACCCACCTCACTTCTATCGACCGCCAGCAAACAAAAATTATGGGTAGGTCAAGTCTCTGACAGATGGCGCGGCGGTGACACACAAGGGACTGAAAAATGGATTTTTCCGGATATATATATATATTCTGAAAAAAGTGGAAGTGTAAATTTTACTCTTCATCGATGGGGTTTTATTGTGTAGCGATTTGGATGGTTGAAATAAAACCATCTGATGAACATGAATATTAATCGTATGACTATGAATATTGACCGCATGACAGTAGGTAAATAATATCGGAGAGTCCTGTATTATTTAACCATCGCGCGATAAGAAACACAATAAAGACATCATCTGACGGTAAAATTTACATTTCGCCCCTTTTTTCAGTGTGAAAAGTTGCTGTTTTTGTTTTTTGCTTTTAAAAAATGTTTTTGTTGAAATTTTCTTAGTCTAGAGGTCACCGGTGTGACTATAACCCATGAAACTCTCTGATCTGTAATATTTCCGTCCACCGCATAATGGAAACTCCTTTGACTTTGAAATTTGATTGACTTTTTATACACACCGATGATTCCATCGGTTGAAAAAATATTGCTGATCAGAGTATCGTGGTGGTACAGTCTTTCTGTTGAGCTGGACTAAAAGTAATTTTAAGTAATATTTTCGTCAACCGGTAAAATCATCGGTTAAGTCCAAATATACCTAATCATGAAAAGTAACCCAGCGGGCTGATTATGACCAATCGTATCGCAATGCTATCGATTCGATGATCGAATATGTGTTATTCTTATGGGTGGTGGCATTACGATAGGTTTCATTGAGATTTTTCGATAAATTTGCACTTAACCCCTTTAGGCCCTTTGAGCGCCCCCTAAATTTTAATTTTTTTTCAAAATCCTTGAAATGGGTGTGTTTTGAGTCAACATAGAACGTTTTTAGCGGTTGGAAGGCTCAATCCGAACAATCCAAAAAATAAGCAACACCTTACCCCCCCCCCCCCCCATCTCTGCGGAAGTTTGCCGATGACTCCTGAGCTATCGGAGAATACCACCCATGAATCGATGGCATTATGATACGATCATTCATAATCAGCATGCAGGGCCCGGAGCCCAGGGGGCTAAACAGAGGGACATCAGGTATTCTAGCGCCGTTCCTTGTTCGAGACACAACTAGAGCTAGATTTTTTAGAGCTGGTCGGAAGACCGTCTGATATGACGGTTTGTCTCATAATCTATTTGGGCCAAGAATATTAGCGTGAGGAAACGGATCCCGATGAAGAACGATGGAAGAATAAACAACGAAGAGCTCAGAAAGAGCTTTAAAAAAATGGAGATTGGACATTCTGGGCATCAGCTGTTCTTCGGCACAAAATAATCTTTTTTATTTTGTCTCGGCCGTTAAATATTGTTTTCAATTGAGTTTTCAATCAACCGGATCGGACACGAACGGGTCGAATTGAATCCGATCGAAATCCGGCACATCACTAATTCGACAAGATCCGTTGCGTGGCGGCGACCGCGCCTCTTGAAACCATAGTTGCCGAATTTAGCGGGAAATTTAAAAATTTCACATCGAATTTAAACGAGACAATGCGTTTAATCTAACGCAAAACGGCAGTCCTGCTTGAAACGTCACGCTGATGATTGCTTGCACTTTTTTGGAGGTACTTATTGTTGATTTTATTTTTATAGTGGCGCACGTACTGTGGTTTGAGATGGAATGGAATTTCCCGAACATGTAAGTAATTTTACAAATAAAAAGCAAGATATTATGAAGAATAATTAGCAAAAAAATGCGTGAAATCATTTATGTTGTAGTTTAAAATGACTCATAGAACATGATATTCGCAAGAAAATATCATTATTGAATGATATAAAGAAAAATATATTGACCTTTCATGTTCGGAAAAATCCAAGTTTCGAGCCAGTGTGCGGCAAAGCTGCCGTTTTGCGTATAATTAATCCCATCAAAAACCTTTCCAGGTGCAAGCAGACGGCATCAGGTAATTATGTCTGTCACAAAAAGCCGTTCCAATGCATCCACTCAAAGATATGATATGATGGGAACGGCAAGCCTCCTCCAAAAGGGCATCCAGCAGGGCAAATGTTAATCATTTTTCAAAATCAACACTATCCATCTGCGGCGAATTTAGTGAAGGAAAAACTTTGAGGGATGTATTTCTTTATTTTTTATTTTCAAACGCAAAAACTTGCCGCCGTTCATCGCCTTAAAAAAGAAAAATATTAATTATTATTATTTTTTATTTTTACGGCGATGAACGGCGGCAAGTTTTTGCGTTTGAAAATAAAAAATAAAGAAATACATCCCTCAAAGTTTTTCCTTCACTAAATTCGCCGCAGATGGATAGTGTTGATTTTGAAAAATGATTAACATTTGCCCTGCTGGATGCCCTTTTGGAGGAGGCTTGCCGTTCCCATCATATCATATCTTTGAGTGGATGCATTGGAACGGCTTTTTGTGACAGACATAATTACCTGATGCCGTCTGCTTGCACCTGGAAAGGTTTTTGATGGGATATACTCTGGTTTTAGCTTGTAAAATTCCAGTTTCTCATTCCACAAACAAAAGCTACAGTTGTTATCCATCAGCTGAGTAGCCAGCAGTTATGAATAGTTTCCGGCCAACATTCACATAGACTCTCGAGTGCTCATTTTACGATAGGGACAACAGTCTCATTTCCGTTTCTTTTCCCTGATCCATATGCTAACCTACAGTTCCGTTTCCACTGGCCGTCTCACCGCTGGCCGTCCCGCCGGTGGCCGGTCCACCGCTGGCCAATCCGAAACTGGCTGGTTCGCCGCTGGCCGATCCGCCACTGGCTAGTCCGCCGCTGGCCAATTCGCCACTGGCTGGTTCGCCACTGGCCGGTCCGCCGCTGGCCGATCCGCCACTGGCCGATCCGCCACTGGCCGATCCGCCACTGGGTAGTCCGCCGATGGCCGATCCACCTCTCGCCGGTCCGCCGCTGGCCGATCCGCCACTGATTAGGCCGCCGCTGGCCGATCCGCCGCTGGCCGATCCGCCACTGGGTAGTCCGCCGGCGGCCGATCCGCCACTGGCTAGGCCGCCGCTGGCCGATCCACAACTGGGTAGTCCGCCGGTGGCCGATCCGCCACTGGGCGATTCGTCACTGGCCGGTCCGCCTCTGGCCGATCCGCCACTGGCCGGTCCGCCTCTGGGCGATTCGCCACTGGCTAGGCCGCCGCTGGCCGATCCGTCACTGGCCGGTCCGCCTCTGGCCGATCCGCCACTGGCCGGTCCGCCGCTGGCCAATCCGCCACTGGCTGGTCCGCCGCTGGCCGGTCCGCCTCTGGGCGATTCGCCACTGGCCGATCCGCCAATGGGTAATCCGCCACTGGCCGGTCCGCCGCTGGCCGATCCGCCACTGGCCGATCCGGCACTGGGTAATCCGCCGCTGGCCGATCCGCCGCTGGCCGATCCGCCGCTGGCCGGTCCGTCTCTGGGCGATTCGCCACTGGGTAGTCCGCCGGTGGCCGATCCGCCACTGGCCGATCCGCCACTGGGTAATCCGCCGCTGGCCGATCCGCCACTGGCTAGGCCGCCGCTGGCCGATCCGCCACTGGCCGGTCCGCCGCTGGCCGATCCGCCACTGGGTAGTCCGCCGGTGGCCGATCCGCCACTGGCTAGGCCGCCGCTGGCCGGTCCGCCACTGGCCGGTCCGCCTCTGGGCGATTCGCCACTGGCCGATCCGCCAATGGGTAATCCGCCGCTGGCCGATCCGCCACTGGCTAGTCCGCCACTTGCTAGGCCGCCACTGGCCGGTCCGCCGCTGGCCGATCCGCCACTGGGTAGTCCGCCGGTGGCCGATCCGCCACTGGCTAGGCCGCCGCTGGCCGATCCGCCACTGGCCAGTCCGCCACTGTCCGATCCGCCACTGGGTAATCCGCCGCTGGCCGATCCGCCACTGGCTAGGCCGCCGCTGGCCGATCCGCCACTGGGTAGTCCGCCGGTGGCCGATCCGCCACTGGCTAGGCCGCCGCTGGCCGATCCGCCACTGGCCGATTCGCCACTGGCCGGTCCGCCTCTGGCCGATCCGCCACTGGCCGGTCCGCCTCTGGGCGATTCGCCACTGGCTAGGCCGCCGCTGGCCGATCCGCCACTGGCCGATCCGCCACTGGGTAGTCCGCCGGTGGCCGATCCGCCACTGGGCGATTCGCCACTGGCCGATCCGCCACTGGGTAATCCGCCGCTGGCCGATCCGTCACTGGCCGGTCCGCCTCTGGCCGATCCGCCACTGGCCGGTCCGCCGCTGGCCGGTCCGCCGCTGGCCAATCCGCCACTGGCTGGTCCGCCGCTGGCCGGTCCGCCAATGGGTAATCCGCCACTGGCCGGTCCGCCGCTGGCCGATCCGCCACTGGGTAGTCCGCCGGTGGCCGATCCGCCACTGGCCGGTCCGCCGCTGGCCGATCCGCCACTGGCTAGGCCGCCGCTGGCCGGTCCGCCGATGGCCGGTCCGCCGATGGCCGGTCCGCCACTGGCCGGTCCGCCTCTGGGCGATTCGCCACTGGCCGATCCGCCAATGGGTAATCCGCCGCTGGCCGATCCGCCACTGGCTAGTCCGCCACTTGCTAGGCCGCCACTGGCCGGTCCGCCGCTGGCCGATCCGCCACTGGCCAGTCCGCCACTGTCCGATCCGCCACTGGGTAATCCGCCGCTGGCCGATCCGCGGCTGGCCGATCCGCCGCTGGCTAGGCCGCCGCTGGCCGATCCGCCACTGGGTAGTCCGCCGGTGGCCGATCCGCCACTGGCTAGGCCGCCGCTGGCCGATCCACCACTGGCCGATTCGCCACTGGCCGGTCCGCCACTGGCCGGTCCGCCGCTGGCCGGTCTGCCTCTGGGCGATTCGCCACTGGCCGATCCGCCAATGGGTAATCCGCCGCTGGCCGGTCCGCCTCTGGCCGATCCGCCACTGGCTACTCTGCCGCTGGCAGATCCGCTATAGCACAATTCTGTAACTTCAGGGAAATAAGGTACTGTCACTACCAGTTCTCATCAAATAAACATATCAGTTGTAAACTCTACAAGTACACAGCAAAGAACTTTTGTCACTACTTGCTTATGAATCATTATACTAAAATCACAGAATATTACATTGTATAATTCTGTGCTAAAATCACAAAGGTACTGTAAACACATCAGAAACTACTCTCCCTCCAGTGATCAACAGTATTACGGTACTCAGCTGTTGCATTTGCAAGCAATGAAGTGGAAAATGAAGCTCCGCGGTTATGCCCAAATTCGAATACTTTCAGCTTCAGAGCTAGAATAGTTATTAAGTAAATGAATATGCAAAAGTACCTAACTGTGAGAGCAAACCAACCTTTACTATACGCGTGCATACAGCAAATTAGAAGCACACAAAAGAAATAACTAGAAAAGATGTTTGGTACATTTATTTAAAAAGAAGAACTGAGGAGGACAAATTTCGTAATTCACGGCCTCCGTTGCAATTGAAACAATAATCACTTGTATCACTCATGTATTTGTAACGAGTTTATTTCAAAAGTGTCAAAGCAGGGAGAAATGTTTTTGTTTTGAAATGATGTGCAGTTGTTGTTGACTGACGATGAAGCGTCGATTCTCGCGGCGATCTCAAATACTAAAAGGCAGTAGCCAATGAGAGTAGAGTTACCGCGTAGTTTGAAATAGCCGTTATAATAAGAAATTCAGTTTTTTTATCATTTCTCAATAAATATTAGACGGATTGCGTTCAAACAAAAAAAAGGCACGAGCACAGAACACGCTGGTTAAAATAAGACCAAGTTTGATGAGTTTGGTTGCGTAGTTTTTTCGCTACAGGATCATATCAAGGCACGGTTTGGGGGAATGAAATAATTTCTGTAATTATAAGCGTTTACGCAGCGCAGACTTGTCAGGTCGTAGAGAGGGTGGTAGTAGAGTGGGGTTACCTGACTTGCCGTCTGCGTCTACCGACGCTTATGATCGCATTTTTCAATTCACCGATTATTCCACCGGTTGAGAAAAGATTACACAGTTCAGTTCCGTGTATGACTGTAATGCACGGAAATGCTTTCATCTGTAATCTTTTCTCAATCGGTGGAGTCGACTTTAAAAAAAAAACTTGCGGACATTTTAATTAATTAACGGCGATTCCACCGATTGAGAAAAGATTACAGATCAGAGTATTTTTGTGCATTACGCAGTTATGCACTGAACTGAACTGGTTAATCTTTTCTCAACCGGTGGAATCATTGGTGGATTGAAAAATGTCATTAGGTAATTATACGCAAAACAGCAGCTCTGGGACCAAATAATGTTCGGTCCCGAGCGTAACTTACGCACGGTCATGTGACCGTGCGTAAGCTCTCTGATTGGTCTAAACCGCACGCAAGATGCACGCAATGGAGCTGTTGCAAACTTTTGCTACAGGCTTATTAATAGTTGATTATGGGGTAATACCCTGTAAAAATAACGATTAGCGCACTAAAAAATTACGAAATCCACTCCTAAACTCACAAAATGCTTTTAAACGCGAGACCGTAATGGCGGCCGGGGCCGCGGTTTGCATTGGGTTTCCCTATCTTCAATCAGCGCCATCTACAGGAGGTAGTCTCGCAACACCACACAAGAAGAAGAAGAAGCACGCAATTGCCATAAGAAAACCGCGGCCTCGGCCGCCATTACGGTCTCGCGTTTAAAAGCATTTTGTGAGTTTAGGAGTGGATTTCGTGATTTTTTAGTGCGCTAATCGTTATTTTTACAAGGTAATACCCCATAATCAACTATTAATAAGCCTGTAGCAAAAGTTTGCAACAGCTCCATTCAATGCTCGGGACCTAACATTATTTGGTCCCTGAGCTGGCTGTGCGGCGCGGCGCGGCGCACAGTGGAGAGAGTCAAAGGGAGAGGGAGGACCGGACATTGAATATATGACTAAAAATATGCATTCGGCCTTTTGCATGGGTTTTAATGGAAAAAATACTACGTTGCCAAACTGTACGCTACGCCACTGCTCGATTCACTGTGCGGCGTCAGAAAATTACGAGTACACCCGTTCGATTCAAGATTTCGCTGTAAGGTCAAGATGGCGAGAATCTCTAGCTACGTCGCTAAAGTGGCCATCGGAGACAACAAGCTGAATGTTATTTCAACAGGCGTCTTGACTTAAGAGCACGCAGCAATGCCAGAATGGCGGTGGGCTTCTTCGCGATTTAAGACTTCGGTGAAGTCAGTTGGTATAACGGATTGCGAGGCTCTTGAAACATTATCAAGAGTGCTTTCGAGATACGAGTGTTTTCAGTGCGCGTCTACAATTGTTAAAAGATTTTTTTAAAAAAGGGTCCTCGCTCATTTCGAATGGAATATTTCGAAGATAACATCTCTGGTACACGTTCTGCATGAAGATTCATGACCAAAATTCCGTGGGCCTTTTATGGAATGGGGCTCTTGCAATAAACTTTTGCTATAAGCAGATAAATAGTCTGATCAATAATATGAAGACCTGGATAAAGCAGGATTCTCCAGCTAATTTCGGACTGCGGCTTATTCATGGACATCATCTACCAACAGCAGAAGTGGACTTTCTTTCAAACATCTACATTCAAGATTGGCACAATATACTAACTAACAAAGCAGACTTTCATTCAATTGCAACTTCACGGCTTTCTGTACTGATTTTGGAACCAGCGACAGTCACAAAAATCACGCTAAAAAACTCTAAAATTTAGTAATAAACTCACAACACTGCTATCAAGGCAAGGTCGTAATGGTGGTTCATAACGCAGTTATCATGGGAGATTCCTGTCAAATTTGTCACTTCATCTCTACGGAAACAGGAATCTCCCATGATACCGGCTTCTCTCCGCTACAAGCCCGATCCTGAGAGTGAATTTCGTGACCTTTTAGTGTACTCAATGTCATTTTTACACGTTTTAATGCAGAATCAACTCTTCAATCCCCTATAGCAAAAGTTTGCAAGAGCCCCATTCCATGAAATCACATGGAAATTTCATGGAAAAATAATACATATATGTACTCGCGGGATTTTGGCCATGGAACTTTACGGAACCCTTTTATACCAATAGTTCACTGAGTCTGATTTGTTGAAACCATTAAATGAAAGGCATGCCATTAATACCTAGTCATTTTTCAAACATCTTGTAAAAATGCCTGAGCATGTAAACGGTCAGGTACTTTTACAATTTCAAAACTGTATATACTTTTAAATTTCAAAACTGTATCCAGACCTACTATAACCTACTACTAACGCAGCCATGACGGAAGTGATAGTTTCGTCTTTCTTTCCAAACAGTATTGAAACAAACACTAATTCTCAAATCCTCTGTTTCTTCTGCTTTCAGGAAAAGACGGGATGCTGCCTCTCTACGTGGCAGGCTTCCTCGTAGTGACAGCAACACAATTCCAAGCATCAAGTCACATGGTCGACTCATAGAACCGCCCTCCAGAGCATCCATGTGGAGGTATAATCTAATCACTAATCATCCTTTTAAACGATTCGATGTTTTACTGATGTCGATCAGTTTGACATTAATTTAATGACTCCAGAAGAGGAGAATGGTGAGATGCTGCTCGAACTAAAGTGCGGCACGATTGACGCCATGCGTCAATTCAAATCACGCGCTATATTAAACCAGCTTGATTGAAAAGTCGGCCGCCAGAGGGCGTTCGTATCTTGATGCGACGTCCAATAGCGCGTAATTTGAATCGGCGCATCGTTGAAATCTTGCCGCATTGACGCGACGGGTGGTCAGATTTCTTGGTTGAAGAAGGTTGTGTTCGAAGCAATGCATGTATGAAAGGAAAGGAAATTTAAATAAAACACTAATTTTGAAGTAAATCAATGTTGATTCAACATTCTGATTTTTGCGCCAATACGACATCGATGTCTGCCCGTAATGAGCATAACCAGCGGCGTACGCGGGGGGGGGGGAGGGAGGCTTTAGACCCGCTTTTCTTTAGGGCCGCTTTTAAGACCTCCCGCTATGTGAACAGAGGGTTGGACTGTCAGTTCACCACAACAGCAGGTTCATCTACCTGTCGTCTGAACTGGCAGTCGAGCTCGCGAGAACAATAGATATCGGTTATAACATGAGGTTCAACAAGAGGTCTTAAAAGTGACGACTGGCAGTCCTGCATAATAGCCACCCGTTATACCTTTGACAGACGGATGACTGGAGGTCTTAAAAGCGGCCCTTAGACCTCCGATTATTGGTGGGTGGAGGGGAAGGAGGGAATAATTTTCAGTCAAAAGCTTATCAGTGCAAGCCCCTCCCAAGAATAATCTGGCATATGCCACTGAGCATAACACCAGGTTTTTTCTATTGATTCAACCTTTCTCCGCACAATGCGTACGGATTTTGATACGTTTGACCAGCCAACTTCAAATTTACCATGAGAGGAAACTGCGTGCGACACACACAGTTTCAAGTGAAGCTAAAATCGGCCCTCAGTCATTGATGCATTCGGTCCATACTCTATTGTGATCGCCGATGTTGATACTTGTTTCGTGTAAGCAGAGCCTATAACAAAGCTGTGTGGTTAACGACTGTGGGTATACAGCAGAGACAATCGAGGTTTTTTCTGGAAGGGTTCAAAAAACGAGTGTGTTCCTCCTACGAACTGTGCATTGTGAGAAAATGAACGTTATTAGCTGAAGAGCACACCTGCTGTTTTATGGGCTCTTCTCCCTGAAATGTCTTCAATGGGTCTGTCGCAAAATTTTGCTACAGGATTGAAGAGAGATGATCTCTGTGTAAAACCTCTTGAAAGTAACGTTGAGAGCATCAGAAAGGTCCAAAAACCACTCACAAACTTAATGAATTCATTTAACAAAATTCAAAGATGGCCGTCGAATGAGTGGGTGAGGGTGACAATGAGATAGTCCCATCTAATTTCAGATTTCTATTCTGATAAAAAAAATTGACCAAAGATGAAGTTGCAACTAGACAGGACTCTCCTGGCCCACTCATTTGAATACCATCTTTAAACTTTGTCAAACGGATTTATTCAGTTTATGAGTGGATTTCGAAATTTTCTGATGCTCTCAATGTTATTTTCAAATGATTTTACATAGGAATCAACCTTCCATAAAGTTGTAGCAAAAGTTTGCAATAGACTCATTGGTATATGCGTGGTGCTGCTAGCAGTGCGGCTCTTGGAAGCAACCTGCAGTGTTAGGGTGTCATCTTTGAATTTGCTGACTTGGAAATAATTGTACCATAATGTGTTGTTACAGGTATGGGTTCCAAGAATCACCACCAGACTACAATGATCATGAACTTTACTGCGGAGGGTTTTCGAGACAATGGAATAGGAATGGAGGCAAATGCGGCATTTGTGGAGATGCATGGGACTCGCCTAAGGTACGATTTCTGCGTATCTTTTCAAGCAAGTTTTAATCAATAACTTAGGGTGGTTCTTTGAAAATCATCACACCGCAAGAAGCCATGCATGACAGAATCCATTTTCAGTTTACACCTCATGTTAGATCGATTATCTAGCTAGTAATAGGGCTGGGGACCGGTCGAGAACCTGGACTAGACCCGTTATTTGACTGGTATGTGAACCAGAACCTGGACTCAGGGGTATGAGTTTGATTAAACCATGAGCCGCTCCTAACTGGTCATCTTTAAGAGTCGGTAACCAAACCTGAACTGCATTTTGAAAATTTTTAGAACCATGAACCAAACCGCTTGAGCGGTTCATGAATTTTAGTGAGTCCCAAACTTAACCGATATTGTGAGTTTGAGTGGTCTTTCAACTTGTCAAGAAGAGCGAACTGAATGTAACGGAGTCAACTTTTGATCAGGGTTCAAATCCATACCAAGTCCAGAATTATTTGAACCCTGCCCCGACCGGTTCAGGAAAGATACAAACAAGGTTCCAAAATTAATTTTGTTGCACCTCTCAGAGGACTGCCTGAAAATTTGTAGCAACAAATTTTAAGTGAAACTTTCAAAAATGTCAACTACATATTATCATAGCCTTCCCTCATCCCTACCAGTCAAATGATTAATTAAATTCTACTTCACGCATCTGTTTTTGTGGCAGTTACAATTATTATTATGATCCTCTCTCACCCGTGCGGTCAAAGCCTTAAATTTGAAGGATTCATAAATTTTCATTTCTGTTCAATTTAAAGTGGTACAAATTATGAGTTCAATATCCCCTTCATCTTCCTCATTCAGCAAAATAGTCCTGGAAAATGGTAAAGTAAAGTAAAGTAGAAATTGTAGACAAGCTCCCAAGACCCAGTCCAGAACTGATTCCAAAATAAGTAACTGGACCCAGATCCTGAACTGGACCTTCGAATATCCTCTCATTAGAACCCGGAGCCCAAAACCTAGATAAATCTGGGTCCACAGCCTTGATGAGCCTTGCCAGAAACAACTGTGTGAATTTCAGTGCGACAAATGAGAAAGTTCTTACAATTGCAAATGCATAATTGGACTAATTTATACTAAAGGGATTTTAGACGTTGCTATTTTCACTTAACTTTAATATTAGTATAAAATTAGACCTAGAGCAAAGAATTTCTCGAAACTTCCAAGAACTTTCCTTCTCTGCATTAAGTCTTGTTCCTGAAAATTACAATCAATTTTGTCAATCAGATTATTTTTAAGGGAATTAAAGAGTCAAGATTAAATGGCAACGTCGAAATACTAGTAGGTCTGTTTAGTATAAATGTTTCTAATTGAAGCCAAAAATCGGGTTATGATAAAAATTTAATGTACGAGTAGTTTTTCCATAATTGCTTTTTTGAATAAAACAGAAATTCCTTTTTAAATTCAAGTGTGTTTACTTCGGAGGAATTTTCCGAACTTGCTTTTTCAAGGGATCAAAGCACTTTTAGATTTCACTTAGATTGATGTACCATTGACTGACATGCCAGACCTACGCAAGCACTTTAAAAAAAGTATATGATTGTTCTTTAAAAATTAAATAAGATAAAATACAATCAAGCAAATAAGTATGAAAATGAAAGCAATCGTTTTGACCTTAAGTTTATTTAAATGCTTTTTCTACATACATAAAATAGAAAAGAAGAAAAATGTTCAACAGTACAGATTCATTTACAATACAGTTGCATTTTCTAACAATGCAATCAACTTGAAATCTAACAGATTTCACTAAAATACAGAAAAAAATAATGCATTACATATGTACAAATAAAATAACACAATTCAACAGACAACCTCAATATTTGGGGCTTTAAAAATAGTGATTAATTACAGGATTAGTACATAATTTAACTCTCCAGTGACCTCGCAGTGTTTCATACCAAATTCGGTTGCACGAGGTCTCAAGACCCTGAAATTTAGATTTTATAACATTCCTGTTTTTACTTTCATACTTCATAGCGATGAAAAACTCCATCAGAAGCTTTACAAACAATTTTAAGAGCACGGAAAACTGAGAAAATAAAAGTAACAGAATTGAAAAGCTGAGGGAGCGTTTCAGAATTTATCAGACCAGAAAGCTGTTGAAACTGGAATTGATTTTCAACTGATTTCAACGGTTGACCGTTGAAAATATCCGATAAAACTACAGTGATGTTTACAAATACTTTTTCTTTAATTCTAAGTCCCATCAAATACAACAATTGAGGCAGTGGCTGCAATAACAGCACATAAGACATGGGGTGTGTTCGTTCTGAGTAAATGACTTTGTCAAAGTGTGTTGATTTCTTTGGAGGTGCTTATCTTTGGTTTTATGTACACGCAACAATTGCAAATTCCCTTCAGTGAGTACTCATACAACCAAAGAGACTCCCCTCCGAAGAAATCCTTCTTCTTACAACATCAACTATTCAGAACCTCATGTTTCATGTGCTGTTATTGCAGCCACCGCTTCAATTAGAATCAGGGCAAGAGGCCCTGTTTATTAAATTGAAATCTTGGAGAGTTCTCCTTGGAATCATTTCAACAAAGTGAGTAAGACTCATATCCAACTCTGTATGCTTTCAGCCAAGAGCTCACGAAGCCGGAGGAAAGTACGGACAAGGTGTCATCGTTCGAAAAGTGAAGACTGGATCGACGATGTTGATACGCGTTGAGCTGACAGCGAATCATAGAGGATATTTTGAATTTAGACTGTGCCCGAACAACAACAAGAAAAAAGTCGCCACACAAGCGTGCCTTGATAAACATGTGCTGACACGAATGAAAATGACTGGTAAGGAGAGTGGAGCACCAGATGAGATGTTTCATCCAACAAGGTATGTAACATTTCACAATTCATTAATCTGTAAATAAATAGATAAACAGGCTCATAAATAAATTTATAGGTATTCGTGTAAAATAAGAATAAAACTAGAGCAGAACCATTTTGAGTATTAGGTTCTGACAAGTAGCGGTGCATGCTTCGGAACTGCATCAAAATGCATCGGAGAGCGGTTGGTTAGTGAAAGTTTGGTGCTCGTTGCTAATCAACCGCTCACCGATGCGCTTTGATATGGTTCGAAAGCCTACTTGTTAGAATCTGATACTTAAAATGGTCCGGCTCAAATAAGAACTCGACTGCCCTAGCTGCTTGCTGTGACTCATCCAAAAAAAAAAAAAAAAAAAAGTAGTAGTAGTAGTAGTAGTAGTAGTAGTAGTAGTAAAGTCCAGCCGCCCAAACACGAGGCTCGTTATGCTGATATTTCACAGCGAACGACTGGACTGCATAAAAAAAGAAGGGGTAGGAAAGACAATCAGAGTATTCTCAAAACAAAGGATAGGAAAGAGGAGAGTAACATCGACCTGCCAGGGACTCTCAAGTTTGGGAAGGAAATACCTAGAGCACTCAAGGAGGTAAAGTGCTCTAAATATATTTAGTTTTTTTTTTTTTTAAAAAAAATTACATAAATTTCGACAACTCGTATTTTTCGATTAATACTTTCAGAAAAAAATAATAAGCCATCCAAGTTGATACCTGTTTAAGAGACTGGATGAAAAGTCTTAAGGATAAAAATTTCACAACTGAGTAGGTCTGTGCGAACCTCAATTTTTGAGATCGAACCTTAAGAAATTTTGTGAACTCAAACCGAACCTTTGGTTTTAAAGAAAGGGAGAAAGCTTTACCCATAGTTTGGTAAAACTTCTCTTATTGAAAACTTCAAAACTATCCAACAATCGAAACTTGAATGCTTCCCTATTAGCGCTAAAATTTCTGCCATTTAAAAAGTTTTAAGGAAATCTTTCAAAAAACCATTGATAGGAACTAATCATTTTTCTTTTTTTCCTTTATTGCAGATTTTATCCCGGTCCTGAAAACAAGGTTTACGAAATGAGATACGTTTTGCCAAAAGGCCTCACTTGTTCTCAGTGCGTGCTACAATGGCGTTACATTGCGGGTAATAATTGGGGTAAATGTGAAAATGGGACGGAGGCAGTCGGATGCGGACCGCAAGAAGAATTTCGGGCTTGCGCAGATATAGCAGTTCTCGATAGTGCCGGAGCAGCAGACGAAACACCATACATCGACAATGAGACAGACGTCGACGATACTTCCAACGAAATCGACAGCAACGGAACAGATGAAGGAATTACGGGAGATGAACAAGGCTCTAGTTTCCTGTTTATTAGCACAATCATTCTGTTTGTCCTAGCATTATTATTTACTGCAATTTTCTTAGTTTATGTTCACTTTTATCGAGGGAAGGAATTCGTTAAAGAATGGTGGAGTCAGAGAAGCCAAAACTTCAGTGTGGATCGAATTAAACAATTTTCCTGGTGGAAATATTTCTCTAAAAATAAGGTTACGACCGAGAAACCTAAATCCTACCAAACTCAACCTATACCACCTCCAAGAATAAAAAGAACTACTTCAATTGGTTTCGTAGGTGTTCCTGATAATTTAGTTTAGTTAATATTGAATGAAAAGTAATGATTACTGAATGGTAGAGGGACAAAGTAAAAATTGAGCGCGGTTCTTGAATACATGGTTCTTGGTAGACGGTTCTTTAGATAAGACAATTTTCCAACAAGAAACGATCTATCGCATGAAAATGAAAATGTGATAAACAATAGGTCTGCAGGCTGATCATTTACTTTATTGTAGTCTACGAGTGATACTATTGGTTGGAAATTTTAAAACTTGGCTGCTGTCACGGTAACCATCGTTAAACTGTCCGTTATTTAAAGGCTATTCATAGATGGCCTATAGAAAAGAAGTACTTTAATGATGGTTACCATAGCAACAGCCAAGTTTTACAATTTCCGACCATTACAGCGTCACACATCGACCGTCTTGACGATGAAGTAAATGATCAGTCTGCTAGTTGGTGAGAAAGAAAAGTGACGGCGGTTTCATGACTGGACATTTGTGATTCCTTTTTAAATTAGTTTATAGACTGTAAAAATGCATAAAATTGAATTGTAAATAAATAAATTAATTTATAATTATTACAACTACAGTTTGATGTTTATGTAACTGTGTCATTTTTCCCATTAATGGAATAAATGCAAATTGGTTTTCAAAAAAATTGATTTTCTGGACCGGGGCCCAAAAAATGTTCGGTACAGACAGGCTTTGGGTCATACCTAAAAATGGAGGTTCTAACCTCACATTTCTTTAACGGAACATGTGAGCACTCCCAACTCTACGTTACTTAGGGCCGGTCTAGAGTCTACCCGACTCACCCTTAGTGCAGCCATTTGTTGGTTTACGTCTCATGGTTCACATTATGAGGTTAATTTGTAGCGTTGCCATTTTTATTTGGTCCGATGCAGTCCGTTGAGTGGTGGACGATGCTTGTTGAGGTACTTGGGGCGGACTTTAGGTCGAGGACCGTCTGTGCAGAACATTTTTTGGGCCTTCAACAAAAAGTATCCATTCAAACCGCTTTAGCATTGGAAATTCTTTCCTAGGCAAGATTTTTCTAACAATGTATCCTAGAGGCTATTCTCTGACTGATCCAAAAACTAGAAAATTCTCTAACTACATCAGGTAATGTAAGCTTTCCCAGATTCTATTCGACCCTAATAGAATGAGAAAAAATTGTGAGAACCATCGTTTCCCCACCTCCAAACAGGAATAGTAAATCATTTGAAAAAATAAGCTTTCAAAACAACCACATTCTCTTAACATAATTTAATATTAATTTCTTTAAAAAATTCTGTTGCAGGGATATGATGGCTCTTTTGAAATCCTATTTTTCCAAATTATTTTACTATTTTAAAGCAAATCTTGCTCGTTCCCACAATGTTGCAATCTCAACAGGAATGCTCATCAAATATTACAGCAATAGGTTGCACCCATAAAATATTACGAAACAAGGGAATTACACCTCTTTATCTTCAGGTAAGAAGTTACTGAAAAAGAGCATTTTTCTTTTAAAATCAAGTGCTGTTTATTTGACTTCGTAGGAAACAACAGAAATATTTCTCAGAACATGAAATGAGAGAAAATCCAATCCGAAAACACTCAATAATTTGATTAGAGCAGGTTAAAATATTCGTAAAAAGATTTTGGGAAAAGCATTAAACGTGGTGTAAGGCACACTTGGGCAAAACTATGTGGTCGTAAAACAACTAAATCGTTAAATTAGCACTGATTTTAGCATTCATGGTAAACCTCGTGTCAGGTAGCTGACCTTGTGTCGACACCAGGTCAGCTACCAAACAAAGGTTCACTGTACACTGATTGGCTGACAATTTAGGTCATCTTCCAGTCAAAGTGGACTTATTCATACTAAAATTGCCACTTAATCCAGTAAGCAACTACCGACGGATTTAGTTACTTGCCAGTCCAATTCTATAATTTCCTTGTTTTTTGATGACTAAATTAAGACTTAATTTCGTCCAAGTATGGTGTCCAGTGATGTGAGAGTGGAAACATAAGGCGTCTTTTTTATCTGTCCGCAGTCCACAGTATTTTACATGGAGTCTTACGGAAGACTGTGGACGAAAAATTATGTTTTTACTTTTTTGGGGTTTTTAGGGCATAAATCGTCAAGAAGATTGATTTTGAGCATCAGAATTGGGCAAAAAAAATTTTTTGGGTAAAAATCGACCACAAAGGGTCGATCGCAAGCCTCTGCATACACGAGAACAATAATTGCGATATATCGCTTACACTAGATCGCACCGTTTGCGAAATTCCATAAGACTCTGTGTGGATGACTGTGGACATAAAAAAAGACGGCTATTTTCTGAACAAATTTGCATAGCAAACTTTCCAGACAGAAATATTTCCAGATTAATTCATGAGTAGCTAACAGTGGTTCCTTCTTACCTTTTCAAAAAGATTACTTTTTCCCAAGTAACATGTTGCGAAAATCGTTATTGCTCATCGAAGCTTTATCGACTCCATTGCCATTGGTTGTCGAACTACTAGCACTCTCGTCATTGCCATTAATAGATGAGTTTATAGATGAGTTTGAATTGGATGATCCAATTTGTAATGACCGAGGTAACATAATTGAAGTGCGATTTCTTCTACTGGTGTTGCTGTAAAAACCAAAATTAACCATTTAATTGTTTTTCTATTTTGTGCACATACCCTTATACACACACATTCAGGCTCTGCCTTCCATTAGGCTAATTGTTTCATACAAAAAACTAGATGGAACAGGTTACTCTTGGTTGAGTGTCGTTTGCTTAGAGTTCCGATTGTTTTAGATGGATAGATAGAGGAACTGCCAACCAAGCTATCAGAGACAGCTCTTGTGTCAACGATCTCAGGACAAACAGCAACCTTTACACATAAGAAGGAAATCAGGATGCGGAAGGTACGGTCAACAAATAAATAATGTCAGTTGACTCCTTAGAGTTTGGTTGGGGTAGGCAACTTGTAATACTTATCACAATGAATTGAAGCATTGCAAGTGGCCTACCTGAGCCAAAATGTAATGTGTCGACTGAAATTATTTCATTCGCCAACTGTACAAACAACAGGGTACCGCCAAGGAGCAAAACACCCTGAATGGAAGGTCTACCTGCAGAAGGAGCTGTCGAGCAAGCAATCAGAGGCAGCTCTTGCGTCAACAATCTCAGGACAAACAGCAGCCTTTACACATAAGAAGGAAATCAGGATGCGGAAGGTACGGTCAACGAATTAAATAATGTCAGTCCACTCCTTAGATTTTGGTTGGGGTAAGCAAACTGCAATACTTAACACAATGAATTGAATCATTGCAGGTGGCCTACCTTATCAAAATTTAAGGAGTCTACTGGCATTATTTCATTCGACAACTGTATCCACAACAGGATACCGCCATGGAACAGAACATCCTGAATGGAAGGTTTACCTGCAATGGACAAGGAAGTTGGGAAGTTCATTGCGGCGAAAAAGATCATTTCTCTCGTAACTTTCACCTCAATCGTCTCATCATTATTTTCCCAGAACTATACATCAGAATCAATACTTCATTTGCTTACAGCGAAACCTTGCTCAAGCCCCATTGATTGATATACAGTGCCATAAAGAAAATCAACAATCAATTAAATTTAGGAAAAAGAACAAAGCATGATGTGACCAAGACTTGACGTATATTTCATACCGACAGCCCTTGTTCTTGACCCCAAGTCCCAAAATGTCAAAATGAGAATTTTCTTTTCTGATTGGTCGAGACTCTAAGTACGTTTAAGAATAAGGACCTTCCAAACCAAACAATTGTTGGGCCCAGGCTGAAGAAATTAAGGAAAAGAGAAACAAAATTAAGAAAGAAGAAGGAATGTACCTTCCTGTCGACTTGGTACCACCGCCTAGAGACTTAACTAAGGGGTCAGATGATGTGGTTGGAATTAAACTTGTCTGGTTTCGCCTTTCTGGCGGTTTACTAAAAGCCACACTAATGGGTTGACCACCTAATTCCATACCATCAGCTTTCAAAAGAGCAGTCTTGGCACTATCCTAAAAGCAAAAGTTCAAGTAACAATAATCAAAATTGTTAAAACAAATAAAACATTCACAAAATATTTTCAGTTTTGGTTTTTCTTGATCAGGTGACATGTTAGGAAGACCCACACCTTGTGAGCCCGATATATTATGGTTGTCACTTAAAAACAAAACCATAGCTATTTCAGCTTTCCCAAACATTGTTGCCAGTTATTGCGTCTCATTGCAAACATTGATGAAATACCTGAGCCTCGAGTTTCAATGTTTTAGTGTTCCATTTATTTAATTATTTGTTTACTTAATATTTTTATTTTCTCACAACTGACAAAGTTAGAAATGGGTCTGTTGCACACTTCGGCTAGAGCATTTTAAAATATTAATTCATAAGTAAAAAGCCGTAAAAATGACAATGGCTGCATCAGAAAACACCAAAGTTAATTAACAAACTCACAATTTGCGAAAAACACTAGACACTATTCACCCCCGTATCTTTCCACTACGTGCATTTTGCGAGATTAGCGCGGCGCATTCAAATAATAACGGCCGACTGTCATCACAGCTGATTTCAAACAAATAAACAGTAAACACTGACGGCGGCTGTTCAAATTCTTACATCTCAATTCCCTCGATTCCTCTCAAAGGGTTTGGAAAGATATGGAAACCGATATGTATTTGAGTCGAAAACTTATCAAAATGAAACAATAACACACAGGAGTTCCAAGGATGATTTCAACTTTAATCATCATATTTGGAACTCCTGTGAGTTATTGTTTCATTTTGATAAGTTTTCGACTCAAATATCGGTTTCCGTATCTTTCACAACCATTTGAGAGGAATTGAGGATATTGAGACGTAAGAGTCGCCGTCAGTGTTTACTTTTTACTTGTTTATAAAGTTAGCTGTGATGGCAGCCAGCCGTTATTATTTGAATGTGCCGTGCTAATCTCGCGAAATATCGCGCACGTAGTGGAAAGATACAGGAGTGAATAGTGTCTAGTGTTTTTCGCAAATTGTGAGTTTATTAATTAATTTCGGTGATTTCTGATGCTGCCATTGTCATTTTTCCGGCTTTTTACCTACGAATTAATTTTAAAACGTTCTAGCCAAAGTGCGCAACAGACCCATTGAGAAAGTATTGCGATGACGCAGATGTCTATCTGTCTGTATCCTAGCATAACTTTTTAACCAATGATCCGTATGCATCCAAATTTTACAGAGAAGTTGTTTTTAACATTCTTCGGAGGGGCTTTTTTTGTTCTTTCGAAATTTTACATTGTGGGCAAGTTATGGAGGATAAAAGGTTTCCATTAAAGTCAATGAGAAAAAGCGAATTCAGTGTCATTCATTTTCATCATGTAATATGAGAAATAATGTAAGCAAAGTCCAAAGATTATTGGTCATGGTGAGCCTACACTTCTGAAACAACCTCTACCTATATTGAAATGCATAAAAAAAAGAAACAAATGAATGATTGAAGCAAAGGAATATTGAGCCGAAACACTAACCTCATCTAGATACTCTACATAAGCAATTCCTTTGGAGTGCCCATTTCGGTAAGTTACCACTCTTACATCTTTGAGATTACCAAAACTTTTGAAAGTAGTTGTCAATTCCTCTTCAGTAAAGGTGGCTGGAATTCCTAGAACAAAGAAAATAAGGTGTAAGAAAAATTGAGATTTTTTAGCTTCATTTCAAATTTTTTTTAAACAATTGTAGATCTTGCCAGACGAACATCACACACTTGCACGTGTCCTTTTTTCAGCAAACATCTCATCAATTTGTCAAACTTCAAAGCATACATCCTTAAATTTTCAAATCAATATCACATCAATTACCGCTGAGAAGCACCAAATTTTTCTTAAGAGTTCATTAGCCAGTAACATAGTTTGTAACCAGATAATGAAACAAAATCTACTTCTAGGGAAAAGCAGTAACGTATAATCGTGCGTGTTTCGAACACGCAGGTAGGTCGCACTACTCGCACCTCAAATTTTGGGATGCTCAAAAAAAAAAAAAAAAAAAATCCAGCATATAAGTTGCACACTATTTTTTTAAAACAGAAAGGCCATACAAGAGGGAAATATGAGTAAGCAGGAAAAGTTGAATAATATAAAATAAAGGGTTTATTAATAAGTGCATAAATTGGTCTGAGCAGGCAGTTTTGCAAGAGCGGATAAAACGAGACAAAACATTCAGCCGGCAGGACGCATACTTAAATACTAGTCTGAGTCAGAGACTTGCGTCCACAACAGAGTTGCAGTTGTCGGAGTCAGAGCTGCTCTTTTCACTTATCTCCATTGCCTCAAGGTTGTTATTGACGTCTCCGTGACTCGAGATAGTTTGTAGGTTACGTTAATGCAGACAAATGCTTGCAAAGATCGCGCAATAAATAGTGATAAGAGGCAGTACGACCGATGCGGGTTAAATTCTTTCGTTTCCGAATTTATCCACGTGAAGTATTTGTTTTAGAAGCAGAGTACTAAGGACATAATTAATTGACCGAATCGTGTATTTTTTCTGACTCCTTGGTGTGAAACATCATGTGATTTATACGAGTCTCAAAGATATTTTGTACCCCGATTATCCTGACTTAAAATTGTGGAAAAAAAGTGCTACTTATATGCGCGACAATAGGGTTAATGTTCACTGCTGGGACATTCCATAAATAGAATGCACTACAGTAGAAACTCGTTATAACGTTTCTCGTTATAACGTTTTATCCGTTGTAACGTTGATTTTTCCGAGTCCCGTCAAACTCCCATTAGAAACCGTGTAAAAAAAATCGCGTTATAACGTTTTCCGTTTCTACGTTTTATCGGATATTACGTTGGTAAAATGGGTTCCCGCGCGAAGAAAAATACGCGGGAACGAGTAATTTGCGCAATTTGCACAAAAACTGGCTTTTTCAATGAAGAAGGGAAAGAAAACGAAATCTGCGTATAGATTCTGATTGGCTGCTAGATATTAGGCTTTCACGGAGCTCAAGGAGGCGTTCTGTGTTATTCTCCATAAGAGAACCGTTAAAACACCCCTACGAGGAGACGTACACGCCTTCTCGGTGAACCGAACCAATCAGAGTGGACGCTTCCTTCGATTTCTTCTTCACGTGTCGAGACTCTTTGATATACAGGGATTCTAGGAACGACCGGAAACGACCTACAAAATTTAACCTCAAAATCGATTTTTACGGCAAGATGGCGGCGCCCTAGGTGACAACAATGAACCAGCGGAACGTTCCTTGATGTACCACTCTAAAGTTATAGCTCATTGGATGTAGAGTCCCTTGATGGAAATATTGTATAGGGAGTACCGACACAACACTTTATGCATTTTGACAGGAGTCGATTTTGTCGACCGCGTGAACGCAACCTTCCTCTACGAATCAACTCCTTTCGTATGGAGCCTTCGATGTCGTCGACTCCTGCTCGACTCCGTGAGAGCCTAAAACCAACGACCAATCACAGCTCGTTGAGCTCGTGTCGGTACTCCCTATACAATATTTCCATCAAGGGACTCTAATTGGATGGACCTCGTTCGCCGCTTTGTTGCCGCGCAGGGTGGCACTGATGAGATGCTGCGGATGCTGCAAACCATAGCTGGTCTGGAAGCCAGCCTCATGAAAATGCGCGACCCAAAGCAAACGAAACTGACGCAGTTTTTTACGTAATGTTCAGTTCTGTAGTACATGAATCTCTGTAAATAAAGTAGCAAATGTGTTCGTTATGATAATAAATCTCGCCTTTTTACGTGTTTATCGTATTTTCCGTCGAAATAATTGAAAACTGCGTTTATGAAAACGTAATATCGGATACACCGTTTTGAAACGTTGTTTCCGATATAACGTTTTATCGGTTATAACGTTCAAAAAAAATTTCCCCCTCAGAAACGTTATAACGAGTTTCTACTGTATTTCATTGAAATCAGCAGTGGGCGATTCAAAAAGTTTTTCGAG
Source organism: Trialeurodes vaporariorum (assembly GCA_011764245.1). Classification (NCBI taxonomy): domain Eukaryota; kingdom Metazoa; phylum Arthropoda; class Insecta; order Hemiptera; family Aleyrodidae; genus Trialeurodes; species Trialeurodes vaporariorum. The sequence continues at coordinate 43,627,476 of VMOF01000369.1, read as the reverse complement.
AGGGCATGTCTATGAAATTTAAAGAGTCACAGAAATTAATTTTGAGCAAATATCTGTAGAAAAAAGGCAAAATTTTAGGATTCTGAGGGAAGAGGCACAAGTCACTGGAAATGAATCTGCCACTGAGAATCTTAAATTATTACTTAAAACAAAAGTACCTTTGACAAAAAGTTTCCTTTTCTCCAAATCGGTAGAAAATCTAAACACCTTCGGGCGGTTCATTTTATCCACTAAACAGGATGAAATGAACATAGGCCTTCCATTGATTCTTTCTCGATCTTTATTCAAAAGTTGTTGCGCCTCAAGCTAAAAAGAAAACAAAATTCAACCATCAGCACAAAGAAAAGTGAGAAAGAGATTGAAAAAAGTAAAAGAAATAAGAAAATAAAAAAATGATAAAAAATAAATTATCAATGTCAATTTAACAGAACAAATTAGTGTTTCGACGGATTGTAGCGTCGTTTTTTAACACTGTTACGTCAATGGGGCTCTTGCAAACTTTTGCTACAGGGGATTGAGAAGCTGATTCTTGGATAAAAACCTGTAAAAATTACGATCAGTAGGTACACTGAAAAGTCACCAAATTCACTCTCAGAATCGGGCTTGATGGCGGAGAGACGCAGGTATCATGGGAGATTCCTATCTAAATTGAGACACATCTCTGTGTTTCCATTGAGAAAGTAACAAATTAGACAGGAATCTCCCATGATATCTGCGTTGAACCGCCATTACCATCTTCATGTTATAGTAGTAACGTGAGTTTATTTCAAACTTTTATACTTTCTTAGTGTGATATTCGTGATTTTTGCTGGTTTTTACATCAAATTGAACTAGTCATTTGCTCACAGCAAATGTTTGCAAGAGACCCATTTCTCAGCAGCGCTATTGACTAATGAGAATACGCTTTAGTCAGCGCTTTCTGATGGATTGCCGCTGCTGAGATAAAGTGCCTCCAAGTAGCTGGGTAAGTGGATGGGGGAGAGGGACATGAAGCATAACGCGGTTTAAAACAATCGAAACCAAATTCCTGCACCGCTAAGCGCATTTTTTTGCGTTTTTCAGTATGACGTTACTCTCTATGTAACATTGACAACTTTCGGTCCCTTGCAAAATGTTAAATCGAAGTTTAACTGTATTAATTTTGACTTGAACAATAGCCCTGTGTGTGGGCTCTATGTATTAAATTAGAAAATGAATAAAATAAATAAATAAACAAACCTCTGATTCTAAAACGACGTAACAATAACCTTTAGACCGGCCTTTATAATCTTTGACAAGTCTAATTTCTTGTGAGGGGAAACCAAGCGCATTGATACAGCTTTTCAATTCATCTTCGGTGACCGAATAATCTAAATTGCTAATAAACACAGTTCTTGAATCTTTCTGAGGATCATGCTCTGCTACAGCACCAAAATCTTCCACTGAAAACAGAAAGAGACAGAGAAAAATTAGTAAATTACATAAATCAGAAAATCTAAGCAGGTGTGCAAAATGTGCCTGATCAGACGATCGCACACCGTTGCTTGAAAATGAGGAACGCTCCAGAAAAATGTGGAAACACGAATATTCGGATGGGCACATTACGGATTTTTTATGTCATATTCTCGGCTTATTTAAAATTTCACAGCATGCGCAACCGCATATTGCGCGTGCAGAAGCACAGGGCATCGTACCGAAAGAGCGAGCGCCTTTAAACACCCAAGCAAAAAAAAAGTCATCACAACTGTGACATTTTTGTGCAACAGAAAATTTTTTTCTGTGGAAGACCAGTTACCTGTTGTGAGAAAATGTGGAAAGTAGGGCACATTTTGCACTCCTAAATCTACAAAATAAAATCTACTTTGAATATCAAACAAATGCAAACATATCATCTTGGAAATGACATTACAGAAGCTTAGTTGGTTGGATTTGTTCATAAACCACATTTTCTACCTCTCTCTCACACTTTCATGTAACTAAAGAAGGCTGTCTTACTGGTGATGTCACTGAATTAATGAAACATCTAATCAGTTGATTTACATCAGCTGCTTGAGGAGTCGACGTCTAATTAACATGCAAATTGAAAGATAAAATTGAGGCTGCGACTTACATTTTAGTTTTTTTTCAGGAGGTTCATCCGTTTTAGGAACTTTGAAGACATTGTCTTTTGAAGAATCAGAATCGTGCGCCCGTTTGGCATTGAGATGTTCCCACTAGAGAAAAAGAAGTTCAAAAATACATTAATACACTGCTGATACATAAGAAGCATTTAGGATCAAGAATGGCTAAATTTAGTTTCTCAAACTTTTGAGAAACGCAAAAAACTGTGCTTTCCTTTTGGCAAGATAGAATTTCTTCCACCATGACTCAAATGAAAGCTACTGACAAAGTAATTGGACCTGAAATTTTCATGAGTATCGATTCCTAATACATATTTGTATGTCTTTTGGAAAATAAAATGGATTCAACCAAGTTCGATCCCAACAAATGGATTTTGATCCCAACATCAGAGAGAGCATGGGTAATAGAATAGAAGCTCTGAGAACAGTGAGAGAGAGAGAGAGAGGGGAGCATTTTCCTCAAATTAAGTGTTGCATTAGTTAAAAGAGGCAACTTCTATTTCACAATTTTATGTAACAGTTGAATGTGGCAACATTGACTCGGCAACTGACAACAACAACTATAATAAACTAAGTTAAGCGAGAAAGCCAAAATGTCTCAGTGTTCCTCTTTATTTTGAAAGCCCTTCATCCGTATGAATCTTATATGAAACACTAAGAATGCAGGAGGGCTTTAAAGATGTTTGTCAATGACTTAAAAACGCCAGCAAAGATTCAGATATGTAAAGCCGGATGCCACAAAAGGACGTTTCAGGCACAATCAAATTAGTTGCTTCTGGCCAAAGTTTTTGAATTCTGTCGGTTTACAGGGGCGCAAAATCAGTGTAGAAAATGTATAACATATTAGGTTTTTTTTAATAAAGTATCATGTATTATTGATTATTGAGATTAAAAAAACTCATATTTTCACACATGCGTTTAACCACTTAAGATCCTGAAATGTGTTTTCAATCACTCAGAAGACGTTAATTTTTTCAATTTTTATCCTAACTGAAAACATAGATCGATAGAGGAAAAAAAAATCCAATATTATTCCACAACAAACTCCAACGGTCAAAAAATGGATTTAGTCACGTTTGATTATGCCTAAAAACATCATTCATTAATACCACATTTGCCTGAGTTGCATTATAGAACCATTGATGAGAAAGACATACATACTCAAGTAGCACGATCGTAAACAATGCTATTGTAATAAGGATTGAGTTGATTAATGCACAAGTGCTCATAAATTTTCATAATCAATAATTACCTGTCCTTTACTGGCACTCGTAGAGGCTTCTTCTGGTTTTTTGCCTTGCTGAGCCTGGTCTGACCTGTCACCTTTCTTTCCTTTTTTATGGCGTTCTTGACTCGATTTATTTTTTGCCTCAATTACAGCCGCTTGTTTAGCTTGTTTTTCTTGTTTGAACTTCACTTGCTTCAACCTGTTCCGTGAAAATAAAAACAAAAACAAAATACCAAAGGTTAGCTTTGCTAAATTGCACAATTAACAACTAAGACTAAGGGTTAAGACTTACAGACTGTATTGGTGAAACATTGCAAGTATCAACATCAAAGCACAGAGGGTTCCAAACAAGAAATAGAGCTGATTTCACTCTTGCTCAAAACTTCCGAAACAAACCAAAATTAGAACATGGGTCAGTGGAGTACATCAAATAAATAGAATTTAAATGCTAATTTTTTATGCATGAAAACAATGGATCTGTTGCATACTTTTGCAAAAGAGCTATGGAGGGTAGAATCAGGTGTAAAATCATGTGGCAATCATGTTAAGAGCATCAAATAGTGTTAAAACCCCTTTCATAAACCCACAAAAGGCGTTTTGAGGAACTAAGATGGCGGTTGAACAGGCGAATCAACCCTGGATGCATGCACCACGAGCAGCAAAGATAGCTGACGACAGCATTTGGCAAAGTAAGTACTTGCCCGGCGTTTCCTTTCCAGAATTCAGGAAAATCGACTCAAAAGTAGAATTATTCCCAGCAGTAATTACAAACAGCAATGAAAAAGTAAAATTTACCAGGGAAAAAACACATAGCATGACTCAAAATGTAGATACTATGAGGAAGTGAGACGTTTGTTTACATTCTGACCAACGATATAAATTGCTGTAGTCGGCCATCTTTTGGTGCTTGAGGTGCATGCATGCAGGGTTGATTCACCCGTTTGACCGCCATCTTAAGTCGGGTCCACACCTGAGCATTTCGGCGCACCGCACGGCGCATGAGCATTCGCTCGCATGCTCATGCGGTGTGGGCTTTGCGGATATTTTTTTTTATTTCGACGAACAGGTCGCACCGAATGGTGCACGAGCACCGCCTCGGTCTGTTCGCCCGTGCTCAAGAAATATTCGTCCGTATATAAGCAGTTCACGCACTCCTGAATGCGTCCACACCTGCGTTCGCGCCGCACGGAATTTCCTTTGACTCGGGTCACAAAAACCGCCTCCCTAAGCGAGCACGGCCAAACAGTCCGTACCGCAAAACGCATGGCGCATTCGGGCGAATGCTGTACGGTACGCCGTGCGGCGAAATTCTCAGGTGTGGACCCGGCTTTAGGCTTTCCTAAAAATGCTTTTAGTGGGTTAATGATTGGATTTTGAGACTTGTTGATACTTACAATGTGATTTTAACGTGTTGTTACACCAGCATCAACCCTCTATGGCATTGTAGCAAAAGTATCCAACGGCCCTTTGGATGAATGAAATTGGTTGAGTATGGTTCGTTTTGCGTTTCGATTAAAAAAAAAAAAAAAAAAAAAAAACTGGCAAAGTCTCAAGTTCTGTTTTTCTTTACTTTTCAGAACTGCACTTTCTAATTATTTCTTTTGTGGAGAGGCTCTTTAGTTTGTTTTCCAAAATAGAACTTATGCCATAGGAAAGGATAAAATGTTAACTAAGTACCAAATACAAGCAAAAAGAGGAATACAGACATAGCCGTAGCCAGGACTCTGTCTTTCTCTCTCTTTGCCCATTTGAATTGATGGGATAGAAAAGGACAGAAACAATGGCTGAAGTCACATGACAGCTCCTCTCTCTATCCTTTCCTAACACAAGCATTCAAATAGGCAAAGAGAGAGAGAGAGTGAGAGAGAAAGACAGTAACCTGGCTACAGCTATATGAATACAGAGAAGCTTTCGAAGAAAAATACAATATGAGCATATTGAGTTGAATATTTACCTTTCAGTAATTTTTAATAAACAATTTTCATATGTTTCTAGGTTTCCCTCTAATTTTTCATAATCTAGCCATGTTGTAGCAATCCCCTCTGGCCAGTCTGTATCTGCGGAGAGAGCTCTTGCAAAGAGGCGCCGCAAATGTTTATCATCACCGTAATGTCTGTGAGATAAAAAAAACATCAAAACCTCATTCTTTACAATATTTATTCAAAAAATCTTGCTACCTTTTTAGTATCAATTAAGTAATCATGAGTATTATGAACAAGTGCGAATTTTATTATAACTGTGAAATGAATCCATCCCCTCATGTGTTCCTGTTATTTTCATTTTAACCCATTGACATGTAAAGATGAATCTGACTCGTCCTTGGTTTTTTGGGACAAAAATGCATAGATGAGTCTCACTTGTCTAGTTAATAAGCAACCTGTAACATCGTAGTTTCCCGTTTCCCGAGAAATAGCGCCACGGGCATTGATCAAGGGGTGATTAGAGACACGGTGGTCAACATTTTACAGTTTTTTCTTTCTTCTTACATTGGTAGAACTGATATTAAACGTGAGAACTTAACCTCAAAATTTTCTTGAATTCTGTTAACAAATGCAAGCGCTTGTGTCTCTGTTACCAATGTTATGAAATCTTGTTCTCAAGTAAAAAAAATGAAAAAATTTAGTAGTAGTGGTAAAAAAGTCCAGCCGCCCAAACCTTGCGTTCGTTATGCTTGTATTTCAAAGCGAATGACTGGACTGAGAATACAAAAAGGGAATAGGAAGGAAGGGAGATACTCTTACAACCCGCCCAAGTAAAAAAAATCAAAAAATTTAAAAGAAAAATCAAAAATTCTCAAAAATTGGCAGGGGAATGGTTGGAAACTAAAAATACCATCAAGTATAAGTATGGGCGTTTTACCCAAAAATTCGTATAACATCAAAACTTAGCATCAGCGTTTTACCCTTAAATTAATTAGTATTTCTAGGCGCGGCAGGCTAAAATTAATTCACATGTCAATGGGTTAACCGACTTTTCTGGACACCAAATTACAAAATCCAACTTTCATTTGATTTTTGATCTCCCTTTTTTAAACAAGCGCATGCAATAAACTTTTGAAATCTAAATCAAATTACACTTTCTTTACACAAAACCAGTTGCAATTTTAGAGGTAAATACGAAATTGCTCTTTTGCAAATATCTATCGGGACCGAAAAAGGTCTGTAAAATCATAAAATATAAACACAAGCTCAAAGAAGTCATTCCAGGTTGACTGTTCCACCCGTCGCATTTGAAAATGACTCTTTTAATTTCAAACCTTGATTTTTGCAGGTTTACGCAATGGAAAGGGTAAGATGTCAGATAATTATAAAACTTCTCTTCTTTAAAAAGTTGAAACTTTCAAGTTTTGAAAAGAAAAAAAATAGTTGTAAAATGTGACGGGTGAGACACTTAAGTTGGAATGACCCAAAGGCTTAGAACAGCGAAGTTACTGTTAATCGAGAAATAAGATTGATACTGTCACTGTCAGTTTAAGAATTGTGATAAGCCTCCTTCCAGATCAGAGCTGCCATTTTGCGTATAATGAATGACATTTTTCAACTCACCGATGATTTCACTGGTTGAGAAAAGATTACACAGTTAAGTTCAGTGTTTGACTGTACAGCATGAAAATAGGTACTCTGATCTGTAATCTTGTCTCAATCGGTGCAATCGCTGTTAAATTATTAAAATATCCGCAAGTTTTATTAAGTCATCGACGACTCCACTGGTTGAGAAAAGATTACAGATTAGTGTTTTTTCGTGCAGTACAGTCATACACTGAACTGAAATGTGTAATCTTTTCTCAACCAGTGGAATCATCATTGAAATGTAGAAATGTCATTGATTATACGCGAAATGGCAGCACTGTTTCAGATTCAGTTGAGAAAGAAAGTTGGTGGAGAGAAAAAAAAAGAAAAATTAGTAAAAAGGACAAACTAGACTTGTTTACCTTTCAATAGCTAAACACTGCAACCAAAGACTAGACGTTGATTTACTAATACTTAAAATATCATTATAAATTTTCCGAACTTTTTCCATACTTTTGTTCGGTTTTACTGCTTCCCACTTTGCCCAGAAAATCAGGAGATCGCAATTAGGATCACCCTCGGTCCCAAATACTGAAAAAATAAAACAAATAAAACAAGAATCAGTAATTTTTTAAAGTGAGTCAAAGGATTAAAAATATGTTGACCCATTTTTTTCATGGTTTATGGCAGATTTTTAGAAGAAAAATTAGGGATTTTCAAGTGCTTTTCAAGGGCTTTTCGCAGGATTTCGGGGACTTCCTAGAAGAAAACATAGTATTTTTTAAACCGATTTTCCAGGGGGCAGAAAAAACTTGAGTCAATTCTTGCATAAGGATGCACTAATCAGAGAAGAACAGAATACAAAAAAATGAAAGAGAGAAAAAAGTTCCTGCTAAGTCCTGCATTCTTTCTCACGACTTCGCAACCAAAGTGACACCACATTCCTCAGGCACACAAACAAAATTATTAACAAAATGGCAAGCTAACGAGCTGAAGCCGATCATTTTCAAGGAATTTCAAGTACCTAAATTTGATTAATTCATCAAAATTCAAGGATATTTAAGCATGAAAAACGAAAAAAAAAAAAAAAAAAAAAAATCAAGGATATTCAAGGTGCCACGAACCATGTTATTCAAATGCCAAAAAAGTTTAGTTTTCATTAATAATAATAATAAGTTGAAATCAACAAAAATAAGTAATTTCCAAATTGAAACATTCTATAGGATAACTGAGTAATAAACTGTGCAGTACATTGGGCACCATATTGGAAATGGCACAGTAACGTAGCTGTTGGATCAAAGTATAAAAGTCATGAATTAAGTCAAAATTAGAAGTGTTTCACGTCTCAAGAAATACTTTACTAATGAGAGATGCAACATCTACTGAAAAAAAAAAAAAAAAAACCACCAAAAGCAGTAACTAGATATTTTGAGGATGTGTTCGATTGATTAAAATTCGACTCACAGAAATCAGCGTTCTCAAAATTTATTTTTTCTCGCCAAAGTTAGCACTATTTCTAGCTCATTGGTCTGAACATAAGCTTTTGAAAATCAACTTGAGTTACAGTTTCATGCTTACCGAAACCTTCACAAGTGAACCAAAGGACGTATGGATGGAAAAAAAAACTCAAGTATTTCTCATAAAACTTAAATAATTATGAATAAACTTTGGGACTCACACTGGACAAGATGTTCATAGGCTCTTTCAATTGTTGTTCTAATTTTTTCCTCAAACGATTCTAATTTATCTGGATCTTTGTTGGCATCATTGATATAATTGCTGTACATTCTTCTCAGATAAACAATGTATTCAAACCAAACTGAGCGGTAATCACTGCTTGATGAAAAACCAGCGGTTAGTGCCTGTTCTAGAGCAACTGGAAGAATACAAAAATTAGTGCATAATTTATTATTTAATAATATTAATACAGAGAATGTACGGTAGGAGTACGTTTTGGAGCCCCAAACACTCGTTAAACGTTCCTGTAAATAAGCTAGTTTATTCATAAAAATCAGGGCTGCTGTTTTGTAGATCTTCAGTAGATTTTTTTAATTCACTGATGCTTTTATTGGTACACAATTATACAGAGTGTTTCAGACCACCCATCCACTATCTTTTTAGCAAAAACAGCGCAAGATAATGAAATTCTGACAAAACTTTTCCAATGTATCGACCCCAAAGGAAAAACTGTATATCGACCCCAAAAAAGTCAGGGAAAATAATGCCGACCCCGAAATTTTTCTTCAAAAAATGCCCTGAACAAAAAATGCTCAATTTTAGGAGTAAAATTCATTTCTGAAATAAGAAAACATGGAGAAACAGCAATTTGGCCCGTTTTTGGGGCCCAATTAGGCCCTTAGGGTCCGTTATTGCGGGGTCGGCAATATTTTCCCTGAATTTTTTGGGGTCGATATACATGGGAAAAGTTTCGTCGGAATTTCATTATCTTGCGCCGTTTTCGCTAAAAAGATAGTGGACGGGTGGTCTGAAACACCCTGTATAAGACAGTCCAGCAAGTTGATCCTTGTAATTCCTGACTTTTGGGTGGATTGGATGAGAATGGAAAACGGTGATTGGTGAAAACGAGTCATGTGGTTGCCCAGTCAAATGAAAATACAGAATTTATCTACTTAATTGGTTATCGGACAGACTTGAGCATCTGATACAACCAATTAGATAAATTCCATATTTTAATAAAACTTGGCAACCATGTGACTCGTCTCCACCAATCACCGTTTTCCATTCTTATCCTCTACCCAAAAGTTGGGAATTTCGAGGATCCGCCTGCTGATCAGTAGTGTGAGTACAGTCGATGAAACAAACTCTGATCTGTAATATCTTTCCAACCCATGGAATCATCGATGAATATCAAGATTCCATCAAATTTTTTTTGAAGAACAGCATTTACATTGTAGATTGACTATTGAGAGTGATTGGTTTGTTCCATTTCATTTTAATGGAACACTTGAACCGTGGCTAATCACAAAAAAAAAAAAAAAACTGTAGCATTCATTTTGTTTCACCGCATTCCTGTTAAAAATACTAGTCTCAAAGAACTAACCATTTACGATCCCCAACGTATCTTCAAAATATTGTAATTATCAGACGATAATTGGTTGGATTTCAACAACTGATTATTAAATGCAATAAGACTAACCTGTTACTTTTTCTAACGGTTCTTCAAAATGTTCTAACTGTCTTATATAAAGTAACCAGATTTCAGCATGCCAAGGACAGTTTCTGGTTGCCCGTAAAAGTATCTTCAAAATCTTGAGAAAATAAAATAAAATTCGAGAGTAATTAGTATATTTCTGACAAAGCTGTAATCTATCATTGTAGCAATACAATGTAATACATCAGATAAGGAACAATTCTTGAGTACGCAGATAAAAATCGAAAAGCCTCCATGCAAATGGACTTGCGGGAAAAACAATTCATTGTGCGCAAAGTATAAATTAGAATACTTTTTGGTAGAATTTTGTTGGAAATAGCGATCCCCCTTTTTCTTCTGGATAATGTTGCTAGCGTGACGATCACAACCACTACGTCAGTAACAGTGTGGCTAAACTGAAACTAGAAATTAAGAGCGACTGATAGCCACATTGTTTCATACGATTCCAAAGGCAATAAAAGTGGTGGATTGTAATCACATCTTCTGTAACAGACGGTTTTAGGACAACAATCTAGGTACAATTTATCCCTGTACTAAAACAGGCTATTGTTGGCTGAGGAGTTGACTTGGTCCATTTCGGTGGGGGAATGCTGCCGAGTGGCACCAAGCGCCAGTTGATTTGGGTTTGACTATAGAATAGGAATACAAGAAACTGTCAGACACCCTCAGATATGGAAGAATCTAGAAGCACACAAGAAGGACAAATGAACTAGATTTTTTTCCAATTTTTAATAATATAAAAATAAAAAAAAAAAGAGTTTGTTCTCCTGCGGTTGCTAAAAAGATAATTCAACCTCGACCTGCACCACAGCACTTATAAAAAGTAAAATGGCACAAAAATGCAACTACTTACGACTTCCTTCATTTTAATTGTGTTGATGGCGTAATTGATGTAATCCACCCACAACTGCGATTCAAGGCAATGATCAGTGACAACCCTTTCATAGAGACACTGAACTCTTCCTGGATCGTTTCCGCCTTTACTTGGATTCTTTTCATAGGCCAGGTACTCTTGATACACTCCCAAACGTGAAACAGGCTCTGCACATAACTTAAAAACATCCACAATCGCTGGGTTAGTGCAAACAAATATTCTATTACATTTCATCACAAAATGGAAGTAAGCTATATTCAAAGAAGTTTTGACAATGGGTCTGTTGCAGTTTTTGGCTACAAACATATCAATATGATATCCTGATTCTAACAAAAAATTCGGCAACAATAACAATGTGCACATAACAAACTCTAAAAATCCATTTTGTAGATTTGAACTTACACATTCTTGCGTCATTTGACCTTATTCCAGCGGAGTTCATAATTTGGATACAAGCATCAAGAGGAGCTCGGAAACAGCAAAAATTATAAATTTCCATTTTCGGATATATTTTCGAATTGAAAATTTTTGGTATTTTTTTAAGCACATTATTTATAGGCACATTATTTGACATGTTCTTGTTAACAAATCATGCACTCTAGGATGTCACAAATTTTAATCCACACCCCTTGGTCTCTTCATTCAATTCAGACATTCAAAACAAGACATCATGCTTTGGTGGAACACATAAGGTAAACACCCCAGTAACCGGCACCGATAAGGAATTTTTGCACATAAAAATTCGTATGAAATCGCCATTGCGCTCCACGGCAATTTAGTTAGGAAAGTTGGAAAGGAAATTTTAACAGCTCTCTATTGATAGCCATAAATGAAGAAAATCATTAATTTTTAAGTTGGCGACGATGGTATAACTAAAAAAAGTCAAAATACCTACCCGGCACAACAATTGCCGATTTGGCGATTCTGACCTGAAAAATTCATAAAAACGCAAAAACTTGGGAGGTATAGATTCCTCACAACTTGTAGAGCCCATAGAGAAAAACGAAAACAAAATTCGACGAAAAATAAAGTTAAAAACCCTTATTTTCACTCCGGGTCCTAAGCCAAGTTGCTTGCAAAACATACAAACACTCATGTGTCGGGAGGTTAGGAAATTAAACACAAGATTTCCAACTAAAGAAAATACAAAAATAAGAAAACTCCAACTGATTAGTGCTGCACTCTATGTCTAATTTTCAGATTTAAATCGCGAGCTGGCCGCGCTGCCAACATTCTGTGTTTTTCACTGATATGTCAATAGGTGCCGGATACTATCGTCAATTCTGCAGGTGCCAGGTACTGGGGTGTTTACCTTGCATCATCTCATTCAATTCAATTTATAAAATAGTGGAAATGAATGGAAAACAGATGATATTTTTAACTCACCACCGCTTCTTCATAGGCTAAAATTCGGCTTAGTTTCAACAAAGCTTTCTTGTAACCGTGCTCGACGACTTTAACATCGACAATGTTTTTGTCTTCTTGATTATTGAGCCATAATTTGAATTCAGAGTAAGTTTTTTCCATCTCTATTAACGGTACTGCTAGTTGACGTTGAAATATGGAACCGATTTTACGTTTCTGCGATAGAACAGCTTCCTGAATTTGAGGTGATTCAGAGTGGAGTGCCTGAAAGGAAACGAGTCAATCCAAACAATAGAAGCAAACAGTTGAATGAAAAAACTTCAAAAGAAGCATAAAGCAAGGTAAAATTTGTGTTGAATAGAGAGGCGCACCGGGAAAATTTGGGGACCCCACCCCGGACTTTGAGTCGAAGGCCCCTACAATTTACACGATAAATGATGGAAGGTTACCCCTTTTCATTGTGCCCCCTCCCTGCTAGAGAAGAGCTTGGGGATCCTTCCCTAAATATGTTTGAAAATTATGCAATTCAGGACTCTCAGGATGTGTTTTTACACTGTTTTAGCTCTTAAAGTTCATTGAGTTCTCACGAAAGGAAATAACCAAAATTCTTTATATGGCTCCCTTGTAATATTAATTTTACACCTCCAAATCTTGAACGATAATCAAGATCAGGAGGTAAAGCATGCGTTTTATATATTTTGATAAATTATCTGTCAAGGTCATGGAAGAAAAAATGATGAACACAAACCTGTTGTTCTAGGATGCTTAAAAGAGCTAATTCAAATTCTCTATAAGCCTCCCAGAGAAGAACGCCTTTGGCTACGTGGAGTCCTCCAGCAGTGAGACCCCGTTCGATTATACTTCTCACCTTTTCTTCACCATTCTCTGAGCCCATCCTACCCATACTGAATTGAATGTATTCCACCCACAAATCCACACCTGCAAACAAATAAAACGAATAGAGCAAGGATAAATTGCCACAGCATCCACACTTTAAATTCTATGGCCTAGTTTATTTCAACAGATCACGATGGAACTAGATAGAACCCTAAATATTTTTACTATGGTTAACCAGCACATTTTGAGTCTTCCATAAAAAAAAAAAAAAACGGAACAGGACGAGTTAATCACTTAGAGAAGTCGGTCTGTCAATCGCGTTTGCTTTAGAATTATCCAAAGCAGTGACGGTTTGTGCTATTTGGCAACAATATTATTTTCTTTCAACCCGATTGAAATTTCACTTTATACTCACGGTGAAGGTAAAAGCACTGTGCCCAGGTGGGAGGGTCTAGGATGGTCAGAGGAATCCCAAATTATTAAGGGATCATCTTTGGCTACTTTTACATAATTTTTTTCATGGTGAGCCATTTCCTCTAGAAATTTTGACTTTTCCGACCCACCCTAACCCAGGCAAGTCTTATTATTCTGATAGTCAATTCTAGGTGCACAGACTAAGCAAGCAAATCTGCATTCATTGAAAATATCAAGGGTTCCATTCTTCAAAATGTTTCAGGAAATGTTCGATTAAAAAAAATTCAAACCACAAATAAAGAGGAAACATGAAAAACTTACTTAAATAATCATCAACAGCTCGCTCGAATAAGGAAAACAATTTTTCCGAGTCATCCTCAGAGGTGGATAATTTTGTTTCATCTTCCAACCAAGAAATCCACAGCTCTGAAAGTATGCATTGAAGAGTAAATACAGGCATACTAATTATGAGGGCAACGATCTACTCTTTGATTCAGCATAATTTAACCGTTTTAATTTTAAAATTGGTAAAAACGTTTTACCAAAATAAGAAACGCAGATGAAGACTGAATATGATAAGTCGCGTGCCATGTTGCATTAATTTCGCAATTTTTTCTCTGTTACAAAAAAATTATAAGAAATAATTTTTCTTACTTTTTTATTATTTAGAAAAATCCCTGGCATTGCCAACAGTTTTAGCAGTGAAACCTTACAATTTCATTCAATTTTTCTGCAAAAAAGAAAGAAGAAATACATATATGTATGCAGTTTCGAAGTTAGTGCCACATGGCAAGTGACTTATCGCCCCCCCCCCCCAGAAAATCTTCAAATAAATAAATTTACTGGCCCATACAATTACAAAGTGAACTTCATAGGCTTGGTAAGTACAATCTAATTTGAGTCTAGGAAGTATGTTTTTGTGATTTCTGTAAACAGACTGTTTTAGTGCAGCAAAATATTGTATCGATTGCTGTTGCAGGAACTCAGGTTCCAAACAAACACTGGTACAAAGCACTTTCCCCATAAGTGTATTTTTGAATGGACATTTTCTCGACTAAACCAAGACATTAATAGGACCTTAAAAAAAATAACTTAAATTTTGGAGTTTTCTGAAATTTTGATTAGAATAGGAGCAAGGTTAAAAGTTTTCCACCACTTATTAGGCAGTTGTTGATTCACAGTACTAAACATTTTGCAGTATTTTGAAGGCACAAAATGCCTCTTCTAGCAGTTGACTTATAAGGGCTGAGAATCGACAAAATCGCTACTCTTACTTGCAATTATTTAAGATGAGTTTCTTTACTAAAGTTTAGGTTACTTAATTAAAACTATTCACTCACCAGGCGTAAGAGGAAAGTGTTTACTCATTTGCTCTCTTGCTATTCGAAGTTTGTCCAAGTTTCCAGACTGTCCACAAGCTTGGATCAGCGCAACATGTGAATTATAATCATAAACGTTTGCAGAGATCTGAAAGTTTTCGGAATAATGTAAGAGGCTACATCAATACTTAGGTCAATCAGTTGAAATGAAAGTGGTTCACGGCATGCTGTATGGTTTGCCCAAACAGACAGGAAAAAATTTGCTTTCAACAAAGAGCATCCAAGGTTGATTTTTCACGAGGAATATAATCAAGAGGGTAAACAAGAAAACCCAAATTTAAGTATAAAAGATGTAAATATTTAAGGACTTAGTCAACTCAAATTAACTGTCGAAAGCAGTATGCGATAGTTTTAAATTATTTAAAGGAATAAAATAGTAAGATTTGCGTAAGCATTAGTTTCAATAAGTAGCCGATGTAAAATTTTAAAAATGTGCAATTAATTCATTAAAAAAAAACGAAAGATATTTAGATTGAGGCATAAAAAGGTTGAGTGCGGGTGCAGAAACCCCACAGCTCAACAGTTTTCATCAGGCTAGTATTTCTACGCTGGGAACACAATGGAGCGAGTTACTTATGGTTGAGTGTAGTTCGTCTAGCCTCAAGTTCGCTTGACTCTCTAGTGTTCCGATTTAAAAAAACGGGAACCATTCAACTTCTTGCGTTCTATTTCAGTTCACCTTTTTGAACTGCCCTATTAACTTATTTTCTGCATCATTTTTTATGGAGAAGCTCTAACAACTTGATTTTAGAAAAGACAACTATGCCATAACCAAGTCAACGGGTCGAGAAACTCAAGAATAGAGCAGAATGGACGAGTTTGAGGTAATATTTCAGTGGAATACAAATAACTGGATACAATTTTCTGATTTGGCCATAGCTCCTATGGTGATAGTGGAGCAAGGAAAGAGACTAAAAGACACGCTGACTGAGTGACCAGTTTACAAGGGCCTTGCCTTGCCCATCATTAAAGTGCAAGGTTCCAACAAGAATTTTATCCGAACTGACACAAACAGGTACGACTATTTAATTTCAGTCCGTGTAAGAAGTCAACTAGCTTGGAACAAACAGAATTTGGCATAAAACAATTCAATTACAGATTTAGATTCAGAAAATATCGTAAACAACATAATTTACCGATCCTGATTGAGATGATGGCAGCCGAGTTACAAATTTTCACTGGATGTTGCATATGTAAGAGTATTTTTCAACACTGAATCTGACTGTTTATTTAAAAACTAGACACATAAGTTCCTAGACAAATTTAGGAGTCAACAGTTCGAACTCGTTTCGGTGGAAGATAGCAAATGAGCGCTCGTCTGGACGGTTGTGATCTGGAGGCGTTCGCATCTCTGCATATTTAAGTCAGAGCATAAAAACAAAAAACCCCCACTGCACTGTCATCTTCCATCTTACATGAAACAAGTCTATTATGGTTATGAGAACTGTTGGACTAGCAAAGTAACACACAGGAAAGCTGACCGTTCAGACAAGCAGGTTACATCTTAAATGAACAGCGTACGAACAAAAATTTGCGACACGCTGTTGCTTGTCGGTTACAACTGAAACAATCACTCTCATGGGAGACAAAATCCCAAAATTAGTGCGACAGCATAAAGAGCTGGCAAATTTTTACAGTTTATTAGTTACCTTGCTTTGGAGCTCAGTGATGAGAAGTTCCAGCTTCTCGTCTTCCTTCTCATCTTCATCGGAGGAACCCAAATCGGAAGATTCATCAGAATTTAAGGTTGATTCTTCAACATCCATAGCACGGGGTTCTTCCAATTTTTTTTGCGGTTCTTCCATGTTTTCAAAACAAACAAACCAGAAGCTGGTTGTTGTGAAAACAATTCGAGAGGTAGAACTTCTCAACGAAGTACAAGATGAATGAGTTGAGAGCTGAAATTTTTACGAAAATAAGAGAGCTGAATCCGAATGGAAGCGAATGTACTTTACACTGAGCAAGGCAGAGTGATTTTGGAGTGATTAAGGTGAGAACTGAATTAAAAACTTGCGATAATACTTTTTAAAACACCGAACTGAAATTGCTGAAACGCTGAAACAAGACGATAGAAAAAACGACGTTTTGGTCACTTGCTGCTCTTGTTGGACGCAGAGATTACATATTCTCGACTTTCAATAGAGGCCATTTTAGGTGAGTTGACCAATGACAGTTCCCAAAGCCCATGCGCACTAGACGAGTTTCAGACTTCTGCGCGCAAACTTCAACGTCTCCACCAATCAAAAATGAATTTAGCATTACCCATTTGACAACTGTCATAGGCCGTGTTCAATAAGCTTTGGTTTCATCATATCTATTAGTAAACAAAAACAAACGATCTCTAACGTTCTAAAAAAACCAACAAAAAAACACGTTGTTTCATGTTTTCATGTGTCATGAGCATTGTGCACTTTCCACTTTAGTAACTGTGAAACCTAAAATGACGGACGCAATGGATTCCCTTGTGGAAAACCTTTTTACCTCATTTAAAGTCGACGATCGGCCTAATAATACAGCCGCCATCCACCCACTCTTTTCGCAATACTACAAAGCTAAAGGAGAGTGCAACCAAGCAGCCAGGCGGAAAGAGTTCCTGGAGAATCAGAAAAAGTTTGTATTTTTAGCTTCCTTTATTAGCTTAGTTTAGGCATGCATTAAAATCTAGAGTGAGCCCAATCAAGATGCAATTCCTCTAATTTTCTCAGAGGTCGTCTCACGAGAGTTAGCAGAGGATGGATTGGCTTGTTTACTGCGCATTGGGCGAGTTGAGGTGGGTTTTTTTTCCTCAACCACTGCACTGATCCTGAATCTAGCTGGGAGCGCTTGAATCCATGGGTCCATCGAAGCGTTTCTGTCAATTTGTACAATATAGCTTGAAGAGGTTATGGTTTGCCATTTGTAAACACCAGAGACAAATAGAGACGGAGCACTAACTGGCTGCAGCAGAGGCATGTCTGTTTGTCGCGGATTCATCAAAATCGTCGCATGGTGTTGAACGGTGACTTTCGGTTAACACGGGGGGATAGGGGGGGTGTGGCTGGGAAGTGAAGCGGAGGGTGCTCAACCATGCGACGATTTTGGTGAATCCGCGAGAATTCGGCATGCCTCAATTCTTCCCTATGTATTTTAGCTTATTGCTCTGTCTCTATTTGTCTCTGGTAAACACAGATGTGAACAAAATAGGCCTATCCATTTGTTCTCAGCGGTCATCGATTGCCAGCGGATGGAAACCATTGGGCTCCATCGAAATAGAGAGAAATAGTTCAATGGAGTCCATCCGCCGGATTGATGGGCATCTAATAGGGAAAAAAATGGGTCTTCTGTGTTTTGCTCACTGACTTCGATACATGGAGATGTGAATAAACCTACAACGCAGAAAGCGGGGCGAGCTGTCAAATGCCATCTTTCGTGAAATGAGCTCTATTGGTTCCAAGATTGAACGATGCAATTTTTTTACTGCAGCTGGTCAGTGTGGTTAGTGCGCTACAGCGAAACAAATGGAACAGATTAAGTCAACCACTCTCAATAATCTCTCCATCGATCGCTGCTTCTTTAGACCTACTAAGAGTACTCTGTTCCATCATGTTCCACGAACAAAACAATTAGCTTACTGTGTATGAATTTAACTGAAGTATAATCTTTTTCTGTTTGTTTCTTTTCAATTCTGTCCCTCTAGGAAGAGATCAAGCATTCACAATGCTGGGAGGAACATATTGGAAGAAGTTGATGGAGGTCAAGTAAGTACCAATCTGATTTTCCAACCATTCATGAATTTTTAGTCTATTTTTTATGTTGTATATGTCACAGATAGCTACCAATAAGCCTCTTGAGACGATTAAAATAGTTCCTCAAAGTAGCCTCAAACCAGTGCTTTGAACTGGCAAACTTTGCAGTTCAGTTCAGGTTCAAAAGGACTGCGGGTTCAGTTTGAACCAGTTTAACTTTCGAAGAAAATTAAACCGATAAAATAAAAAAACGTCACATATATAAAATAGAAAAAAAAATCATAGAAAATTGTGTCAAACTGTCAAACTTTAAAAATCTTGTCCCCCTTTATGAACCATTTAAAAATGAAAAGTTAAACAAGAAGCAAAAAAAGTCTAGCTGTATTTATCCTAGCATTTTTCAATATATAGTTTGCAAATGAGAAGCAAAAAAGATTCTTGTGTTATTTATTTTGCTCTAGCATTTTTAAATTTAGTTTAGAGCCCAGCCCAAGGAGTTAAATGCTCTGCTTTAAAACCTTAAAGTCTACGAATACTCTCACTAAAATCTCTTCCGCGTTTGGTATAGAAACTATAAAAAGAGATGAAAAGGAAAAATTAACTTAAACCAAAGCTTAAAAGACGTGCTTGATTATTATTTTTTTTCAATTTTTACAGGAGGTTACTTTGTCTGTCTCCCCTAAAACAGGATCGTGGAAAAATTATTGCAAAGGAATGCGAGATATATTGATGGAGTCCGAATGGCTGGTCGATGTGCCGTCGGATCTTCTTTCTGCCTGGACTACAGTTATTTGTCCTCAAGGAAAACGCTGTGTTATCGTTTCGAGTGGGGTAGCTTATTTCTGTTTTATTCTCTCTTTTTCTTCTAGTCTCAATCTGTCCTCAGTCATGCAGTTGAATAGATATCGATGCTGTTTCGCTTGAAAGGGACAAGCATAGCCCATCTCGCAAAGTTGAATTATTTTATACATTGGTTTAAGTACTCTCTTTACTTTACTGGTCCTGATTTTTTCAGTGATATAAAATTATTGGATGATGATAATTTCGGATCCTTGCAAGTCCATCCTCAGGTGCAAGTTAAGAATCGCGAATGCGCCTTGTCAAAAGAAATAAAAATATTTACAAAAATTAAACGAGTATTAAATGACTAACACAAAGAACCAAAATACTTATTAAATGACTAACACAAAGAACCAAAATACTGAGGACCTTATTTTATTTATTCTTATTCTTATTTTTTAATCTTATTTCAGAAAACCACCATTGCATTTGATAAAAGGGGCTGTCAATTTTTAAGCTTCCCCTCTTGGCTACCAAATGGCTCGTACGCTGAAACTAGATCTACAAAGGGATCGACCAAGCAGAAAACAGTTCTTGACTGTATTTATTGTCCGAACCATAAATCGTTTTTCATCCTTGATGTCATCGAATGGAATTCTCATTCCTTCTTAAATTGTGAGGTTTGTAATTATTTTGACTCTAACATTCTACAAATAATTTTTTATAAGTGCTTTGCATGAGATATCCTTGTTTTTGAATCGAGGCATATTGGATCAAAAGTGGTTATATCTTCAAAGTTCTCTCTTATTTAGCTGAAATTGGATCGAAAAGGCTAAATCCACACATCTGTAAAAATAAGAGCTTCCATAATCATATTACATAATACCCAATAATTTATCGGGAAAACTTAAGGTGATTCTATGCCACGTGACGAAGGTGATCGATTAGTCAATCACATACATGATTACTGGATTTGATGGAGTTTTTTTTGTGAAAAGAGGATCGTCAGTATATGTAGGTAGATCTAACAAAGATATCTGTTAAGTTCGGATGCTCGAATCCGCAAAATAAGGATGTAACTATGGGAATTTGCACTATCATAGTGCGATACGAGAGAACGAGTAGCGCTTGTGGGATCTAATAAAATACAAAATACAAACTAATCTAACTAAATACATCTAACAAAGATATCTGTTAAGTTTGGATGCTCGAATCCGCAAAATAAGGATGTAACTATGGGACTTTGCACTATCATAGTGCGATACGAGAGATCGAGCAGCGATTGTGCGAATTCCCATAGTTTCATCCTTACTTTGCGGATTCAAGCATACAAACCTACCAGATATCTTTGTTAGATCTACCTACAGGTGCTGACAATTCTCGTTTTTCAAAATGACTCCTTAAAATCCGGTAATTGACTATAAATCGATCGACTAATCGATCACCTTGGTCACATGGCATGGAATCACCTTAAAAACACATTATTTATACTGATTTCGTGGCTCTGTAGACAGACTTGATTAGAAAACTTTGGTGTAAAGCAACTAATTAAGTTTTTGGGCGAAACTTCAGGAGACCGGTTTTGTGTATTTGTATTCTTGCAGGTGTTTTCAAGTATTTAAAAAGCGTTCTTAAGGCCCTCTAAGGTCTCAATTTGGGAAAATAGTTTGCTCCTAGAAAAAACTAAACTAAAGGTAATTTTTCAAAGATTATTTAGCTTATCCATTCGATGAACTTTTTTCAATGTATCCTCTCACAACATTCATGTCTCGAAACCTTTATCTTGATCTGATGTCTGTTTTTTCTTTGTTTCAGACTGATTTTAGATTTCATTGGCTTTCTTCAAAAATTAATGAACTATCTAAGTTATCAGACATAAGTAAAGTGAATCCTTATTCGATAAAACTCGCAAACAGGTTTCCTTGTATAGAATTAAAAGAGAGAATGGCCAATTATCCACTTATGGACGAGGCTGTCGATGGACTTCTCTTTTACCATGTTCAAAGTCACTACACGCCAGGTCCAACTCCTCTAGTTGGTTGGCTCAAACCATTTATGATCTCACAAATACTAGGCATTGACACTCATCCTGCCTTTAAACTAGACTGCCCACCAAACTATGGAACCGCGTTGGAATATATGAAATGTTTCGACGAGAAGAAAGACAAGAAGAAAAATTGTCATCGCAAGGTATGAATTTTTGTCATCATAATTTAAACAGTTGTGATTTGAGCCATTGTTCAGTTCCTAAAAATCAGAGAAGCAAACCTCCAAAATGGGTCTGTTGTAAACTTTTTCTGCGTCATTGTGGAGGGTCAATTCTATTGTAAAATCGCGTAAAAATCACATTAAAAGCATCAAGAAGTCTCCAAATCACCTCATTAATCCTCAAAAGGCATTTTAAGGAAAACCTAAGGTGGCAGTCGAATGGGCAAATCAACCCTGCATGCATGCACCGCGAGTACCAAAAGATGGCTGACCATGGCAATTTATACTGGTGGTTAGAATGTAAACAAACATCGACGTCAAATGTCGTAAAGTGTGAACGTCTTACTTCCTCTTGTACCTACATTTTGTGTCATTCCGTGTGTTTTTTCCTATAAATTTTACTTTCTGCTTATTGTTTGTGATTATTTAAGTGAATATGTTGATTTGCCAGAATTCTGAGAAGGAAACGTTGGGCAAGTACCTATTTTGCCTAATGCTGTCGTCAGCCATCTTTGCTGCTCGTGGTGCATCTACGCAGGGTTGATTCACGTATTCAACTACCATCATAGGCTTTATTTAAAACGCATGTTGTGGGTTTATGAGTGAATTTTGAGATTTTTTGATGCTTGCAATGTGATTTTTTTTATTTTACAGAAGAATTGACCCTCTATTATACTGCGCAGCAAAAATTGCAACAGACCCATTGTTTTAATTGTTTTAACCCTTTGCACTCCACTTACTTTTCCAACAGTGGTCACCTGTACTCCAAATTAAATTGAGATAATTAGTGAAAAAATGCCTTTATTCATCACAATTTATTTTTGAGCTTATAAACTAACTACGTGTTGTATGATAATGATCTTATGGAATTACAATACAAATTAAGTCTTCTTATGATTCGGGCCACACCCGACAGTGGAGCTACGAAAGCTCAAACTTTATGCCGGGTCCGGCCCGACAGTGGATAATATCGGTATTTTTTCAATGTCGGGCCGGACCCGACACTGGAGTGCCAAGGGTTAAGGTGATGCCAGGCAAAAGTTGGGGATTTTTCCAACTTTACCAAATTTGGTGAACTATTTAAAGCTTTTACAATGGAACATTCCATTTTTTTACTATTGTAAGCCAGCGCAGTTGGAGTGTTCCTTCAAAATGGAATGGAACATTTAACCTTTCCTACAAGTCGGTCCACCGATTGTAGTGACTTGTGTATTACTGAATTCCGCTTAAATCTTGAGTTCCTTGATGTGTAAATTTGTCTATGGCATAAGTTTTATTTTGGAAAACAAAGTGTAAAAACCTCTCTACAAAAAATGAGAGAGAAAATGATTAAATAGCGTAGTCCAAAAAGGAAAATAAAAATGTAACATCAGAGTTTACACAGTCTAGCCATAAGTTCTGTTAATCGCTATTTTGCCGATAGCAGCCAAACGACTGAAAATAAGTATACAACACTGCATATATTCTGAAACTAGACAAAAGATGCTACAAAACCATGCTACTTTTATGTGACGTAAGCACCTGTGCTTTGCGCAATAGGCAGCGATATCTGTCAATGTCGGGCTACCGTTGGGCGCGCACTGAAAACACTCGACTGCCATAAGTTCTGTTATGCGCTATTTTGCCTATAGCAGCCAAACGACTAAAAATAAGTACATAACACTACATACATTCTGAAACTAGACAAAAAATGCTACAAAATTGTAAGTTTTTTAATTTTTTCCCCGAAAATTTGATGCCCCAAACTTCATTTTCAACCAGGCATAGCTAGTAATTTTGTCGCGCCCAACAGCAACCCGACCTTGACATATATCAGTGCTTATTGCGGGAGATACAGGGGCTTGCGGCAAATGATAGTAGCATGGTTTTGTAGCATTTTTTGTCTAGTTTCAGAATATACAGGGTGTTTCACATAACCTGCTCACTATGGTTTTCTTGAACGGGTGACGATAAAAAAATCTGGAAAAATCGGTTTTATAGTAACTCGGACCTGAAGTTTCATTTAAAAATACTGCCACAACCCAAAATTTGGTTTTTGGGGGGTTTTCAGGGGGGTGCCCCCCTAATCTCGAGATTTTCAAATAGCAACCCCTATCTTGTGATACCTCGTTTGAAAGAGGGTAAAATTCTAAGCATTTTCGCTTAAACCGGAAGTCGATATCTTTTTTCGTTATCGAGATATCGAATGTCGAAGATCGATATAGGACCCATTTTCGAAAATTCTTAACTCCTACAAAAAAAGTCGTAAAACATAAAACTGCACATGAAAAATGCTCTACTTGATGAGTACTTTCAAGAAAAAAATACAAATTAACAATCAAATGAACCGGAAGTCAACTTTTAGGCACCTTAACATTTTTGGCAGGAAAACCCCCATTTCTCAAAATTCTCAAATGGCAACCCCTATCTTTTAATACCTCATTCGAAAAGGCGTAAAAAGTTGTGCATTTTGGCGCAATCAAAAGTCCGATGTCATTTTTCTAATTCGATACATCGAGAATCGAAGTTCGATTTAGACCATTTTTCGACCCTGTAAAAAACTGATCCTATCGTGTGATGCATCATTCAAAAGCAAATAAAAAATCAAGAATTTTAGTGCAAACCGGAAGTCAATACCTTTTTTCGCGGTCGAGATATCGCAAGTCAAAGTTTAGGTTTGGTTAACCAAGACTTAAACTTTGACTTGCGATATCTCGACCGCGAAAAAAGGTATTGACTTCCGGTTTGCACTAAAATTCTTGATTTTTTATTTGCTTTGAATGATGCATCACACGATAGGATCAGTTTTTTACAGGGTCGAAAAATGGTCTAAATCGAACTTCGATTCTCGATGTATCGAATTAGAAAAATGACATCGGACTTTTGATTGCGCCAAAATGCACAACTTTTTACGCCTTTTCGAATGAGGTATTAAAAGATAGGGGTTGCCATTTGAGAATTTTGAGAAATGGGGGTTTTCCTGCCAAAAATGTTAAGGTGCCTAAAAGTTGACTTCCGGTTCATTTGATTGTTAATTTGTTTTTTTTCTTGAAAGTACTCATCAAGTAGAGCATTTTTCATGTGCAGTTTTATGTTTTACGACTTTTTTTGTAGGAGTTAAGAATTTTCGAAAATGGGTCCTATATCGATCTTCGACATTCGATACTCGATAACGAAAAAAGATATCGACTTCCGGTTTAAGCGAAAATGCTTAGAATTTTACCCTCTTTCAAACGAGGTATCACAAGATAGGGGTTGCTATTTGAAAATCTCGAGATTAGGGGGGCACCCCCCTGAAAACCCCCCAAAAACCAAATTTTGGGTTGTGGCAGTATTTTTAAATGAAACTTCAGGTCCGAGTTACTATAAAACCGATTTTTCCAGATTTTTTTATCGTCACCCGTTCAAGAAAACCATAGTGAGCAGGTTATGTGAAACACCCTGTATATAGTGTTGTATACTTATTTTCAGTCGTTTGGCTGCTATCGGCAATGCTTTTTTTTAAAATTGGAATGCTAGACGAATCATACTCAACCAAGATTAACCCGTTTCATTGTGTTCCATGCAGAAGAAAATTAGCTTCTACTGTTAGTTTTAAAGGTCACATTTTCCCCATTTTTTAAGCTACACTGATGTAACTTTGCATGAACCAACAAGCTATAGCAATAGAGAGGATTTATGGAACATGATTTTAAAACTTCAAGGAGACAGCCATGATGGAAATCTCTTTCGTACATTTTGCGCGGACCCGGTTTGTTTGCCTCATTTTTTTTAACCTTAAAAAGAAAGTTGTGATAAATCCACTTGAAATTGGTTTTAAACAAAAGTGAAAGTGTTTTAGAGTGGCTATCTGGACACAGACATTGATGTAACTGTTTATTTTGGAAGGATTTGCATGATGAATAAACTGCCGGATGAAGAAAACAAGCAAAATCTGCTCATCTGGATAGTTGTATTGGAATGGGTCTGTTGTGTACTTTTGCTACATCAATATACATAGGCTGTACAAAAAGTACTGCACATTTTCGTTTTTTGAACGAACGGAAGCAGCTATCAAATTTCTGTTTATGTGCTCTTAAAGTCCTAGTAATTACCTATAAAATGAGACCTTGTGGAGCTCTTTAAGTTAAAAATTCGCTGATTAACAGAGTTTTGAAAATGACGTGTTGAACGTACCCCTCCAGGATTTTCAGTGGTTTTTTTTTCAAGAAAAAAAAATAAATATATAAAAATCAGAAGCCTTACAGAGACTGAATTAAGTTGGCAGTATAGAACATCAATGCTGGTAGCTAGTAGCTAGTTGCAAGCGTTGCCATGGAAACCGTTGACAAGAAATAACTTGTTCAGTCCTCTGTACGGTGAGTGTTCAAGTGTGAGCTTGTCCGTCTCTGTCACATCTGTTCCGAGTGAATTTCCAAGCTTTTTTTCACGATGAGCGCGGCATCGAAAAAAGAACAACACCATGTCATTCATTATTGTTTTCTTCGCGGTTTTTCAGTGAAAGATACTTTTTTAGAAATGAAAGATGTTTATACAGACGATTGTGACATGGTGTTGTTCTTTTTTCGATTCAGCGCTCATCTTGAAAAAAAGCTTGGAAATTCACTCGGAACAGATGTGACAGAGACGGACAAGCTCACGCTTGAACACTCGCCGTACAGAGGACTGAACAAGTTATTTCTTGTCGACGGTTTCCATGGCAACGCTTGCAACTAGCTACTAGCTACCAGCATTGATGCTCTATACTGCCAACTTAATTCAGTCTCTGTAAGGCCTCTGATTTTTATTTATTTATTTTTTTTTTATTGAAAAAAAAAAACACTGAAAATCCTGGAGGGGTACGTTCAACACGTCATTTTCAAAACTTTGTTAATCAGCGAATTTTTAACTTAAAGAGCTCCACAAGGTCTCATTTTATAGGTAATTACTAGGACTTTAAGAGCACATAAACAGAAATTTGATAGCTGCTTCCGTTCGTTCAAAAAACGAAAATGTGCAGTACTTTTTGTACAACCTATGTAACTCATTGTTTCTAATGTAAAATTCGGCGAAAATAACGATGCGCACATTAAAAACTTTCAAAATCCACTCATTAACTCAGAAAATACCTTCTATTTCAAACAACCCGCGCTACACTAGACACTGTATCACCGACTTATAACTACATAGATGGAACCACCTCGTTTATGTAAACACGAACAGAACTTATAAACATTGAAATTTTTCGTTTAGATCCGTACATTTCTTGTATTATTTTGTAATCTTTGATAAACCAAAAAGACCAGACAGCAAATGCAGCCAATAGTTCATGTATTTGGAAGGGAATTCCATCATTTTGTAGTTACGATGTTGTTTACTTAGGCACGGTGGTTCCGTCTATGTAGTAGTATACCGGTGCAAATAGTGTCTAGTGTAGCGCGGGCTGTTTGAAATTGAAGTGATTTCCTGAGTTAATGAGTGGATTTTGAACGTTTTTAATGTGCGCATTGTTATTTTTGCCGAATTTTACGTATGAATCAAGGTTCTATATTGTTGTAGCAAAAGTATGCAACAGACCCATTCTGTGTTCAGATGGCCACTCTAAACTACTTGCACTTTCCTTTAAAACCAATTTCCACTGGATTCATTACAATTTTTGATTTAAGATTAAAAAATATGAGGCAAACAAATAAGAATTAGATTGCCCATGCTGCCTCACTTTGGGATATGGTTTAAAACGTGTATCAGCCTCTCTATTTCGGTACCTTAATCTAATTGAGGATATTCACAGTCGAAAAATCCGATGTACCATAAAACCATGTGAGTCTACTCATGCGCCTAAAAAAATATAAAATAAAAAAAAAAAAAATAATAAATAATAAATTGATCTGATATTTATCTTACACAGTAGCGAAACTCAATGTTTGGATAACGGCAAATGAAGCGTTGAAATATATAATGAGGTTTGCGCCATCAGCTGTTGCAAATTATGTAAAATACTGATTGTGTTTACTGAAGCGGGATTTTTCTGGAAAAAATCATTCATTGAAGGAGAAATTTAATTTAAAAATTTTGTTTCTCTGGACGTCATAGGTAGTCTGTTTGACGAAAAAACAATTGCACAATCTTTGCAACTTCTAAGGGCGCTTACCTCGTTACGTATTTCAATGCTTCAAATGCGTTCTGGTGGTTGAAAGGTTGAACTAACATCTTCCATTTGATTTGCTTTGGACGCGACAGTGCGATGGTGCCCCCAAGTAGTCTGAAGGTTACAACTCAATTTTCCCATTAGATTACATTGAAAAACGACATTTGTCAAAACGCTCCCATTGAATTTCACAACTGCATAGGATGAGTATATTGTGATGCTTTTAAATTTTGCATCTCATTTGAATTCTAACTGTTACTTATTTTCCTCTATTTAATTTTAATCATACTCTTTCCTCCAGAAAAAAAACCATGAAGTCAGGCCCTCTTCCAAAACAAGTTGTGAGTCTATGGAGACAGAAGTTGTCGCTGAGTCAATGGACAGTGAAAAAGAAGAAGCAATTGCCAATGATGAGTCCCTCTCTAGTCCAATCGAATGCTGTGATCCTAGTTTCTCTACGAAAAATGGTTACCGGCCATCGAGCCCCGCGGAGGATGACTGTCAAATGCCTCCGACTAAAAAATGCCTGGTGGAAGGGAGCTGAAACGATTGAAAATACATTTCACTCCTCCTGTTGAAAGAAGTTGGTAAAGAAAGTAATTACACTAGTGTTGCCAGATTTTAGGTTGAAATTGATTCTTGTGTAAAATATATGGCCTAAAGTCTTATATCTGGCAACACTGCATTTTCATTTTCTTCGCCTTTCTATCCCTTTTTTCTCAACATTTTGTTTGATTCTAATGCAGTGATTGCAAATTTGTTTGTACATATAGATCTATGTAATCATGTATTCATGTATTTTTATTCTCTGACAGCAAGCATATGAATCACATCATCAATTTGAGAATGGGTCTGTTGCGAATTTAGTCGCATTAATTCTGTTAGATGGTGCCACTTGTCTTCTTCCAACTTTTTGTCTTTCTTAGGTAATTTAATTGGGATAACTGATGAGTGATGACCATGCTAATTAGCAAAATGCGAATATTAATTTATTTTATTTATTTATTAGCTAACGGAATGCTAATTAGCGAATTGCAATTTTTGATAAACATTGTTTTTTGCTTGTGGTATGTATGAGATACAAGCCATATTTTGACATAAATTACTTAAAATTGGATAATTCAAAAAATGTTTATTGATTGCATTCGTCTATTCTATGCAGAGACAATATATAATAGAGATCACGCATTATCTATCTTGCCCATGATTGGTGGCAACTTTTTTTTTTGGGGTCTCAACAGAACACCGCAAACATGGTCCATATGTTGACTGATGAGAAACGTCGTTGAGATTTTTGCCTAGTGAAACCGGAGCACCAAAATTGCATCAGTCAACGTATGGACCATGTTGGATGGTGCACCCCCATGCTTCCTGTGATAATTCCTGTTGAGTCCCGTAAAATAAGTCAGCCACCGCACGGCTAGTGCGTGGTCTCTATTATATACTGACTCTGATTCTATGAGAACAATTAGAGGATAGGTGTTTTTAACATTTTGACGCAAATAACGCAAGAAATCTTTTGACAAAATTTTAAAAGTTTCCAAAAAATTACCTTGAAGAATTCTAAAAAATCTTTCGCCTAATGAAACAGGCTCATGCAAAAACTTTGGTCATCCATTTTTTTTATATTTGACTTTGTGAGCCAGGGCTG
This sequence comes from Trialeurodes vaporariorum, assembly GCA_011764245.1. Taxonomy (NCBI): domain Eukaryota; kingdom Metazoa; phylum Arthropoda; class Insecta; order Hemiptera; family Aleyrodidae; genus Trialeurodes; species Trialeurodes vaporariorum. The sequence continues at coordinate 43,598,129 of VMOF01000369.1, read as the reverse complement.
CTGTTTTGCGCATAATCAATGTTATTTTTCTATTCACCGATGATTCCACCAGTTGAGAAAATATTACACAGTTCAGTTCAGTGTATGATTGTAATGAGCTAAAATACTCGCATCTGTAATCTTTTCTCAACCGGTGGAGTCGTCGATGACTTTAAGAAACTTGCGGATACTTTAATTAATTAACGGAGTTTCCACCGATTGAGGAAAGATTACAGATGCGAGTATTTTCGTGCATTACAGTAATACACTGAACTGAACTGTGTAATCTTTTCTCAACCGGTGGAATCATCGGTGAATAGAAAAATAGCATTGATTATACGCAAAACGGCAGCCCTGTTGTGAGCGTACATCACTCTGAAGAAGGCGCTGCATCTGTATAAGTCCTGATCAGACTTTTTCCTCGGCTTCTTGCTTCTATTTCCCTTGGCTTTGTCAGTTTTTTTTTTAATTTTTAATTTTTTAATTTGCTATTTTTTTTTTTTTTTTTTTTTTTTTTTTTTTTTTGTCTTCTCAATAAAAATATTTTGGACATCGGCCGTTTTTGCCTGAGCATACTCAACTGTTCTCATTGAATGGACAAATCCAACCAATAAACGTTTTTTGACTGATCATCATTGGTTCTTGAGAAAATGTCCTCATGAATAACATTTAAACGGAAGAAAAATCAACAATAATTGCCGCAGTCTCAGTGTATAACAAGCTAGTGCGAAAAGCAAACAGAACTTTCTGCCGTTTGCATTTTGCCTCTTGGGGCTTCCGTGAGAGCCTTAATCTTAGAGCCAATCGGAAATGGACTCTAACTTGGTGCAACTCTCCTAGTATTAAGGGAATTTAGTTTAACATTGGTAGGATGAGAGTAGGCGATTCTTCTGAAGACTAAGGTTCATCACTGCATCTGAAAACTGTTTTTAGTTTGAGAGGTAGAGAATCAAAGATCGGGATTGGTGTTATTGCTATGTATGATGCACTTTGAGGTAGCAAGTTTGTGACTGATCCATTCATTTTTGTTCAATTCCTTGTTTTATTTTTGTTTTCATTTTGTTTTAATTTTATTACTTCTTATTGTTCTGTCTCTTTGACAATTATAATTTTTGCTCGCCTATTTTTTCTCTTCTCTTTGTTATTGTTTTTTACAAGCATTCAAATTGATGATGAAGGTTGCAGCTTGACTTCAAGGTGATTCCATGCTAAAATGTCCCAAATTTCAATCCGATGGATGGCGCCACCAGTTGCTTTTGGGAAAAGTCGCATTTTAAATTGAAAACATAGAAAACGCAAAATGCAAGAACGCCAGCACTTGACAATTTTATTTGTGGAATTTTTGAGCTCCAAGAAAGCAAAATTGGTTCAGAATTACAGCCGTAAATTATGAAATTCATTTTGCCATAAGCTTAGTGAGTGAGAGTGAGTGCAAGTGATTATATGTGTATCTGCCTCACTCGCACTCATTGAGGCTTATGGAAATTTTGGTATTTCATCATTTCCGGCTTTATTTTGAGTTTTTCAGTTTGAAACTTTCAGGGTATCTACCGAAAGTATGCTTGCAGGTACTGACGTTCCTCAAATTTCTGCGTTTAGCGTAAATACGTTAATTTTAGACAAAAACTTTTGACTATTTGAGAAGCGTGATGTGGTGTCTACGTTTGGAACTAATCGACCCTGGAATCATCTCAAAGTGGCTCCTCACCACTCTGTCAGGAGATTTTAATCCGTCAATAGGGCGACCAGATTGTAGCACGTACCATGTAGCTGGACCAAAAATTTCTGGTTTTTCATATTTTCTTGGCTTTTGTTCTCAGATTGTGTTTTATTTTAGAAAAACACTTAAAAATTTCTATCCATTTCTAGGCATACATGGGTTTAAATCTCCCTAGAGAGTGGTAAGATGAGGAACCACCGTTACTGTATCTATCGATGATAATCATTTTAGATCATTGTTCTAACCAGGAGGTTTTCCTTACATCTCTCTAAGTCTTGTTCCATTTCATATTTTAATTTCTTTGAAACTATCAAAGTATTTTTAGGCTCCAGTCGTGGAGTCGGAGATAAGAAGTGAATCTCAGAGGGATTAAAAGTCACTCTCTATCAATGTGTTTTGTTCAAATTATTTTATAATGCTGTTGGTATTGTAAGATTCACTGTGACTTATTTCTATTTTATTTAATTTTAACCAATGAGAATCATTTGCTCCAGAACAAACTTGAAAAATGTTTTAACACACAGCTACATCAGTGTTGTTAATTATGATATTGAATGATGTTTGTTGAAAAGAGAATCATTGTTAAAAAGAGAATCACTGGTTCTTTTCTTCCTCTTTTTTCTGTCTTTTTTAAAATCCAAGTATTTCTATAATATTGTGATAGTTTAAATCGAAGAGATGGTATGTACCATCAGCTCTATAGGACTTAATTTTTTGTTTTTAGTTCCTACAAATAAATGAGCCAATTCTTTTATCTTACTTTTGTTTGACTGATTTTATCTCACATTTTCTGTAGTATCAGGGTAGGCAGTGGAATGAACTGTTTAGTAATAGTAATAATTATAAATCGATTAATTTAAGGGTAGTTTAGTTTTGCAGAAGGATACCCCTAAATTTCAAAAGGTCGCAACTTTTGACTGAAGAGTCAGTTTGATTCCGGGTTTGTGGGAGGAATTGTTTTTTTTTTTTTTTTTTTTAAGATATTTTTAGCTATGCATCGTTTAGTTTTGGGTCTTATTGATGAACCTGAGTTTTTAAACCATTTAGTTTCTCAACCTCTTCTAATCGTCAAAGAATTTGGTGTTTGCCATGGGCGGATCGAAGGAACGGATCCAGCCTTCGCGAATGGGGGCGCGAACTGGGGATTTTTGCCCTCCTACGGTGACCTTCCTTTTATCTCTTTCTTTTCCCCTCTCTTCCCCCGTTTTTTGGCCAAACGGGGAGATTGCCCCTTTCGCCCCTGTTTCGTATGGTACACTGGATTGTTCGGTGACGATCTAATGAGTAATGGGTCTAATTTTAATTTTGCGCCGCAGGTTGCTAGTTATATCTCGCTTGTTTTTTCTCACTTCAAAGATGTTTTCCAATCTGCTTCCAATGGGGATCTTGCAAACTTTTGCCGTGGGGGATTGAAGAGTTGATTCTTGCATAAATACCTGTAAAAATGACGATGAATACACTAAAAAATCACAAAATTCACTTTCACAATCGGGCTTTATGGCGGAAAGACGCAGGTATATGATGGGAGATTCCTATCCAATTTGAGACATATTTCTGTGTTTCCGTTGAGGAAGTGACAAATTAGACAAGAATCTCCCATGATACCTGCGTTGAACGGCCAATAAGGTCTTGCCGTTACCTATAGAAGTTTTGTGAGTTTATTTTTAACTTTTAGACTCCTTAGTGTGATATTTGCTGGTTTTCACATCAGATTGGACTATTAATTTGCTCACAACAAAAGTTTGCAATAGCCCCATTATCCTATCGACGAATTAAAGAGTGTCGCGAGATTTTCACAAGCTAAGTTTCGCCTCGATACATGATAAATTTGTTTGACTCCCCCCAAATATGTTGGCTTCCCGGGGGGGGGAGGGGGGGGTTGGTGAAGATGTTTGCCTTCCGGGGGGGGGGGGGGGGGGACTTGTATGGCGTCGAGTCGAGGGGGAATCTGGCACCCCTGCTTATACTCATGTTGATGTTGTGCTGATTATTGACCTTTCTGCAGATGTTTTCAGAAACAGTGCAAGTTTCTCGAAAGTTGTGAATTATTTTTTTTTGCACAGAGCAGTTTTTAGGCTGGCAGATCTGGCAACCCTGTGCAGATTTTTGGCTAGCAGACCTGGCAACCCTGTGCTATGCAGACGTTAAAAACTTTGGTTAAAAATTAAAATTGGCTGGTACCCAGTGTGTCGATGTGCTTTACATCGAAAAAGCGAAAAAGTCATTACATCGAACGCTTATTTGACCGAACGGACACAACATCGAACGGTCGTTGCATCGATTGACGATTGATCGAACGGCGTTGCATCGAATGACGATTGATCGAACGGCGTTGCATCGAATGGACATTCGGTCGAACGGTCGTTGCATCGATTGACGTTTGATCGAACGGCGTTGCAGCGAATGAACATTCGGTCGAAGGCTCTTTGAATCTATTGACTTTGCATCGAATCGAAAAGTCTTTGGATTGCTCAGCTTCGTTGCCAGACTGTGTTTTATTTTTGTTTTATTTTTTCTTTTCATTTGTTGGCTTGCAGGTTTTTTTATATTTATTATTTAATAAAAGTTGTATTCATTCCGACCATTCCGTAATTACTTAAGTGTTTGCCAATCGGTTTCATTTTACCTACCTGTCGGTTTTTAAGTAATTCATCCCTTTATTCCCACGATCATATCAGATGTAGTAGTTCTTACTTCATTTATGATTTTTTTCACGATCCGCGCTGCCGAGAGCGAATGCTAAAGGCCGATAAACAGCCAAGTATTCCCGACTGATTTTTTGATTAAATCAGAATCTGAATCTTCTTAGAAGTAAATTTTGCTGTATGCAATGGAGATACAGTTAAAAGCGCTTTTACTGCCTACTTACGACACAGACTGAAGAGATTTCCCCCCCGAATCAGCGAACCGATTCTGTTGATTCGATCAGTGGTAAGTTCACCATTCACTATTCAGCTCTCTTTGCTTTTTAAATTCTCTTTTTGTAACAAATTATTACACACTCCTAGATTTTGTTTCAGATGTGTAGGCTGATAATCTGTGGGGAGTTTTCAATTTCCATCCCTTCAAGTTGTATAAAAGCTTGGCCACGATTTTGCCCTGCTGATTTCTTAGCATTCCTCAACGGGAAGCTAACGCTCTCATTGATTTTCTACCCGTATTATGAGGAATAACGTTGGAAAGTTCTTGAGATTATTGGTCAAGGTGCGCCTGCACTTCTGAAACGACCTATACATGGGGACGTACTTCCCAAAATTTTACTATTTTATAATTATGATGGACATTCAATGTTCAGGACACGGACCATCTATTCCCCAAGCCTAACAGCAAAATTTGCTTTGATTGGGGTGGGGGTTCAGCGTTTTTAATCTGCTAATCTGTGGAAAGTTCCGAATGTGACTTGCGCATTATTTTGGGTTCAACCTAGGTTAGTTCAGAGTTGATCAAACCCAGTTGCGATGAGTAGAGGCTGTTTAGATAACTTCGGTTCTGAAGCTCTTTGTTTACATGCTTTAAAATGTTGACGCCGCTTACTGCGTGAATCATTAGAACTTTTTGCCACAAAGTAGACTCGGTTAAATGTAATTAGTGAATATTAACATTAAAGCGTAATTGAAGACTTGATATCGTCCTTTCACGCATGTAAAGAAAGAACAGTCAAAACTTAGGCTATCTGAAACACCCTTAACTTTATTGATGCGCCTTCTAAAAAGTATGATGATCATCACTGAGAGAAGTGATCTAAAAAGGTTCACGATATTCTGAATCCCTTTTGATCTCCAAATATTTGAAACAATTATCTTCAGAATCTTGCAGGGAGCCTGGGACGTGATCAGGAGGATCGGATCTTTTTGGGTATTGTTATCATTATCAATTGCATTAAAGCAAATGGGCTTGCTTCTGCGCAGCTCGATTGCACAGGTGATCCCCTCCTCACCTCTTCCTACTTCAAACGATTGAATTACGACAGCCCCTGACTCATCGTTTCCTTTCATCTGTTTTAATCGATACGAGAGGTCCAAAACGATGCGATCAGTTGAGTCACCCATAAGGTTATATGAAAAAACGATAATGATTATGATACCAAAACGATCCGATCCTCCATGGTCACCTCCCTGCCTATGAGCCCCGGTCCGACATACCTGCAATCCTGAGTCACTCGGCAATGTACACTCTTGCAGATTGGGGTATTTTTTCGCCCGCAGGTGGAGAGACAGCCTCCTGCCTGATTTATGGTGCACAAACATCATGCACCCTGCTCCAAGGAATGCGTCTCACCGCTTTCGGAAGGAAAACCCGAGGTTTTTTAGGGGTATGTCCTCCATACTTAACTAAGAGATCTGTTCTAAGAAGGGGAACAGAACGTGGCTGGTTGTGGATGCATCGCCCCCCACACGGCGTCAGTAGTTTGAGTTATTGTCCTCGTGAACAACCAAAAAAAAATTATTTTTAGAAAAGCATTCTGTCAACTACCCTAAACTGTTATCATCTGATTTTACGGGGACATTTTTTGGGGCAGCTGAAAACCTTTAATTCAAAGAGGAATTTGATTCCAAGCGACTTTTTTTAAGGATTTAAAGTACCTAGCGGTGGCTCTAGCTTTGAAACGGAGCTATCTTCCTCCTTTGTCTCGCGGTGTTTCATTGTTTCAATGTCAAAAGTCTCATAAACTGTTCTCTCTTTTTCAGAATCTGGATTGTTTACAGTCAGTTGGGGATCAAGACTACTCTTTCAGAAGATAATAATTGCATGCTGCTGTGACCGATAGAAGTTTTCAAGCCCCTGGACATTCCAAATTATTTTGTAACTTCGTACCTTAGAGGATGGAGAAAAAAAATAAAAAAATGCTGAAAAAATTACTGTGTGCGCAGCATGGACTAATCATAAATCATACATTCACTTGATGTTCCTCTTAGATAATAAATATTTACCTCGTAAAAAGTTTCAACAGTTTTCATTCATCCTCAATTAGACTAGATGCCTTAATCTCAATAATTCCAACAGTTTGCTTGACTGAACCCAAACACATTCTCGTTTTATCTGCTCAAAATTGATCTAATTCATCAGTTTTTCGACCAGATCTTTTTCTGAAATTTTCTTTTCACCAAATACTCACATCGTATTCATTATCTGTGAAAGTCTACTCTCCTCTAGGCACACGCCTAATCAGTAGCATGGATGAATTGTTTCTGACAAGTCTTGCAGCTTGCCCAGTGTGATTTTATATCCTCACCTGGCAAAAAATGAATCGCCCACTTTGGTCCTAAAAACGTCCAGGACGATTTTTGGACCAAACCGGGGGATTCGTTTTTTGCCGGGCACTCAAGTCGGCATCAGTGGCACCTCATTCTGACAACAGTGACAACGTTGAATTTTGTCCATCTATAAGTGCACCCGTAAAATAATTATTTAAGGAATTGCACTGTGCACCCTTAATATTTTGACCTTCTTTAATACTTTAAATGGACTAAATCAACGCTACCAAATTAACCGCGCGCCTCTGGTCGGCATAGTTAGTCTGATTGGAATTGCCGTTTGCACAATTGTATCACTGTGAATTGAAGGCATTTCAGTTTCACTCCAATTTAGGATACATCAGTTTTAAGGCCATGTGCGGCAACAAGTCCTTTGCTTTTAAAAATTAAAATTAAAAAAATTGCCTTCATTCTTTCCTTGTCAAGAAATTGTTCATAGGCGGAAATAGGGGGGGGGGGGGCTGGAGGGGGCTAAGCCCCCCCCCGAAAATTTTGGAAACAAAAAAATGTTTACCCACAACAACAACAAAAATATTACAGTATATGATGTTTATCATTTAATTTTGCGATTGCCTAATTGTTTCGCACCCCAGCTAATAGCTGTATGAGTACAATTTATTTTATATCTTAACTTAGGTGTGTATGATGTAGGTACTTACAGTCGACAAAAGAATGGCAGATGCGGCCTTATATTTTGGTCCAAGTAGACTACCTGCGATACCTATCACAGTAAAAAGCATCGCATGGGCCTACTTAAGTCAAAATCCAGGACGTTATCTGACATTATTTTAAATTTGTTGACTGTAACTGTAAGTACATCATACGCCTAAGTAAGATGGGGGGGGGGGGGCATGGTATACCCCTCTTGGAGGGGGGGCGGTCTTGAGGTGTCTCGAAGATCCCTTGGAACTCAGCCCCCCCCCCCCCCGAAAAAAATTTTTAGTTCCACCTATGAAATTGTTTGAAGGATCATTTTTTAAAGTGCGCACGAAATTGGTCCCGAGCCTCTTGAAAATAGTCGGTCATTTAAATTTTTTTTCATCTCAATTGAGATTTGTTGATAAAACGCTCCTCGCTCTAATTAAATCAAATATCTTCAGTCATTGGATAGGAATAATTTTGCCTTCGTAAAGTCAAAAAATTTTAGACATTTCAATCAACGGAAAGATGATAGGTAACAGGGTGTGTGAACAATACTTGCCATTATGGTAGGGTTGTCGGTACCTACTACTGGGTTTTGGTATCGATACTATGGTACCAATACCCGTATCGATACTTTGGCATCGATATTTAGATAAGTGGAAATTAGAATAAACAAAACATTGAGGCCACAATAGAGATAAGGGGTGTTTAAAAGTGGAGAGAGGGTTAATTACTTGAGCAAGACTTTAAAATTTTTGGAAGTATGATGTGGTTCATTAGTGCTGACATGCAGCAACAACCAACTACTGCCAAGGTAAATAAAACCCTGTTGTTATAGATAAAATAAGAGTGTTTTTTTACCTTGTGGACTACAGAATTATACCGATGGTATCATAGCCCGTTTGGTACTAATACTGACTAGTATGGAGTAGGTACCGAGGTATCGATACTTTGAATTCGAAGTATTGACATCACTACATTGCGGTAAAATAATTTCTTTCAGTCAATGCATTGTCGGTGGTTGGAACGAATTTTTGAGATAGTCCTGACTTTTCTCTGACTTGCCTTTGTTTCCAGACAGTCCTCGCTTAGGGGGGGGGGGGGTTTAGTATGGGAGAGTGAAGCACAAATTTTAGAGTAATTTAAATGGACTAGCGATTTGAAGTATCGAAAATTTATTCAAACATTTTACTTATTTTTGTTGAGCTTTGCTTTTCTGCCCACATTTATTGATAGAAAAGAATTATAATCAAAATACTTTAGATAAATTTTTGATATTTGAATAATGGTCCTTTTTAATCTGGTATTTTACTATCATCACAAAATTTGCCAAAAATTAAAGAAAACAGAATCAGACCATGTTTAAAACCCCCTATGAAATCATTCCTGTTGTGAATGCGCAGCTTGGGGCAATAATAAGGTATCGATACTGTTCTGTTTCATTTGTGTCAAATTTCATGATGGGATCGGTCATAACGGTGAATAGAGACCAATCTTAATAAAGCCAGTAGGTAATCTTTGGCAGCGCGATAAAATATATCGTGAAAAGTTCCCATCTTGCTTACATACTATCGAATAATGTCTGCGTAGAATTCATGAGAGGAAAGTGATTCGAAGTATAAAAAAATGTAGGTACTTAGGTACATTTTGATTTATTTTTATCGAAGGACATTTTTGCCAATATACCCATATTAAGGCAAAAACAAAAAAAAAACAATAAAAAGCCTTCGATACTTTTATGTTAGTAAAATGACGATCCTTTTCTATCTGGTATTTGAAAAGTGTTCGAATATGCGACATGAATTGATTTATTTTTCAGATCCAAACCCTAGCTACATCACTAGAGTGACACAGAATCTTGAATTCTGAAAACTATCCATGACTTCTTTTTCTATTTCGTTTATAATTTCTTATTCCGCCACGAGACCGCAATTTTCGGTTTTCTCGTAACTTATAGTTTACATTTGACAGCCCGGATGGGCGGCAAAATCGCTAAAACCTTCTTTTTACGGAGAAAATTCCGAAAATCTGAAAATTTCTTCAGCCCGTTTTTTTAAAATTCGCTACCAAAACCTTCGCCAGAGCAGCCAACCACAGCCTAAATTGAGTGGTAACTATCCCGGCTATTCCATGACTGCTGCTCATTAATTTCTCGGAAGTTCAAATTTCCGCATCGGATTTCAAAATTATTGGCCAATCTTCTCCAAAATACACTCCAGCTTTGTTAAATTCCTCAAAGTCTCAAAATTTGTGAAACTCGATCTCTCCAACTAGTTATTATGTCATGCTGAGAGTTTCCCAGCTCGAGCGTAGGGAAAATTTCGCGCTCAGACTTGTAGCATCATTTCCTGTGTGTTTTGATTTTTTCAGTGAATGGTCGGTGCAATTTTGAACTTGACGACTACTTCTCTGAAAAACGTAAAGAAATAAATTGGAAAGTCTTTAAACTGTGGTTTTCTGTGTGCCTATTGTTATCATGGTTCACTGTGACTAGGAAAAATAATTTGAGACCATGAACTGCTTCGAAAAGTCGATTATCTCTACAATCGCGGGGCACTTCCCAAGTGCTAGATACCGGCTCACGTACTTACTTACTTCTTCCAATTAATCCAATGTCATGTATCTCATTTCGATGGATGCAAGCGGGTAAATATATAAACAAAACAATTCTGGCTCTGTCCCGGTGTCGCCTAGTTGTGGAGCAATGATCCCTTCCTTATATGTTCACTGATCAGAGGCGAGCCGTGGGGGGAGCATGTGGGTACCCTTGCCCCGGGCGGCACTCTCGGGGGGCGGCAAAATCAGGGTGAACAACCAAAAAAAAAAAGGTTATCAAATTTCAAAATGAATTTCAGAGGGCGGCACAATCAGTGTGTAACAAGCAAAAAAAAAAAAAAAAAGGTCATCAAATTTATAAGAGGTTGTTTCATCGCCCATAAGGAATGGGCTGAGAATGGATTTCCTTCATTTTTTCAGGGCTGATAGAGCTATTCTTGGGGAGTCTAAAACTGGCCTATTTTTTATTTTTGCCCGCTTAGAACAGGGGGGGCGGGGGGTCAAAGGTAAAACGGTTTTTCGGTCATAACTTTTGAACGGTTGAAGATATTAAAACGAACTTTTTTTTAATCGAAAGATCTTTTAAAGACCTATCTTTTAATGTGTATGATATTTCAAAAATATTGAATTTCAGTTGAATTGTTGCATTTTCAAAATTTTGGAAATTCCAAAAAATTAGTTTTTTGGATTTTTTTCATATGGGGATCGCACCGAGGAAAACAAAGAACTGTTTCAAAGAAAGCCCTTTTTTCACCGGTTAAAATGAGCTAAAGTTCGTTTTCGGGAAATGATTTGTCTTTGAGTTATGAATTTTTAAAGTGTCAAAAAGCGCTATTTTTGGGTTCTCAGCGGCAGCGACGAGGCCGAAAAAAATCATTTCTCCGCATGTAGTGGACTAAATTCAATGAAAAACAGAATCTGGGGGTTTTGAGGTCGCAGATTTCAATTCTGCCGTCAGATTTGAAGAATTGTAAAATCCAAGATGGCTGCCGACCTCTATATACTCGGCAGCCATCTTGGATTTCACAATTCTTCAAATCTGACGGCAGAATTGAAATCTGCGACCTCAAAAACCCCCAGATTCTGATTTTCATTGAATTTAGTCCACTACATGCGGAGAAATGATTTTTTCGGCCTCGTCGCTGCCGCTGAGAACCCAAAAATAGCGCTTTTTGACACTTTAAAAATTCATAACTCAAAGACAAATCATTTCCCGAAAACGAACTTTAGCTCATTTTAACCGGTGAAAAAAGGGCTTTCTTTGAAACAGTTCTTTGTTTTCCTCGGTGCGATCCCCATATGAAAAAAATCCAAAAAACTAATTTTTTGGAATTTCCAAAATTTTGAAAATGCAACAATTCAACTGAAATTCAATATTTTTGAAATATCATACACATTAAAAGATAGGTCTTTAAAAGATCTTTCGATTAAAAAAAAGTTCGTTTTAATATCTTCAACCGTTCAAAAGTTATGACCGAAAAACCGTTTTACCTTTGACCCCCCGCCCCCCCTGTTCTAAGAGGGCAAAAATAAAAAATAGGCCAGTTTTAGACTCCTCAAGAATAGCTCTATCAGCCCTGAAAAAATGAAGGAAATCCATTCTCAGCCCATTCCTTACGGGCGATGAAACAACCTCTTTGTTCACAGAGGGCGGCAAGATTGCATTCTTGCCCCCCCTCTCTGGAAACCACGGCACGCCCCTGTCACTGATACAGGGTTGTCCGTCTCGTTGTTGAACCTACCATCGTCATAATATATTACGCTTGTAACTACTGTCTTCCGGAAGAATGATTTTCAATTTTTTCTCCCTTAAAGTTCCCTATGTATCTTTCATTGTTTTTTGTGGCTCAGAAGAGCTTATGCTTCAGCGCAAAGATCTGGAGTGGTGGACATATGGGACGCCTTGAATTCTGAAGTATAAGTATTTCTAAAATTTAAACTGTTCTACTCAGCGTCTGAATATCCTGCGTAGAAGCAAAGTTTGACTTTAGATAGTATTTTAATGCGCAGCAGTCATACCTTCTATCTGCTACAAGTAAGTATCTGCAAATTTTCCTATAAAATTCCTCTGAATCATCTTTAGTTGTTGATGTTTAGGATAAGATTATTCGTTTGGAAATTATGAAGTAATCTCAAAAAATAAATCTAAGCTTTCAGAATTGTTTGAGAGAAACAAGTTTGAGGTACTACTAGCCATCACCTGTGAGTGCCACCTCCACTTCTGCGATAAGCTATACCCACATGCGGTAATGCGGTATAAAGTAAGAGCTATAAAATCAGCTATTGCACATTTCCGTTTTCCCGCCGAAAACCCTGACTCTTGCTTTAATTCAGCGCAGAGCCTAGAAACCTTAAATTGATGCCACTCGGCAAACCACTCTCGCATGCATTATACTTCCTCAGATTGAACACTTTTCGCCTTTGTTAGGTGCACTCTGAGGACTTCCCTGCGGCTATTCTACTTGTCTTTGAGACGAGCTACCTCTGTGTGTGTTTGATTTTAGGGTGCTGTTGACGAGGAACCAAGAAAACTCAGGAGAGATGATTTGATTGCGGTCATCTTCATTAACTGGCGAAAGCTCTGTAAGAGTGAGACTGTGTTAGAGGAGTTCTTTGAGTGCTCTTTGCGCGGTTAAGTTGGTCAATCAGAGCAAAAAAAATTCATGAGTAGAACCACTGTGTTACTAGCGTTGTCGTCAAGAATTTCTACCATTTGATGGTAAAGCCAATAGAATATTTGGTGAAAAAAATGAATTCGGGCAGCGGCTCCTGAATCACAGAAATGGACACACAGTTTGTACTCTCACTATAGATTCTTTAAAATGCTCCTTTGAAACGCATTAAATTTAATTAGGAAGAATCATTGATCGCTGATGGACTTGTTTTCAATAGCACTAGACAATCGAGATGCATCAGCTCTTGCTTCAGAATCTGATACTGCAGACGTCCTCACTTTCTCACACTTTTCAGCAAACAAAATAGCTGTCAATTCCAAGCAAGAACTCTAAAATTAAGTCAAGTTTTCATTCTGATCGTACTATTCTGTGCGTATCAAGTTAAATCATAACCTGCAAGTAAACAAATGAGAAAGAAAAAATAAAACAATAATAAAACACAGTCTGGCAACGAAGCTGAGCAATCCAAAGACTTTTCGATTCGATGCAACGTCAATAGATTCAAAGAGCCTTCGACCGAATGTTCATTCGCTGCAACGCCGTTCGATCAAACGTCAATCGATGCAACGACCGTTCGACCGAATGTCCATTCGATGCAACGCCGTTCGATCAATCGTCATTCGATGCAACGCCGTTCGATCAAACGTCAATCGATGCAACGACCGTTCGATGTTGTGTCCGTTCGGTCAAATAAGCGTTCGATGTAATGACTTTTTCGCTTTTTCGATGTAAAGCACATCGACACACTGGGTACCAGCCCAAAGAGTATAAAATAGAGTCGCAGGCTCAATGGGGAAGGGTGATGCCAAAACGAGCGAGACCCCCCGACCCCCGCCCAGCCCGTCATGTGCAAGTATGCCCAAAACAACTTTTCGCCGTATGTATCCCATGCAAAGGGGTGTTAGTTTTCGGTCATTTATTTTAAATATTTAAGTGTTTTCGGTTCGGAACTTGTGTTTTTCGATTTTCTGTATCCACCCTGTGCGTAAATATGTATAATTGTTTACAAATTAAACGATTAATTTAAGAAAATAAGCGTTTCTGCAAACACGTAGCCGGTTCGACCGAGTTCGTTTAGTGATTGTTTTTCAAGGCTAGTTTCTGCAAATTTCTGCGTTTAATCTTTCAATTTTCTCTCAGAATCCCTTGAAATAAGCTTTTAATTAGAATACTTGACAAATTTGACCGTTAAAGCTCAAAATCTGTTCGTCATTTGAGCAGTATTGTGTGTCACGGTTTTAGAGGTTATGATCCATCCTCATGATTATTACTTGATTTCTAAGTTTGCTTTTGGTGTTTTGAAACAAATAAAATTCTCGGTAAATTTTATCGCTCTCTACTGAAAAAGATTGGAAAATGGTTTGAGTTTATAGCTGCATTCTGCAGTGAAATTTACAAATATGAACTTTTCTTTCGGAAGCACAAGCAAGTGACTGTTATCGTGAAAGATCCTTACCGTTATACTGTGTTAATTCTTTGAAAGATCTTCCATAATTTTATTATTGTCATTCAAACTGTCTCAAAATCTCTAATAACGAAGCATGTGCCAGTTGTGGAAATCGTGACAACTTTGATGTGTACAAGTACAACTTCATGTGTATGACATCCTTCAACGTTATCAACCCGAGTCATTCCTCTTTCGGAGTGTACATGGAGGATCATTTATCTGTGTGTTCGTTCACACCTTGTGAGCTTTGATACACTGATATTGAACAATCATCCCACTGCTTTTTCAATATTATGCATCAAAGTCACAAAAAGTCTTCAGTCGATAAGGACCGCAAACCCGCCCTGTTGATGTGAGGGATAGCTTCATCCTTCTGGAGACCCATCTTTCACCCCACTGGACTTCGTGAGTATAAGTGATGGCTTGTCAAATCAGTCTATCCCAATCATGTGACCAATCTCAAGTTAGAACGAACAGACTACAGAGCTCATTTCATGAATGAAGGCCAATTACAGAGCATGCGGCTTGCTGCGTAAAAACGCAAACTCATCTCTGCTTAGTAAACCCATCTGTTATCGCTTAGATGGAATAGTAATAGTACCCGGCAGTCCAACCACTGTACTCAAGTCTGGTATGCCCAGCTCTAAGTTGCAATGGTAAAAAAAATTGTGTTATGTAAAAAAAAAATTAACAATCATTGAGTGAGAATGGGGCAGTTGCAAGGGTCTAAAATGCTGTGTTTTTTGTAAAGAAAATGGAGAACGATGGTGCCTTTGGTTTTTTCCTAAGTGTCCCAGTTTTGGAGATACACACATGTAAAGTTGTAAAAAATCACGGGCGTAGTGATGTCACTACGCGGAATTCCCATTTAAAAAAATGTATTTTGGGCCAAAATCCCATCTTCTGAACAATGGGACTTAATTAGAAACCAAAGGCATCTTTGTTCTCAGATCAGTATTTTCATTTTCTTCATAAAAAACACAACAATTCAGACCTTTGCAACTGCCCCATTAGAAGGTTTTGAGTGCTTGAATTTTACTTTGCAGTTTTCTTGTGTATCTTTCATTTTTCCTCTCTTTCAGGGGTAGTCTTCGAGGAGAATGACAAGAGATCACCAAAGAGGTCGTTTCTTGAATGTTGGTCGGTAACAGATGGGTTTGTTTACTAAGCAGAGATGAGTTTGCGTTTTTACGCAGCAAGCCGCATGCTCTGTAATTGGCCTTCATTCATGAAATGAGCTCTGTAGTCTGTTCGTTCTAACTTGAGATTGGTCACATGATTGGGATAGACTGATTTGACAAGCCATCACTTATACTCACGAAGTCCAGTGGGGTGAAAGATGGGTCTCCAGAAGGATGAAGCTATCCTCACATCAACAGGGCGGGTTTGCGGTCCTTATCGACTGAAGACTTTTTGTGACTTTGATGCATAATATTGAAAAAGCAGTGGGATGATTGTTCAATATCAGTGTATCAAAGCTCACAAGGTGTGAACGAACACACAGATAAATGATCCTCCATGTACACTCCGAAAGAGGAATGACTCGGGTTGATAACGTTGAAGGATGTCATACACATGAAGTTGTACTTGTACACATCAAAGTTGTCACGATTTCCACAACTGGCACATGCTTCGTTATTAGAGATTTTGAGACAGTTTGAATGACAATAATAAAATTATGGAAGATCTTTCAAAGAATTAACACAGTATAACGGTAAGGATCTTTCACGATAACAGTCACTTGCTTGTGCTTCCGAAAGAAAAGTTCATATTTGTAAATTTCACTGCAGAATGCAGCTATAAACTCAAACCATTTTCCAATCTTTTCAGTAGAGAGCGATAAAATTTACCGAGAATTTTATTTGTTTCAAAACACCAAAAGCAAACTTAGAAATCAAGTAATAATCATGAGGATGGATCATAACCTCTAAAACCGTGACACACAATACTGCTCAAATGACGAACAGATTTTGAGCTTTAACGGTCAAATTTGTCAAGTATTCTAATTAAAAGCTTATTTCAAGGGATTCTGAGAGAAAATTGAAAGATTAAACGCAGACATTTGCAGAAACTAGCCTTGAAAAACAATCACTAAACGAACTCGGTCGAACCGGCTACGTGTTTGCAGAAACGCTTATTTTCTTAAATTAATCGTTTAATTTGTAAACAATTATACATATTTACGCACAGGGTGGATACAGAAAATCGAAAAACACAAGTTCCGAACCGAAAACACTTAAATATTTAAAATAAATGACCGAAAACTAACACCCCTTTGCATGGGATACATACGGCGAAAAGTTGTTTTGGGCATACTTGCACATGACGGGCTGGGCGGGGGTCGGGGGGTCTCGCTCGTTTTGGCATCACCCTTCCCCATTGAGCCTGCGACTCTATTTTATACTCTTTGTACCAGCCATTAAAATTGAGGTTAGGCCAAAGGTTAGGCGGATTGTTATCAAAATCAAAACACAAATTATCAAGCTTTGTTATCAAGTCCTTGTCATTCTGTGATTGTTGGCATCTTTTGGTAATTTCGTTCGTAGTTTTACAATAATTACAATTACAATTTTGCTGCAGCCGCTGCCTACATTCAGCATTCCAGCGTCATTCCATGTTTTCGGTTTTAGACTGTAATATTTTCAATTAATTAGAAGTTGAGTTTTATTAAGTGCCGCGTGTTCATTATCCAGGATGATGGTGACATTGAGCCTACAGAGCTTTTTCATGGAAGAATAAAACACAAGTGTCTCTTCTTCTATGGCTCTTTCTTTCAAAGGCAACCACGTCCACTTGTAACTTCTGACTTCACATTCACTGATCATGGAGGGAGGAAGTGAATTTAGCACAAGTGTCTTGAAAAGCAATAGTGATATCAAGAAAACAGTGATCCATAAGCTGAATAAAGAGCTAGGTAGTAGCTACAAGAATTTAGATAAAATCCAAACACTATGCAGTCAAATATCATTGGAAAAAAACCGCATTGAGAACAAGGTAATTATATTAAGTTCATTCTGAGCCTTTTACATTTTTCCCTTCTAGCTTCTCAGCGAAGATAGTCTGGTTTTGGGTTGCTTCATCAAGAAATGAGCAGAATTGAGAAGCATTTTTTTCAGAAATTTGTCACCAACTCCAAACAAGGATCGTTAGGATGGAGACAGGAAGGATTGGATAGTTGAGAAGGAAGCCTACCCAGTAGTCTAGTTTATGCGAGTGATCTAAGCCCGGGTTGAGATGCCTGTGTAAACACTTTGGTTTATGCCGAACTCGGGTTTGACTCGACCCCGATTCAAGTTGGAGTTGAGTCAGCAAAGTCGGGTTGAGATTTTGCGCATAAATACCTTGGAATTCCGAATTCGGGTAGACGCTGCATTGATATCACCAAAACGAGCACGGTTAAACGAGCGTCTTATGCGGCCGTGCTTGTCCGTACTACACCAAGCATCGCCGCCATTTTCGTCAAAAATGCTTTAAAATACAGAAGAATCCCTCTAACTCGAGTTCAAATGTACGGGTGTTGATGCGCTAACCCGAGCTGGACCCGGGTTGAAACTCAGCTCGGATTGGTCTAACCCAGGTTGAGTTGTATAAACTAGGCTAGTCTGTCTCCAGAGGCTGCTGGATTGATGGGCACGGGATGGTATCTACTTAAGAGCCGCTGGAATATAGAGAAACAGTTCAATTTGAATCTAAGATAATCTCTGGTTGATCAATGAAGCATCAGACAGGAAAAGAAACAAGTCCATCATTTTTAGACTTCTGCTCAGATGAAGATGAAGAACCCAAGCTCAATTTTCGTTGACATTGAGTCGTGCATGGATTCTTGCAGTCCAGATGTTCCATTTGATCAGGAATACAAAATTACTTATTTATTGAATTGTGGAAGTAATTTAAAACCATGTCACAGGAAAATAATCGCTTGTAAATTGGTCTCTCAAGTGCCATCTTATGAGATCTTACTTACTTATGAGAATTTTCCAAAATTCATCAAACCAATAACCCACGGAAATTTATCAGATTTTGACCATGACATCTTGAAAAAGCTTATGAGTTTCATCAGTCCTCTGATGAATTTTCAAACACTCACAGGTGCTGTGTATTTATGCTCAAGTTTTTTTCTATTTCTTTCTAACCACTGATTTTGCATTATGATAGAAGTATCTAGGCTTTCTCCCCATGGAAGTTTCTCTGTTTTCTCCCCATTTATCATCAGTTTTCACAGTCCTAATTATAATATAGTCGTCAGTAACCTTAATGAGGAAATGGCATTGACGGATACAGTGGGGGGGCGAAGAGGGCGATCGCCCCCTCCCTCCCCCTTTCGACCAAAAAGGGGGGAAAGAGGGGTAAAAGAGGGGGAGGTAAGGGGATAGGAAGAGAGGAAATATGAAAAGGGGTTCTCCGTGGTGCAAAAATCCCAAGTTCGCCCCCCTCCCCTCCCCGTTTGCGAGGGGGATCCGCCAATGGGAAATGGAAAGGGTTGATGGATATGAGCTATTTGAACAACTTTTCTCAATAAATCGGACTGTTATGCTTTTGAGATTGGTTTGAAAAATGTAAGTACGCGCCACAAAGGTCACAAACTTGTTAAAAATTGGAGTTGAAACTACCAATCTCCGATTATCACTAATTGATTGCATCATATTGATACGGGATTTCGGAGATTGGTAGGTTAAGCTTTAATTTTGAACATTTTTGCAACATTTTTGATGTATGCATTTTTAAATTAATCTCAAGGGCTTGACAGTTTATATCTGATTTCTTTTTTTTTTCAAAAGTCACATAATTTGTAGATTTTCATCATTAATTGAATTGTGGCAATCACAGTATCATCTGTTAGCAAATCTGAACTACTTTGGTGAGGATTCAGGTTAAGTTGGTACTCACTCAGTCACTCATCCTTGATTTGTTTCAGTAGCGCAACAAGAGTTTCTTCATCTCTCTCTTTTTTCCACTAAGAAACGTATGTTAGACAAGAAATAAACTTGAGGAGATAAAACCCCCTCTTTCTGTCCTTTCCCTACTGATAGATTCAAATGGGAAATGAGAGAGATGGAAGAGATCCTGGTTGCGCCAGTGATTTGTTTCAAATCAGTCAAATAAAGTGCATTGATGCCACTTTTTGCTAAAGAAGCTTACTTGGATGGTGAACTGAATAATATTCTTGTAGACCAGTGACAATACATAATAGAGGCCGCACACTAGCCGTGCACTCGGTGGCCAACTTATTTTCAGGAACTCAACAGGAATTAACAAAGTGAGCTTGAGGGCCATCTAGCATGGTTCATATATTGACTGATGCAATTTCGGTGTTTCGGTTTCACTTGGCTAAAACTTCAACAACTTTGCTTATCAGTCAACATATGGACCATGTTTGCGGTGTTCTGTTGAGACCCCGAAAAAAAAGTTGCCACCGCATGCAATCATGGGCAAGATATATAGTGCGTGGTCTCTATTGTATATTTCAGTGGTTGAACTTCACTGAAAAATTGAGGAGCCATTTTAGCTGGCACAGTTTACTTTTAGAAGCCATGTGGGTTTTTTTAGGGGCTAAAATGATTTTTTCCCAAGTAATAAAGTGTGTCGCTTGTGTCCTCCCTTGTTACTTAAAAAGTCGGTAATTTTTCTTCACTTATTACGAATGCTTCTCACTTCTATTCGTGAACATGATTTTGATTTAGTACATAGAATAAAAGTGAAGTGGTGAGAAGCCAAGAAATAATGTCATGAGCATGGAGTGCATTCCTGATGCAGGCATTTCATCTTTGTTTTCACTGATTCACCACGACACAGCGCGATGGATAAGACAGCCATTCTCTATGGTAACGGACGTCACATTTTCACTCTTAAAAGTTGAAAAACTGGAAGATTTCTCCCTTTAAAAAAATCCTTTCAAGACCCAATGATAGGTACCATTATGATCTTTCATTCCTGAAATGTAGGTGTTTTTGTGATGATTCAATCAAGAGAAAAAAATAAAAAACAGCTGTAACGGACGTCACTCAAATGTACCTGCTCTTTGAGACCCCTTCACTGTTCTAACATTTCGTAAGAAACTACTAGTAATTTTAAAAAACTATTGGCCTAGAGCTATTCTTGAAAGTATGCCGAAGCAAATGATGTAATTACTTGAAAAAGTTTTCCTATGAATTTTTTGAGATAATCAGGATTTTCTCTGTAACGGACGTCACAAGGCTTTTGTAACGGACGTCACTCAGTCAGGCAATCTATTAAATAATGACTGTTTTGAGATGGTTTATAACCAGAATTAATTCAAATATATTAGTAGGTGGTAAATTAAAACACTTCGTAACTTAGGAGTGTACTGCTTTCACATTTAACAAACTAACTCCCTCCCATTAATCTTCCGGCATGGAAATCATGTACAGCCATTCTCATTAAGGGTAGCATGGCTGGCATAAACTAAAGTATGATAAAGAATTTAAAAAAAAATAGCTCATCTGATTCAAAAAAATTTTGAATTTTATGTAACTACTTTCAGTTTTTCGTAACTTTTAATTTTTAGCCGCATTTTTCGGGTTTATAGGAGTGGTGTTCAGAGACAGTGATATTAATCAAAAGTTTGCATCACTGATTTTCACTAATTATTGAACCATCCACTTTTCTATTTATCAGTCATGTGAATTCATGCCTGCATTCTGTGTATCCTAAAGGAAAATTGGAACCAGTCAATTGTAAGTGTGTTTTCATTAATTCTTTGAGAAGCGTCCAATGTGTGAAATTTTGGTGACGTCCGTTACGTGCCGGATGACACTTTCATGCAAATTTGACTTTCAAAAAGTTACAGCGCCATCACAGAATTTGGAAGGAGGCCAATTATTAGGTCAGCTGATAGACCTGAACGTTTGATCCATGATTAACCGCTAAATTCATGTTTTGACTCCATAATGTACAGAAAAAACACTTTTACTGAGCTTATGAGCATAGTAAAATGCTTTTTCTGCACATTGTTGGCTCGTAACATGAATTTAACAGTAAATCACGGATCAGAATGTTGAGGTCTATCAGCTGATCTAATAATCTGACTCTTTCTAAATTCTGTGACGGCGCTAGTTTCTTGAAAGTCAAATTTACATGAATGTGACATCCGATATGTAACGGACGTCACCAAAATTAAACTTGCAGTAAAATGAGTTTAAAAAACATTATCATCAAAAAAGTATTTTTTGTGCTTAAAATATCAACTTATCCTTGCTCTCACCAAAATTTTAACAATTTTCAATTAATAGTAACGACTATGTAGCTAGTTTTAGTACATTTCTGTAACGGACGTCACACTTTGGACACTTCTCAAAGAAATAATGAAAATCACACTTACATTTGACTGGTTTCAATTCTCCTGCAGGATACACACAGCACAGGGCCTGACAGTCACATGGCTGATAAACAGAAAACTGGTTGATGGAATAATCAGTGAAAATCAGTGATGCAAACTTTGGACTAAAATCACTGTCTTTGAACACAACTCCTAAAAACCCTAAAAATGCAACTAAAAATTGAACATCACAAAAAAATGAAAGTAGTTTCATAATATTCAAGATTTTCTGAATCAGATGAGCTACTTTTTTTAATATTTTGCAAAACTTCATTTTTTTCCAACCATGTCCCACCTTGGTGAGAATGGCTGAAGAACAAAAATTCAAATCAGCAAAAACTTTTTTGACCCCTCCATATTTTTCAGGCGCCAACTTTGGCCATCAGTTCAATTTTTTAGGCGCCTGTCGAGTTCAACCACCGGTATATTGTCTCTGTTGCAGACCCTAGTGGTATACTTACCCTGAGTCAGTGAAAATCCTGCAATTATCATTTGCCTCTTCCTATTCCGTCTGATTTCAGTTATCGGCGACCAGCAATGAAAGATCAAGCTTGGTATGTACATCAGTCAGTTGTCTTGATGAAGTATCCTCACAAATGAAACCCCTACAAGTCAGCTATGATAAAATTGTCGACAAAATTGAAGCTCATCAGAAAGGAATTTCCAAAGCGTGTAGTCAAGTTCAAAGTTACATGAAAACTATTGCAGAGCAGGAAAAGTTTCTGGCTTATTTGGAGTACATTCAATTCATCCAGAGTGCCTGGTGAGTCAACATTGGTTCATCCCACTTTTTTACTTTAAATGACTATGACTGCAGCACTTGCTAATTTTTGTTAGGACCATTATTCAAAATTCATCTGGCATCGGGCTCCTAATGCACCTAAAAAATTAGCAGTCTTTTCACTCCTAACCGTGTACAGTTTGTGCAGAAAAACCATCTGCTCGGCAGCCTTATTGGATCCTAAAATTCTTGGAAATTGATGGCAGAATTGAATTCTGGGACCTAGAAAACCCGCAAAACTCAAATTTCTCTAAATTTTTAAAGATTTCTCTCACATTTGATTTGGATGCATCTCTAGCAACTTTGCTCAAACATGACAGGTCCTAAAGAGGTCAAAATGGAAAAATGTATTTTTCAGAATTTCAAAATTAGTGTAAAAATTTGGGCCCAAATTTGCAAATTGCAAGTTTTTGCTGAAATTTTTTCAAACATATTTTAAATCCAAACAAAAAGATTTTTTCCGTGTTGTTTGCGCAAACTGCCTCTCAAAAACTGTACTTGGTTATTAGTTATTGAAGTCAGAAGGTTTCAACTTTGACACCCCCCCCCCCCCCCAAATCATTTTTAGCAGCTAGTAATGCCAAACTCAATCAATACCCGAAGTTTTGTCAGAGTCAAGCCATGGTCGAAAAATGCCGATTTTAAATCGACCCCTTCATTGTAAAATGGCAAGTGAAAAATTGGAGGAAAATCGAGAAATAGTCAGGCAATGTCAGGTATTGTTTGGAAAATTTGTGGAAACCCTATTGTTGCAACAACTACCATCTTTAATCAAACATAACTCAGCCATCGTTAGTCATGGAGTATTGAGTGTGGTATCAATTCTACGATCATTTAAATGAATATCACCGGATCTGAATGGCTTTCTTACCAATTTCCTTAAATAAATTTTCAGTGATGAAATGGAAGCAGCATTAGCAGAACAAGACGACGAAAGAGCTGTCGAAATTTATGGATCTCTTTGTAAGCTAAGTGAGCCCTTCTCATCATCAGGCTGTTCACATTTGTTACAATATCTGAAGAACACAGTGTATTACTGGCATCGTAAATTTTATGAAAAGTTCAAAAGGTTAGATTTTCTCCTTTAATTTATATCATTCTGTATCCACTCTCTTTTAATCAGTGGCGTAGCATGCAATTTGGCAACCTTGCAGCCTGTTCAGTTAAACCCATGAATTAGATCGAACCGTAATGTGTTCGTAGAACTTCTTTGCATTCAACCTTTTACATGAGTTTAAATGTACACAGTACAATGTTGCCAAATTTCACGCTATGCCAATGCTTTTAATCCTACAAATAAAAATAGTTTCTGCGTGCTGCAGTGCAGGAAAAAAAGCCTTCGACTTCATCAAAGTGATGAAGTCCAAATTGAGCTGAAGTGCATCAGTGTAAAAGGAGATAAAATGGACAATTTGTGGAGAGAAGTATATGTAGGTAATGAAGTTTCTGCCTTTGACCACAGTGACTCCCACAAGTGAAATACGACCCCAAGTGATTTGCCAGCAGTTGAGCTAAGCTGCTGAGCACTGTCTGCTAAAATGCCTGGAAAAGAACTAACAGCCTCCTGTTATGGTATGTGATGCTTACCTTGCATGTGTATGGAGCATGCAACAAAGCATTGCCTCACTGAGATGGGAAATACAAATTTCCATGAGCATGCGAAAAAGCATTGCTTCTCTGTGACTCATGCCGGTTGTACGTAAAAGAGCCCCGCCCTGTCAGGGCTTCTCTCCTGCTGACATATTTTATTTTTAGCATGGTCGGCATCCAGGCTCTGTGTTTATTGCTATTATCTATCTCCCCTGTTTGCTAGTATCTGTCGCCCCCGTTTTGGCGTTAATGGCAAGAGATTCTTGGCTTGGCTTGGCTTTTTAGCTAAAACCATTCCTTTCCTTTCCTGTTGCCCACTATTCACTCCTCTAATATATATTGCGTAAGTGTCTATTTATACTATTTAAATGTATAATGATGAATAAGAGAAAGCCAAAGATAACTTGAATCAGACTAATTATTTAGAATTATGTAGATACCATTTTATCGTCGTTATTTTTTATTGTTTTCGTGGTTATTTTTCTTAAATTTTTGATTATTTTTTGTCGTTTTATCGTCGTTATCTTCCCCTGTTTTTGTGGTTATTCATTTTTTTTTTTTTTTTATTTTTTTTTTTATATACTCAATATTGTTTTTGCGGCACATTTACCTGTTTCTTGATAAATTATCTGAACCTATCACTGTTACGTCTTTCTCAGAATCTACTCTTTCATTTGCATGAATCTTGCAATAAATGCTCGTTACAGATTGTTGACTCACTTGAAAAAAAAAATGTGAATGAGTGAGGCAATTTTTGGGAAAAGGGCTCACAGCTTTGACGAAAAAAATCTCCTTAAAATTCCGCGGGAATTTGCAAAAAAATGTGCGAAGCGCGCGGTTTGAACAATCAGTTTACATATAAAACCATTTTTTCTTTAAGTCAGTGACGGAGACTCCACGGTTGATTATAGATCAGACTATTTCGGTGCATCATCACACTCTGAACAGAACTCTGTAATCTTTTGGTTGACCAGTGGAATCATCAGTGAATTAAAAAATGCCATTAAATAAACACAAAGCGTTAGCTCTGTATTTTTAAGGAAAAGATTAGCATTTTGAAGAAAAAAAGAGTAAAGTTCTGCAGAGTATGCACTTAAAACCATCTGCAAAGTAAAACTATCAAAGCATCACTTTTAATGAATCATCTAGATGTGTCAGAGAGTATTTGGCGTCAAAACAGCATTTTGTTTCTCATCTGAACGACTTGTCATTTTTTGAGTTTGTCAATTCATTTCAAACATGTCTATCTTCGTTCTTACATCCTTTATTTTCATATTTAAATTGATCCAAATTGAGGCCGTCTCCGGAAAAAGGGCTCACATATTGATGGGTGGGCTCTTCTGAGTAAATTCTAATGGAGATAGTAAGGCTTATTTTATTGGAAGAGAATACCTGATTTTTATGGGTCCTTTACAGAGTTGGCCACAATTATAAAAACCATTCCCTTAAAATAATAATCATTTCTGTTTTACCTAATATCTTTTTAGTTTTGCTTTTTAATTTTTTTAATTTATTTCCCTTCTCTTTTTTCAGTGAATATGAAAAATTAATATCAGCTGTTGGATGGCCAATAACTTTATCCAAAGTCCTTTCGTCTCCTCCATCGTCTGAGATTATGTTAAAATTCCAACATTTTACCAAGTTGTTACTTTTGATCGAGATACCAGAAACATTACTGAATAGACCCATCGTAACTTCGGCCCTAACGATTGATTTTGAACCGCTGGTTTTACCTGTTGCCTTACTCTTCGCTCCTCTGAGGAAGCGATTTTTATACCATTTCTCTGGCTCCCGTCAAACGAATCGTCCAGATAAACCTGAGTGGATGCTGACGCAGGTCTTATCATGGATTCGAGATCATGAAACTTTCATTCTTCAAAGAATTCAGCCAGTTTTCAATGAAACTTACTCCAATCGCTATATTTCTGTCGAGGTATGTTCCATTTTGTGACTTGTGGCAATTTTATTCCAGGAGTAAGTAAAATTTTTTCTTCCTAAGAGGAGCCCGAGCTAATTTTCAGATTTTAAATATTTGAATTTTAAACTTAAGCTTTGCTAAATTGCTTGCTCACTTTCCTCCGTTAAATGTTCTTTTGAAGGGGGAAAGTATGCAACCAGCCCTACAGAAAAAAATTGAAAAATTTTTGAACCAAAAAAATGTAGAATTATTTGAGTTTTCAAATTTGATTATCCATTTGAAGAAGTGAATTTCAGAAATGTTTTGTATTAAAGTAGGAAATCGCTATAACTCTCACAACCTCATGGAACAAATTTAAATATAGCATATTAACAGACGGAACATTGGCCCAAGCATTTGAGTCATTCGACGAATGGGCTTTGGGCTCTGACCTAACATTTCTTTAATGGAACATAGGAATCCTAGGATCGTTCCAGACGCTATGTTACTTAATATTAGCCTTGTTTATGTGCCTGTCTAGAGTCTACTGGATTCCCTCTGAGTGCTATGAATCATTAGTTTTACCTCTCCTCGTATTTATTTTGAGGTTAATTTGTGGTGCCACCATTTTGTGATGGTCCAATGGGGTCTGTTGACTGGTGACTGATGCTTGTTAAGGTTCTTACTACAAACTTGGGTTGCGGATCATCCGTCCGGAACATTTTTTGAACTGTGGTTGAATACTAACAGGCCATTTTGACTCTTTTATTTTGAGTGCATGAGTGAATTCTGACAATTTTGAGAAGATCTGAGTTGATGTCTAATATTCTGCTTCATTGTCTCTCTAGGTTGAATTAATTCGTGGATTCATTAAACTTGTTGTAGAGAAGCTGCACAACAATCTCACACAGTTACAATATGATGATGTTTTGTTCTGTCATGCTGTTGATGAGGTATTTAATCACCCACTTGTTCTTTATCATATGAATAATGCATGAATTAGAAAAATAATTAATATCAAACGAACATCTATGATTTACTAAGTGGGCTAATTTTCATTGAAAACAAATACGTACAAAACAGAGGGAATATCTTCTTCCTTCAACAAATTTTGTGGTGTCGGAGAGTTTTTGTTTTATTTTTTGACTCAATATATTTTTAATTAATTTTTATTGAAATGTTAAACCGTTTTTGGGCTGTGATGGACTTTGAACCACGAAGGTGGGTGTGCGATCGACCTTCAGTGTACGTTCCAACTTTGATAACCTCCTTTTTTTGCTTTTTTGCTTTTTCCACTTGTGTCTCAAAATCCCCCACAGAAAAAATACGAGTATAATGTAAGCATATACCTTTCAGTGGACAGCTGATTTAGGTCTCACAACCATTTTTAATTTACAAAACTTTACAAACTTGCCCCTTTAATTTGATTTTGCAATAAAATTTTGAACTACGTATCCCAACAATTTTGAATGTGATATCACGAATGAAAATTAAAGGTGAATTTTCTGCGGCAATCATGTGAAATCTGTAGCCACAAAACTGCGAGAGGAGGTGATTGCACGTAAGTTTCCGAACTTTCCGGAAGCAGCTGTTCTCAAAAGTTTAGCTGATTCCTCAATAATTTGTCAACATCATCCCATAGGTCATGGGCGCCCGCAGAAAAATTTCCAAGGGAGGGCAAAATTTTTGAACCCCAACGGAAGGTCTAGGGGGACCCCCCCCCCGTGTAAAAAGGGAAAACTTTTTTTTCACTCAAATAGTGTACAATTATTAACCCATTTTAGGTGTATCAAATAATAATAACAATTTTGACGTGTTTGATATAATGGATAAAGGGACGACAGATGATAAAGATAGTAAAAAAAAATATATAATTTATTATTCCTTGCAAAAAATTAGTTAAAATTACAATATAAACTAGAAATGAAGTTTCTCAACTATTACTCCTTTGACTAACTGTCATTTTAATTTCATTTTCTTTTTTCCTTTCATTTTTCATCGTGAAATTTTGACTTTTTTGAATTCCAGGGGGGGGCAAGTGCCCCCTCTTGCCCCCCTCTCCGGGCGCCCATGCCATAGGTTGTCACGATCGATTCCGACCTCTCGCTGACCGCGATCGGCATGTTGGTCGACCCTGCTTTAAACCAACCGAGAGCAGTAAACGCGAGTAACTCATTTTGTCTTGTTTCATCAAGTTTACAGATTTCATTTGGTTTCTTTGTTCTTTCAGATATTAGGATTTGCCCATGAGCTGAGAGATAGTTATAATTATCCAACCACGGAACCAAATGTCTTGATGGTACTGACTCAACCTGATCTATTCCTAAAATGGATCAATATGGAGCGCAAGTGTAAGTCCAACCACCACTAATGCTTAAAATCTGGTCCAAAGGACACCGCACATCTCTTAGTGTGTGTAGACCATTGTCAAGGTGTACTTTTTTTGCAGAAATTGAAAATAGAGACCATTCTGAGCAAAAGCTCTCTTACGGGCCTATGAAATTTCTTTGTCAAGTTCAGCCGCTATAAGTGGGATCAAAACACTGTGTGAACTAGTTTTTGTGTGTAAAGTGTCAGAGTGAGCAAACTCACAGAACGGTCGCTTGGCCCTTCTGTCTCTACCTGTTGAAAGGCCTAAGATGTAAGATCTAAGGTTGAAAAAGGAAAAAAATTGAGTGGATAAGCTGCACTTTCTGGTGGTTGAGAGGAGAAAAAGAGAGGAATAGGAGAAAATTGGTAGTAGATAGAGACACCATTTTATCGTTGTTATTTTTTCTCAATTTCAATGTCATTAAATAACATTTTTCAGCGGTTAATTTTTTCCCAATTGCGATGTCATTTAATGTTATTTTACTGTGGTTATTTTCTCCTGGTTTCGTGGTTATTTTTTTTCTTTTTTTGTTATTATTTTTAGTGCTCGTTACTGAAACTTGTTTTTGTGGCATTATGTTTTTTCTCAGAACCTACTCTTTCATAAAATTTGTTTGAAGCTTTTAACGAATGTATTTCTGAAAATGCTGACAAAAAATATGCCGAAAAATGGTTAAAATGCTGACTGAAATCTTTTTCGCCTGCAATTTCCGCTCGGAAGCACATAATAAACGTAAAATTTCAACATCTAAATTTATCGCATTTTTTGCGGTTTTAAATGGGAAATTTCTTATTTTGAGGCAGACTTCCAATGTGAAATTGGGAGAGTGCGATCTTGACTCCCACCTAGGTCCCAGCCATCTAGCGTGTACATACATTTTTTACTCGATTTTGTGGAAACAAAATTCTGGTGTCTCTAGTAATATATCATATTTATTTTGAAAATATTACATAAAAATAATACAGATGGTATAAAAATCTTCACAACAATTTCGAAGCTCATACCTCAGTCGAAATCCCTGGCTTTCTGAATTAGTCTGGTTAGGTTAGATGGCTGAGAGTAGGATTGCGCAATGTTGTCAAATAGTAAGTGGTCGGAGGTGATAGCACTCCAACTGCTTTGTGGCATAGCGTCAGAAATTGTGGCGCCAGCATGGCGTGTGCCTCTGAAGAGTTGAATTTACTTTGGTTTTCTATTAAGTTGGTCGGTCATCTGTGCCAGCATTTCCGGAAACTCAAAACTTTCAAGTTTTGAGAGATAGTGGCTGTAAGTATTGGTGAATTGCGCTGTGCCCCCTTTTGCGCAAGTGTTAGAGGCAGAGATGAACAGCTGAACTTTGAAAGTCAATTTTCTTCATTTTATTTTCGACTTTGTTGACAGATAATGGACATCCCAATTTTTGAGAGTCCTAAAAAAAAAAAAAAGGTGAAAGTAGGTGTGCATTGTACCTACCCGAGAAGATACGGTGTGTACCATGCCCTAAAACATGTAAAACAGGCTGAATGCTGTTATCAGTACTATTGGGTCGAATAAATTTTGAATAAAAACGTGCACCGTATGGTCCGGTTAAATTTAAAATTTTGACGAAACTTTCTTTTTTTTAGTGACCACAGTGAGCATAGAATGTACTCGATCTGTCAACAATTCAATTTTTTGCAACCAGCCCCCACCATCCTCCAAGGGGCTTCAGAAACCTTAGATGCCAGGTCATTCCAAGAATGTTAGATTCAGCAGGGCAAAAAAGGTAGACCCCCTAAAACAAAAACAACAAACCAACTATCTGTTAAAATAGAATAAATGTTTCATGCTGTACTAACTTGCACTATTGCACTGTTTCAGATGCTCTCACCAAGTTTGATTCTATTTTTGACTCAGACACTGCTTGGTCAAATCTGAGCTCGGATGAAGAAGATGAATTCAAAGTCACGGAATGTGCAGACAGCTTTCTTGCGTTACTTTCAACAATAACGCAAAGATACTCATCCCTCCCCCAACCTAGACACAAGTAAGTTTGTATTAATGGATATTATCTTCATTGAAAAACAAAAGGATATGGAAGAAGTAACACAGTCAGATTTGAGCCACAGAAATAGCTGCACTGTTTGTAAATTCCCTCAAGGGGGTATATCGGTCGAAAATTCAATTTTTTGCTTCTTTGTTTTCTCAGTCCAGTGGTTTGCTTCAAAATACCAGCGTAATAAATGAATGATTTGGGCAACTGGACTTTACTACCACTAGAAACAAAATTCTGAAAAACAAAAACGTTATTTTTCTTATTTTTTATACAGGGAAAGCTCCTAAAAGCATTGTCAGTAGGTGTCAAAAAAGTTTTGTAAATTAAAAAAATCAGAAAAGTTGAATAAAAACTATAATTTTTATCCATTTGTGCCTTCCTACAATTTTCTCCAATCTTATTTTAGAGACACTTCAGGTTTTCCGGTATTTATTTTCATGAGCGGAGCCAGCAATTTGGCAACTGTGGATTCGATCCACCTGAATGCATGAAAACAATCGATTCTTGAGGGGGCCATGGCCCAATTTCTAATCGATTGTTTCTCATACATTCAAATGGGAAGAATTCACAGTTGCCTGATTGCTGGCTCCGCCCATTTTTATTTTCACTCGGAAATCCAAATCTTGAGTTCTATGATACAGAGACTTCAATTTTTTTTTTTTTTTTTTTTTTTTTTTTTTTTTTTAAGATGCATAATTTAAGCAAAGGACTATAATTATACACAGGTGTTTTTTAATACACTGAAAATTGTCATTGCTGTAAATTTTTTGAGATGAAAAACCTCATAAAACTGTTTATTTTTAGAAATCCAAAAACACTGCACTTGCACTTGCAAGCAAAATTTCCTTCAATGCTTATGTATATTTTTAGATTATATCCCTATTTTTCATTCAATCCAAAGATCAAGCTGTTTGGACACTTAAAACTTGACTATTCGGAGGTATACTTCTCCTTTTTTTGTGATTTAAGGGGCTAGGATACAACTAAAGCGGAGATCATTTCAGAATTTTTTTTTGTGCCCATTACAGCAAACATTTCCATGAACATTTTTGGCATGTTTGATCGATTTTTTTTTTGCCTGGTTAAAAAAAAATGAGCCAAAAGAAAAGAGAGCCGTGAGTGCTAAAAAATCTATTGAAAATCTTTTCATGAGTAAACCAACGTTTGAAAATCAAATTTAATGTTCTTATAAAAGGTGAAAAAAGTTGAAAACTAGCATCGAATTTCCGCTAATTTATCAAATGTTACAAAAATGTATACTGATTTTAATCAGTATACATTTTTGTAGGTATTAAAACTTATGTCCAAGCCACCAATATAAGTACGCATTTCATTTGAGACTTTATTCAGTTTGTTTTGTTTTTGTTTTTTCAGATTAGAATTTTTGAACTTACAATTAGACTTGATCACTGAGTTTCAGCAGCGTTTGACGCAGATGATTTCACTTTTCAATGGAGAAGTCCTCAACCTAAGAGCCATTTCAGTCATAAACTCAATCAACTATATCTGTGATGTACTCCTCGACTGGGGAACTAATACAGTAAGAAATTCCTTTCGTTCGAAGCAATGTCGGAGAAATCAGAATTTTTTAAGTAAATGGCTCACTATGAAAAATAGTTAAATGTATGTGACCAATGATGATCCTTTAATACTTATGGTCCCCTTAAACTACTCTAAAACCTCCTGCCAGAGCGCATTAGTGTCACACTCGCCATGAGTAAAATGAAATTTCAAATGCGTTGCATGAAGTTCAAGCAGTCACAAAAGACCTGCATTGACGATTCATTGCAACCCACGCTGCACGTTACCCAGACCCTACTAACAGAAAAAAGTGACAGAGTGAGTAGTTTTTATGTGAAATGCAGGTTGCGTCAAACTAGTGCGCCATTTTTGAGTGTAATGCAGGTTGCGTCAAATGAGTGTGTCATTTTGATTTGTAATGCAGGTTGCGTCAAATGAGTGTGTCATTTTATGTGTGATGCAGGTTGCATCAAATCATTGACGCAGGACTTATGCAACTGCTAATTCAAAATAGCCTTATGGACCAGTTGGGGTAAAAAACCACTTTTGACATACTTGGAGTCCTACACCATGTATATGCTTCAATTTCATGGAATTTGAACAATTTTTTTTTCAAATATTAAGGAAAAATTGGTTAGAATTGTTGAAATTGCTGTTTTGAGGGTAAATGGCTTCAGTTGCATCAAAAATGATTTTAATTCTTGCTTGTACTGGCTCATAATTTGCAATTTTTAAGTAGGTGAAGCTATTTTGAGTTCCTTGCAACACGTTTAAAATGTCACTATACTCATGGTAAGTAAGGAATGGCTGAAAAGTGAATTACTCTTAAAGTGTGAAATTATTCAGGGATCATCATTGGTCACTTTTAATTTTTTTTTTTTTTCCATAGTGAGCCGTTTCCTCTTGAAATTTTGAACCCTAAGGTGGCTCCCTTCAATTTGATTGTAATAATTGACTCTGCATTCCTCTAACTATCATAATGCACTAACATACATTTCAAAAATGTACAGATTTATCTGAAAATTTTTATTGAATCATGTTCTTGTCCTTGTCATTTTCAAACTCTTTTACAAACACATCACTGCCATTATGCAATGTGCGGCACTTCAATACTTCAAAATTATTTAAATTAAATTTTAAAATTTTAAACTTTTCCCACGCAAATTTATCAGTAAATTTTCTGATGTTGATGTTTATCGATGTAAAGAGCTTTGGAACGAGACCACAATTGCTGACCTACGACAAATGGTTCTTGAGTTACAACAATGTAAAGGTGATTGCCTCCTCTAAAAGTTTGCTAATCGTGCATTTTTGAAATTCGTCAAAAATTCAACGGATGCTGGAGAATCTTTTGTGTATGATTCTACTGGAGGATAAATGAATATGACGCTGCTGAGCAGTAAATAATGAGAATACTTACAAGGAACTAATGAATAATATATTGACGTATATATGATTTCTCGTATAAAAAACTATTTATACGAGAAATCAAGAATAAACAATGGATTATTGTGGTAAACTAAGGGACTGGTCCAGGAGAGCGTGGTAAAAAACAGATAAAACTCTACTCAAGAGAGATTCACTAAAACATTTAATATAGTTCTCTTTCTCTCTGCTACGTATTCATATAGCGTATAGCTCAGCTGAGCATACCTCCAATATTGGCCTCACCAGATGCTGGAAAAATTTAAAGAAATAATTTGTTGACTCAGTCTAATAGGCGAAAAAAGTGTTCCAAATTTTATGCAAATCGGAGGGGGGGGGTCCAATTTAAAGGGGTCTATCTAATTCTAATAGAATTCTAATTCTAATTCTACTTTTTAATTCTTAATCTGTATATTTAGGCAAAAAAAGTGTTCCAAATTTTATGCAAATCGGAGGGGGGGGGGGTGAAATTTAAAGGGGTCTACCTAATTCTAATATAATTCTAATTCTAATTCTACTTTTTAATTCTTACTCTGTATATTTAGGCAAAAAAAGTGTTCCAAATTTTATTCAAATCGAAGGGGGGGTCAAGTTTAAAGGGGTCTACCTAATTCTAATGTAGTTCTAATTCTAATTCTACTTTTTAATTCTTACTCTGTATATTTTCTTCTTTTTTGCCAGCATTTTTTGATGTTGCACCATTATAAATCTCAACTAGATCAAACGGACTCCCTAGAAATTACTTCTGTTTTTGATGGAAATTTAAATAGACTTCAATCAATGTTGGATGAACTCCTTCAGCTTGTGTGCTCGGAGGTTATTTTTGAAATCAAGGCTCGAAGTAAACCTTACAGGAGGGACAAGTAGGTTTCATCTCCTAAATCCATTTATTTATTTATTTGTTTTTCAATGATGTCTTAAGTACCGCTCACGGTTGGCTTCTACGAAAGTTAAATAAAAAATCGATGGACCTCTCGGATCTTTTCCGGAGCTTAAAGTAGGGTATGAATGGAGTCATTTAGGTCAAAATGGAATTTTAAGTTTTATAGAAAAATCCCGGCAAAAAAAAAACGGTTAAATTTTTTTCTTCTTGCAACCCCTATTTTAACATTATTTGAAAGGACATGAAATTCTAAGACTTTCATCGCAAACTGGAGGTCGATATTGTTTTTTATTTTGCGATATATCAAAGATCAAAGTTTGATTTGGACCCTTCTTTAAATAAATCATTACTTCTGTTTGAGAAGTCGGATTTTAAAAAACTTAGAGTCTGCACAACTCTAAATACCAAGCCTTTTTCAGAAAAAAATGCAATGTAAGTTTAGTCAAAATTTGGTGATAAAGCCCCCAAACATTTTCAATGGTTTTGCCCCCCCCCCTCAGAGGGGCTATCTGAAAGATTGTGAGGGACGTCCCCCATCGAGTGATACATAGATCAACAGGGAATAACAAACAGAGCATTTTGGCTTAAACTGGAAGCTGATGTCGTTTTTCGCTTTTGATATCAAATTTTGTAAATGAACCTTTGACATTTGATATCTCGAAAGCGAAAAACAACATTGACTTCCAGTTTAAGCCTAAATGCTCTGTTTGTTACTCCCTTTTGATCCATGCATCACTCGATGAGGGTCGCCCCTCGGAATCTTTCAGATAGCCGAGGGGGGCAAAAATGTCGATAATGTTTGGGGGCTTTATAACCAAATTTTGACTAAACTTTTGTCAAAATTGCATTTTCTCTGAAAAAAGCTTGCTATTTAGAGTATTGTAGGCTCTTAGTTTTTTAAAATCCGACTTCTCAAGTAGGAGTAATGATTTTTTGAAAATGGGTCTAAATCGAACTTAGACCTTCGATATATCGCAAAGGAAAAACGATATCGACCTCAGGTTTGCGACAAAAGTCTTGACATTTTATGCCCTTTTAAATGATGTATAATGAGACAGGAGCTGCAAGAAGAAAGAAATTTACCATTTTGTTTTTGCCGGGATTTTCCTAAAAAACTTAAAAATTGACTTATTTTTCGAGGAGCTCGAGAAATATATTTCCATTTTGGCCTTATGTGACTCCATTCATACCCTACTTTAAGCTCCCGAAAAGATTTGAGAGGTCCATCGATTTTTTATTTAACTTTTGTTGAAGCCAACCGTGCGCTGTAACCAACAGAATTGTGTCATTTTGGGGTATTCAAAAGTCACTTTTAAAAAGGGGCTCACACTCTTTAAATGTGAGGGTGACTTAAGGTGTGTAATACATGGCAGAATACAGACCGTAAACAATAGAGTCATTCCAAAAGTTAATAAGGTTAAGGTGAGCGCACCGGTAACAGACACCCTCCACTCACCTTCAGGGAACTTTGAGAGGATTTGGTCCATAACTTTCGATGAACTCAAAGGATTTCAAATATTTTGGGCTTAGTCATTTGAATGATTGCGGTTATACTTTCAACATTATAACAAGCTCAGAAGAATCAAAATGAAAATAAAAACAGATGTTCCAGTGACAAACACTCCAAAATAGCTATGTACGAGTAAAGGACTTTTCATCTTACAAGGGGACCTTACGGTGACTCCGCCTCCGATTTTGATCAAATTTTCAGGGATGGTAGTTCATGACAAAATATTAGACCCATATTTTTCACTTTTTGTGAATAGGCCTTTGTTTCGTCGCAAAAAATTTTCAAAGTTTCGGAAAAATTACGACGAAATCGTCGCCGAGACAGCGCGCAGCGATAAGTTGGGCAATTTCGGCTGCGACGCTCAACTGCCGCGGTGGCGCGGTCGGTAGCGACTCTGACCATCTCACTGGTGGTCGCCGGTTCGAATCCCACGACTACTGCTATTTTTTAACTTTTTTAAGCACACTTATATTAAAAGAAACAACACCACCACCACCACTAACAACAACAACAACAAGATTGCCGCCGAAAGTCTCAAATAATAATAATAGAAAGCATGTTTGATATTTTATGAATGGAAATACAAACTCACCAAAGTAATGTAGTTTAAAGCATTCATTCTATAGAATATTCGCCGTCCAATGAAAAGCATACATTCAACCATTCATTGAAAACCACAGCTATCCCACCATCCGATGAAAGCCGTTTCGTCCATTTCAGGCCCCTCTTTCGTGCAAACTTCGGTGTTTTTTTTTTTTTTTTTTTAATAACACAAATTAAATCCAAAAAATAAATTAACGAAGAAATTTACTTCAAGAATTTAATTTGTGTTATTAAAGAAAAAAAAAAAAAAAAAAAAAGACCGGAAAGTTTGCACGAAACAGTGGCCTGAAATGGATGAAACGGCTTTCATTGGATGGTGGGATAGCTGTGGTTTTCAATGAATGGTTGAATCTATGTTTTTCATTGGACGGCGAATATTCTATAGAATGAATGCTTTAAACTACATTACTTTGGTGAGTTTGTATTTCCATTCATAAAATATCAAACATGCTTTCTATTATTATTATTTGAGACTTTCGGCGTCAATCTTGTTGTTGTTGCTGTTGTTAGTGGTGGTGGTGGTGTTGTTTTTTTTAATATAAGTGTGCTTAAAAAAGTTAAAAACTAGCAGTAGACGTGGGATTCGAACCGACGACCACCAGTAAGATGGTCAGAGACGCTACCGACTGCGCCACCGCGGCAGTTGAGCGTCGCAGCCAAAATTGCCCAACTTATCGCTGCGCGCTATCTTGGCGACAATTTCGTCGTAATTTTTCCGAAACTTTGAAAATTTTTTGCGACGAAACTAAGGCCTATTCACAAAAAGTGAAAAATATGGGTCTAATATTTTGTCATGAACTACCATCCCTGAAAATTTGATCAAAATCGGAGGCGGAGTCACCGTAAGGTCCCCTTGTTAGTGACAGACACCCCCTGGAGATTGTTTGAAAAACAATTAAATGGGAGCTCAATGACCTCCGATATGCTGTACTGTGACTGTGACTTGATTCCCCAAAGCTATTTTTAATGACTAATTAGTAATTTCTAACCGGTTTTTATTTCGCCCTAGTTCTTTTGAGTTAGATTCTTTCTTTTGATGTCCCACTAAGCGTTTTTTTTCTGATCTAGGTGGTTTGCCATGCCTTCGATAAAAAATGCAGCTCTACCATCTTTAACGGCAAGTGCCTGTCCCATGTTTCAAGTTTTAGCAGATCGGCTACATTTCTTGCAAAAATCCATAGCAACTCCATTGTTTCACAAATGTTGGAAAATGATCGCGAAGCAAATGTGCAGGGTAACATTTTAGATTGTTTATTATTTTCAGGTCGTTTTCTGTTGAGTTTTTGTCTGCATCGTGAAGTTGCAGGTACATTTCAATGATGGAAGTAAGGAATGTGTCTGAAAATTGTGAAATGTATCCGCCACAGAAACTGTCGATGCAAATGTTGATTCACTACCTTCTCACAGAATGTTTCGCAGTCTTTTCCTTGTCTCATAAACTTTTTTGCCAAGCATGTTTTAACCCATTGCCTGAAAATGACGAGCCCAGCTTGTCATGGGATTTCCGCATTTGCACACTAGTAATACGGCGTTTCTCCTATAGGTAGCGCCACCGACCAAAGTAGTTCAGCATTTTCCCGACCGGCACTCGAGCAACTGTTCATGCAAGCAGTGTGGCCAACCTCAAGACTTTTTTTTCACTCATTTATATCGTAGTTTTAGTGGATTTTTAAAATTAAATCTTTAGTGAATGGGTTAAGCATCCATGGTTTTGAATCTGAATTTGAAGTTTTTATGAGTATAATCCAATGACCCTCCCATTTCTTCTACATTCTTTTTTAATTCTTTTTTTAAAGTTTTTTGATTTTACAGTAAAATTTTGATTTAACGTTCTTCAGGGGACCGAGAGTTGTCAACGTTATTTCGAGATTAACGTTATATCGAAAAATGTGAAAAAATGCGCTTAGTGGCGCGGGTATTCGGTTTTGATTTTTTTAAACCGCGTTATGCAACATTTCCCCCTCCCCCGTATTCTTACGCAGCTCTTCGGAGGCTTATTACCTCTGTTGCGGCAATCGGTCGGAATATGCTGTCTCTGCCGTTTTCTGCTGAAGAAGCTCTCGTAATTTTGCAATCACCGGCTGCTGCGCGGCGCTAGTGCCGCCAGATAATCGGTCTCTGCCAAGGTTTCCGCACACGACCAGCAGCACGTGATGCAACTCAGGCACAGTCTGCGCCGAGGGTGCCGAGTTGGATGGCTGATGCTGCGCACTGCAAGTGCAACAGTCACGCTTTGAAGTAGCATCGCGTCATTTCTTTTTGAAAATTTTTCGATCAGAATTTGATCTCTAAACGGCCAAAAAACGTTAAAATTTCTCTCGGTTGATTAAAAATTCAACATTATATTGAGGTTTTTGCTGATCCAAAAATGTTAAATTGGATATTTTTTTTTTATTAGTCTAATGGGGAATCGGACGGGACCAATGGAAATCAACGTTAAATTGAGAAAAACGTTAATTTGAAGAACGTTAAATAGAAGTTTAACTGTATGCATTTATTTTTTTTTTACAATTTATTTTTAGCGCTTTCGGTTTGACGGGATATCACTTCAAAGTAGCTAGGTAAATGCTACTAGGCGGCACCTAGTAGTGGTAGATTGGAACAAAAGGACCTACTTGGTGGGAACATGGCTGTACTCCACTTGTTCATATCAGGCAGCATCTGCCACTGTCATTAGATACGACCTTCTGTTGGCTTATAAGATGGCAGCGGAGCCCATGGACAAATATAATAAGATTGAGTTTTATTTCGGGTTGAGTTAAGGTGTGCGTCCCAACTATATGGAGTGCTTGTTAATGTAACTGCCAGTGCCTTTGGTCCTTTGTGGCTGCCTCTCTGGTTCCAGTCCAGGCTCATATTGTCCTATTGTCCCATTCAAATATTGTGTATGAGCTTACAGCTATTTATTTCTGTTTTCAGTTTATTTTGGAAGAGCTGATCCTAGAGAATACTTTCAATCAAGGCGGAGCCGAGCAGCTGCATTTTGATATTGCGAGGAATTTAACCCCCCTGTTCTCCAAATACACTACCAAACCAGAACAGTACTTTCGGAGTCTAGAAGAGGCCTGTGCAATCTTGATTGAAGCTAGAATTCCGCCTCATCTAAAACTAACGGCCTTGAAAAAGGACGAAGCAGAGACTATTCTTCTGCAAAGACTTCACTGATGTTATGGGTGCAGTTTACCTTCACCAGGTTAAATTGAACCCAAAAATGTGGAAATGCAGTTTTCTCAGGTTTTTATATTTCCTAACCTAAGTTCCTGTCTCAATGTCAAAGACATTATGTCATATAGATAGAGTGCATAACAAGTTTTATGAGGCAAACTTGAGGTACTTGGTATGTACACCAAAAATGCTCAACAGTCATCAGTTCGCTGAACGATTGCATCTTCATGAAGATTTGATGATTTAATCTTTTAACCACAATCTTCGGTGAGAAACTAGTGACAAACAAACCAACGCCATCTTGGTAGTGCATTAAAGTTACAACCTGTTTCCATGTTTGTGAGTTATTCGAAGCTTTTTCTGATTTATTATCTAACTAATGTCAACAAAATTGTCATTAAACAGTGTTTTGTCAATCTTTGATCCTTATCTTTCTAAGAAAGTAAGTTCGGGTTAGAAGGTTTTGTTCCTTTTTTGTCACCAGTTGAACGCAGTAAAGTCCGCGATTTTTGTCTCACGTGGCCCAATAGTACGGTATAGAATGCACTCCGTTTATATGATGTAATGTCTTTGCTGAATGCTTTTTTCTCTCATGTAACATAGCGAAAAAGTCTACTGATCAGAAAGACCTTTTTTTTTTTTTTTTTTTTTGGAATTGCTTTTATTTAAACCACAAGTTGGAACCAGGGCACGACAGCTCCCTGGCCCGAAGAGAAAGTTATTCACACCAATTTACAACATTATATAATATAAATGTAGAGATGTTCCAAGATTGACCCATCCCTCTCGGTACCTGACAATTTGTACTACTTCGAGAGCGATCAGAAAGACCTTAACTCATTGACATTTTGATGGCAAATGAGGTAAAAACAGGTATTTCCTCTTGTCGGTTTTATCTCATAGTTTAATCACGGAAGTGGTAATTCTGAAGAGTATGCAGCCTACAGGAATCAAAGGTGTGGCACAAGTGATTCCCTGTGTGGTTCTTTTTTATCCTGAAAAGGTGATGGAAAAGTCAAGATTTCTTTTGTCACTTTGCTTTTCTGTGTTTTATTTTGTTTTTGCCCCCCCCCCCCCCCCCCCACAATGAGTTGTAGATTTTTCTGTGAGTCATCTGTTTTCTTACAGAATTTTTTGACCATGAGTAGCCCTGATGAAGTTGTTTACAGTTTCTAGCTCAGTGTCCTTAGGCGGTTGATATGACGATTCCCTTGTCCTCCGTCCATTTGCCAAACTTAAACTGGAATACTTAAAAATCAAAAGGGGATTCATTGATGAGTTCAATGCATGCCTCATCACATGATGTGTGGCCCTTAGATGTTAGGTAGTTTACGGCAAACTATATTCCTCTCACTGGTTGCTGTGACTGAGTCAATTGATGCACCAAAAGATATTTATTTGACTAGTTTCTTGAAATAACACAGTTTCATTTTGGTTGACACTTGAACACATTGCATGATACTGATCATGCATAGAATTTTGGTGGCAGGTAAAGTTCTGATCCCTTCTGGACTCTCCATTCCTGAGAGGAGGAAGGAAGAATAATAGTAACAATACATTAGAGACAAGTTGTCTGATTTTTAAGACTTTTTACATGGAATCTCACGGAAGAAGTCACTAAAACTGGCAACATGGCATGTCGTGGACCTTCGAGTAGAGCCAACATATTAAAGTGAACCAGTGGACTTAACAACATATTGTAGGTTTGATGTGTTATAAAAAAAAATTAATTTTATTTAGCCTCTTTGAGGTCAAAAACGTGGGTCTTATCTCTTGGACGTAAGATATAGATTTTTCTTTGCGTTGAGCGTTTTTATATATGAATATGAATATTTGTATGAATATTCCACTAATATTCATATTCTACTAATAATTTGAACGCATACTACGATAAGACAAATGTTGAAACTGTCCATGGCGGTCATTGTGAAGCGAATGACTATGGTATGTATGCGTACTTCAGTCCAAATAATTCAAGAGGACTCATACAGAAATTATCTATTTTTTATTTTTCTGGCCATAGCAGACAAAAAGTTAAGTTTCCGTTCTTCCTTATGAAATGTAATAAGTTGTGGCGGCAGTTTTTGCGTAAGCTCAAACAGCTTCCCTCGCCACAAATTAGGGAATGTACGTGGGGGCGTCCGCCAGACAGAAGGGAATAGTTTGACTGTCTGGGAGATCAGCAAACCCTTAGAGCCCTGTCGACTCTGAGATTATAAAATGATTTTTTTACTATTATGTCAGGTAGGCTGCTAAATTCCTCAAATTTCCCTTCTCAAATTACCTCTATGATGAAACTATCTCACCTTGCCAATGTCAAGTACTTTTGAAATAATTATTTGACTCCAAGTCCAAAGTGGGTGTACACACTTATTTTTTTATTGACGCGGAAGAGAAGAAATACACACAGATTAATAACTATGACACAGATATGTATTAATAACACAGATTCATAAAGCAAACTCACTCCACTCCGATTGTTAAAGAGAGGGGACATTGCAATTTCCAATTTGGATTACTTTTGAGAGAAAGTGTTAGTTAATCCGAAGACTGCAGTCGGAGATGTTGTACAAGTGGCTCCTTGAAATGAAACTATTTCATAGAGTTGTTGTTGAACATTTTGATGGCGTTGATGATTACGATGACACCAGCAGTAAATAAGGAAGGTTATGGCTACATAGAGTAGTAGTCCGAACAGGCTGAATTGAATATGATCCGCAAAAGACATGGTGGAAGTGAGTTCGGTAGTCCGTTGTTCACCATTGTTATTCACGATTATTCGGTTCTTGACTTTGTTGTCGCTAAACCCATATGTCTTGGGAAAAGTCATTATAATATAAATGGCGAGAATAATAAGCATTGTAACACTTGAGAAGGAATGATTGGACTGGAACGTAAAGCTAAATTAGTTTTGTGACAAGTTGTTATCTATTATCAAGTGAGACAGAGACAGGATGCTGAACAGTAGGGGTTTAAAATTAGATAAAAGTTGAGTGGAGGTCTAAAGGATGTTACTTATCAATAATTGATAAAGAAATAAAACAAATCTGAGTCAACAGCTGATAATAAAATAGAAATTATACATGACTCTCCTCCGAAGAAAGGAAGAAAGAGGAAACGGAAGCGAAAGGCAACAGTGGAAGCTGGCAAAAATGCCAATTTTATATATATATATATATGTATAAATACTCTCCCAATGTAAGTATTTTCGGGCAAGTTGCTTCATGCTGTGAGTTCCTGTGTTGTTACTGTGCAGGATGCCTAACAGCTTCCTTTGCATTGATTTTTGAATAACCTGGCAGTTTTGCCGATGCAAGAGATGCTCTTGTAAAGAGTATTTGATGTATTTAGGGGATTGAGATCAGATAGAATTCAAGCGTAGGATTTGAATAATACTAGATAATTCATTATGTTTCCTAGTTTCGACTTTCAACATGTCGTAATTTGAGTCTATGTCAGAAATGGTGTTAATAATTTCGGCAACGAGCAAGGTGGACCCTTGCTGGAACGTAAGCTCTGTATCTGAAGAACAGCCCTTAATGGGGGAGCGAGTCAGATAGTCGGCATGCGGGATTTCTGTGATGCGTTTTAATTGAATAGAGAAGTCAACATTTTGAAGGTAAGTTGCGTATCGCATTGTATGATTTGAAGTCACAACCGGAGTTTTAGCGTTGGGGTCAAAAATATGTCTAACAGGCTTGTTGTTCGTAACTAATGTGAAATGTCTGCCTAAAAGAAAATAGTAGAATTTCTGTACCACAAAAATAATTGCGATAGCTTCCCGATGAAGCTAACTTTATCGCTCCTCGGCCTCTGTTAGAGATTGCGACGCAAACAAGACAGGCCAGTGGG
Source organism: Trialeurodes vaporariorum (assembly GCA_011764245.1). NCBI lineage: Eukaryota > Metazoa > Arthropoda > Insecta > Hemiptera > Aleyrodidae > Trialeurodes > Trialeurodes vaporariorum. Next base: position 43,554,907 of record VMOF01000369.1, on the reverse strand, counting down.
CACCATCGATTTCATGCAAAAGAATATTGGCAACGCCGAACGGACTGGCATCTGTAGTTACATAGACAGGCCGATCAGGCTGGAAAGGAATCAAAACAGCGTCACTTGTCAACAGTTGTTTGATATTTAGAAATTCGGCTTCACAGTTACCTGACCACAGGAATTTAGATTCCTTTTTCAAGAGATCCCTTAATTTTCTCGTAATCGTCGACAACCGCAAAATAAATTTTGAATAGAAAGTTACTATGCCTAGAAATTGAAGCACATGATCAACAGTTGAGGGCAGAACGGAATCGACAATAGCCCTAACCTTTTCAGAGTCAGTTTGAATTTTCATGAATTCACAAACATGGCCTAAATAGACTATACGAGTGAGGAAGAATTGACGTTTTGAATAATTTAAGTTGAGACGCATGTAAAAATTCACACGACATTGAATCTTCATCAACACCGTACAAGTGGATATGGTTTACCAATAGACGCTGAAAAAGAGAACGTAGATTTGAAACACAGTATTGGAAGGTAGGGCCATGGGCAATGATATCGTCGAAGTAAGTATCGATGCCATTAAGGCCGGCGATGATTTGATCAATAATTCTGTGGAATTCAGAAGGAGCAGTTTTAATACTGAACAAAAGCCGGTTGAACTGGTAAGTACCTCTATGCGTTATAATGGTTTGAATTTTGGCGGACTTGTTGTCAACTGAAACATGTAAGTATGCTGTGAAAACATGAAGTTTACAGAAATATTTAGATTTTACTAGTCCCGCTACAATCTCGTTAATTTTAGCCAGCGGATAATAGGCAGTTATGATTTGAGGACTGCGACTTAGTAATCAACACAAAGATGGGCCATAGAGTTTGCCTTCGAGATGACCACCTGAGGGCTGGCCCAATCGCTCATGTCGCACCTTGTCATACTGCTTAGACTCTAGAGTCTGTCCAATGCCTCATTGACCTTTTGTATAGAGGCTTGAGGGATTTGATAGGCTCACAGAGCGATTGGCGTCGCATTATCCCGTAAAGTTAGAGATACTGTGACATTTGGGATTTTTGCCACAGTTAGACTGAAAATAGGTGCATACCTTGCTTTTAATTGATTTAACATGTTTGCAGCATTATCTGTCGAGTGAGATACTTGGAAGATATCATGGTGTACAGAAAAAGGTTTGCGAATCATGACAGGTGAATCAATTTTAGCTAAGTCGATATTGCAGTGTCTTATCCATGGTCTTCTTAACAATGGAGTTGGATTATCTGGAATGAAAAGTGTTCCACGGCTGAAAATGCCGTTGTACCCAACAGTGAGGGTAACCTCCTCTAAGGCCCTAAAAATTTCCTTTCTGTAGGATGGAAATAATTTGGTGGATGGTCGAAGGGGAACACCAAGATTTAATTTAGTGAAATCAGTTTTTGGTGGAAGGGTGTGCGTGGCACCAGAATCAACTTCAAATTTTTGCGGCTTCCCATTTAGGGTAACCTCTACTTTGAACTTGGGAGTATCCTCTGCGTCACGTTTATTGTATTTTTTTCTGCAGATGTAGCATCCGAATGGTTTCTCTTTGCTGTGTGAAATTACGTACTTTTTCTGTCGGCTCAATGATGGAAATTTGTGCTGACAATCTCTGCATTTAACCATCTTTTTGGCATTTATAGTATCCGAATAGTTTCTCTTTGCTCTGTGAAATTACTTATGGTTTGAGTCAATACAATGTAGGAAATTCGCATGGACAATATGTTATATATTTCAAAAAAAAAAAATGTCTAACAACGTATCACACAGTAAGGTTTTCCATATAAAAATAAGGTGGCCATGCTAAGCAAGAGCAGGCATCCAGTGACATGAAAGGAAAGGTAAGGTGCAGAAGATATGGCAACACCGAAACGCAAGCGTCTGCGGCTCGAGTTCCAAAGTCAAGTCACATGTGTGGAAGACGCGCAACGGATGCTGTGGGGCCGATCCCTCACCCTTCCAACCTTAAGTCATTGATGTGAGAACTATGGACGTTGTTATGATGTAGGGAAATGTGTGACGAGCCCGAACGTTACCCCTTGTAACGTGGGTAATGTCACAAAAGTCAATCCTAATCGTTTATATCCATTTTCACCCTCCTCCCAAGGGATGCGAAATCTTCTTTTCAGAAGTTGGAGGGGTTTTTCAATTAATGAACCTAAATCAGATGGTGAAGGGGGTTTAAAAAGCCAATTGTGTATTGTTCGACCATTCAACAAGTGCTACTTACTTAAAAATTAACTTGTTCTTTAACTGATAGCCATTGATTGCAATGAAACATGGTATTTTTATTTTTGTAAACCCCTATCCCCTTTTTAAAACTAAAATTTTCCTTAAAATTAATCCATTCTCTTCTTTTTAATCTAAAATTTAACTTCATCTTTCATTATTGTGTCTTTCTTTTCTTCTTCTGCTTCTCCTGTATCTTCTTTTCCGTCTCCTCCTTCCTCATGCTTCTTAATTAATGCAAAAAGGTACGCTTTTTTCTCAGCTCCTAATGGCAGCGTCAGAGCAGTATTATTTATCGTTTGCAGGCCATTCTCCGTTAGTTTTACTGCAAAAATATTCGGGACATAAATTTTTGCTTAAACTCCTCCCCTGATAATTTTAGTGATAGTAGCTGCTCCATAATTTGTATCAACTTTCACCATGTTACTGAGTGGGCATGGTCAATTCATTTTAAAATCTTTGGCGTGCAGAACTTTAGTTATGTTTTCTTTTTTTGGGTTAAATTATAGGATTTAATTTTACTGAAACAAGAAAAAAATGTAAAGTCAGTTACCACTCGATCTGAATCCATTCTTTCCCCATTCCCGTAAATTTAAGGAATCACGTGATACGCACAGTCGCACACCTACGAAGTGGATATCTATTGGATTACAAATTCATCTGGCACGTGAATTACCGTAGGACGGGGTAACTATGGCCCATTTTTTGGACTTTTTAAAGTTTACAGCTGAAAAAAACAGGGTTCGAGTCAAAAAAATGTCTATCTAAAAATATCCCCATAATTGTGAGATATTGTAGATGGGTTTTCAGGTTTTACATTCTTTTTTAAAAATTTTTGGAGTACCTTAAAATTTTTTGGAAAAATTGGGCCAATGTTACCCATCGACGGGGTAACTTTGGCCCACCTCTGTTTTTCCCATGTATATGCCTTGTATATTTTCTTGGGCCAATGTTAGACCAAAAAGCATACTTGAGCCTATACCTGAGAGTAATAAATTAGTTTGAAGTTATTTTAAAAGCAACAAAAAACCAATTTTTTTTACGAAAAATGAGTAATTTATTATCGAAACGCGTAACATCTTGTAATGCGGAGGTGCTTAATTATAATGAGGTGAAAAATTACTTCTTATTATGCTAAGATATCTAATATTAATGAGGTCAAATGCAGACAGGGACATTTTAAACAAAATCATTCAATTCTGGCACGGAAAACAAGTTACGCTTTTGTAGTTTGGGGGGGTTAATTTTACAAATGACCTCTTTCCACAGATATTGGACACAGTCCTGTCTGAGTGGCCAGCGCCAAGCTTTACCCACTTTTTCTAAACAATCTACAACAGGGCCCTCTTTTGAAATTTTATCAATTTTTCCTGGATATTTGGTACCCTGAAAATTAACTAGAATAAAATCGTTGACATCATAGTCCGATGGGTCGTCTTCGTCTAAGTCGGAATCACCAGCTTCAAAACTTCCAAAGCTTTCCGTTTCATTGTCTGATTCAAGGTCAACACTCTCATCAGAGGAGGATGAGGAAACAGGAGTGCTTGGCCTCTTTCTCTTCTTCGCATTTTGCTGCGATTTCTTGGCGTTCAGTTTCGATTTCTTGGCCTCAGCGGCAGCAGCCTTCGCAGCAGCCTTTTTCTCTTCTTCTTCCCGACGAAGTTTTTCAAGCTCTTGTGTAGAGATGCTTTGCCCTGCAGGAACTCGCAGTTTCTTTCTTCTTTCTTGGCCTGTTATGCCAACAAAATCATCCCTTTCTTTTTGGATACTATTCAAAAAAGCTTGACCGATCAAGTCCTTATCTAACTCGGACCCTTTGCGCTCTGCTAACCGTTCGAGAAGTTTGTTCTTATTTATTGGATGAATTCCAGCTCTCCTAAAGCCAGACTGCAAGTTCTTTTGCTCTTTGACTTGCAATTTATCTAATAAGGTTTTTAGCAACCTGGGGAAAAGATCTTTCGGTAGCGTTGTAAAGTTAGACCCGGTTTTAGTTTTCTTCCAATTTGTCAGAATTTCTCGCCATGCGCCCTTTAAAGCACGAAAATAAGCCACGTCTAAAGGCTGAGAAATATGTGTGGTATTTGGAGGCAAGCATACAAATTTAATCTCGTTTTCTTCACACAATTTCAAGACTCGCTCATTAATATGGCTTGACAAGTTGTCACCGATCAGTGCAGATGGCCCTCCGCCCTTAACCGCTGGCAAAAAGACGGTACAAAACCAATCTTCAAAAGTATCGGAGTCAAACCAGCCACTTCTTGTTCTATTATATCGAGTATTGGGGGGACCACCTTCTGTCCATGTGGTCCAAAGGCTCTCTGCCTTGTAGACGACGTACACTGGTAACATTAATCCCTCAGCATTACCACAAAACATCAGAGATATCGCACTTTTACTGAAGTTGCAGATTTTTTCTATGTACTTACTGCCTCTTTTAGCAATGACGCGTTTGGTACCAGGGTCATCAGTGAGGTTAGTCTCATCATAGTTGTATATTCTGGAAGGAGGGATACCATCTAAAGTTACAGTAAGCCGGTCTATGTATTCAGTAATGTCATCTTCAGTGACTTTGGCTCGGCTTTTTTTTATATTGGAGCAGGACTTGAGCGTTAAATTGGGATGTCTCTTCAAAAAACCGTACACCCAATCTTGTCCCGGTGTATTCTCTTTAAAGATAGGGACAACCGTGCCCTTTTCCTTAAGATAACGGGCAATGGTCATTTTCAAATCGGAATAATCCATAGGAAATCCAAAATCTGCTAACTTCATGCAATGTTGCGCAAAACTTGTTTCTTCTTCAAAGGTAAAAATGGTCGGACGACCAGCTTTCTTACCGTGACCGTTCTTCAGCTTACTCTTGATTGTGGAGCGAGGAATATTATAATGTTGGGCAGCTTTTCTTTGCGTCATCTTTTTTGTTCTGATGGCTTCCATACAGGCTTCCAATGTTTCAATCGTGTAGTTGGCGTAGAGCCGAGTACCGAGAACTCTGATATGATTCCGCGGCATTATAACCTGCCAAAAAAAAAAAGAAACACTTAGAGACTATTTGAAATCAAGTTAGGTATGCCATTGAAACTACATTTAATCAAAAGATTTCGTATGAGAAAAATAAAAAGGGATTTTTGTCCTGAGATAGGAAATTTAACCTAAAAAAAAAGGTGGGCCAAAGTTACCCCATGGTACAAATCCATAAATAAAACAAAAAGAAATTAAAACATTCACAATTCCAATACATATTCATCAACTAGAACACATTTTAAATGCATAGTGAAACTTACCGAAATTTTCGCCGGTTATAAAGTATTTTCTTAGATAAAAGTAGGATTGTTCTGAAAAATCGATCGAAATTGGCTAACAGGTTGGTACCGTTCTAGAATTCATCCCTTTATTGTCTCGATGCAGAAAAGATTATGAATAGCAGCACTTTCCAATGTACATAGATATACAGTATCACAGGGTAATGTAATCTTTTTTGCACGGATGCAGTAAACGGTTGAATTCTAGAACGCTACCATAAAAACCAAAGACTTCTAATACTATCTAGACTGGACATAACGCCTGCCCATTGAAACCGATCGGTATGCAACCACGATTACAGTATGTGCTAAGATTTTCGGAAATACATTGATTTAAATGGGAAAATGACTTTTTTGAAAAATGAATTAAAAATACTAAAAAAAATATTTTTCCATAAAACTTGGTACCGTTTGAAAGCTCATGATTTGCAGATTTCGGTTCGGGCCGGTTTTTATACCGTTTTTTCAATTGTAAACATTCTACAGAGGCTCAAAGTTAGGTCAATTTTCCTCGATTCTACGGGGTGTTCCACCGTTTCGGTACCCCGCTGAGACAACCTACGTAGCTGTATACAGGGTGTAAAAAAAAAAAGGAGCAGCTCCGAATAACTCGAGTTTGGGTTCGAATTTAATAAAACGCTGAAACACGGGTTCCATTATTTTGAGGGGGACATCTTTTAGGGGGGTTGCCAAATTCCAGGCCCCCCCAGGGGGGCGGGTACGGGGGTCACCGCCCCCCTAAATCACATTTCTCAAAGGGCGACCCCTAATTTTTATTACATAACTTTGAAGAACATCAAATTCTAAGCATTTTGGCGCAAACCGCAGGTCGATATCGTTTTTCGTGTTCGAGATATCGAAAGTCAAAGTTCGATTTTGACCCATTTTCAAAAATTCATAACTCCCACTAAAAAAGTCGGAATTTAAAAAACTTTTAGCTTAAAATGCTCTACAAAACAAGTCCTTTTCAGAAAAAAATACAACTGTCCAGGAAATTTGAATTTTAGGCTCCGAAAAAAATATTCAAAATTTTCGAAAATTTTGAATCGGCGATATTCTTGTAAAACGGCCAGAATCGACAATTTTGGCTTAAAACCTGTTGGCTGAGTCCAAATGAGCGATGCAAAGCGCTTAAAAGCTCAAGAAAGTCTCAAAATCACCGTTAAAATGATCAAACTTAGTATTGAGAACACTGCTAAATTTAGAGTCAGGAAACACCTCTCCCTCGGGCTTTAATGGGGTTTTGGGGACTTTAGAGAGCTTTGCATCGCCCCTTTGGACTCAGCCAACAGGTTTTAAGCCAAAATTGTCGATTCTGGCCGTTTTACAAGAATATCGCCGATTCAAAATTTTCGAAAATTTTGAATATTTTTTTCGGAGCCTAAAATTCAAATTTCCTGGACAGTTGTATTTTTTTCTGAAAAGGACTTGTTTTGTAGAGCATTTTAAGCTAAAAGTTTTTTAAATTCCGACTTTTTTAGTGGGAGTTATGAATTTTTGAAAATGGGTCAAAATCGAACTTTGACTTTCGATATCTCGAACACGAAAGACGATATCGACCTGCGGTTTGCGCCAAAATGCTTAGAATTTGATGTTCTTCAAAGTTATGTAATAAAAATTAGGGGTCGCCCTTTGAGAAATGTGATTTAGGGGGGCGGTGACCCCCGTACCCGCTCCCCTGGGGGGGCCTGGAATTTGGCAACCCCCCTAAAAGATGTCCCCCTCAAAATAATGGAACCCCTGTTTCAGCGTTTTATTAAATTCGAACCCAAACTCGAGTTATTCGGAGCTGCTCCTTTTTTTTTTTTTACACCCTGTATACTCAATTTTACGTAATCTATGTTATGATTAAAGTTATTTGTTTTGTGTGTCTCAATAATTTATCGCATAAATTTTAATTTTTTGACCTGTAACCATTCAAAAAAAGTACAAAGAAAACAATTTATGAAACACCCTGTAGAAATCGGTACCCAACTTTAAGCCCCTGTAGAATGTTCCTCGTTCAAAAATCACACATAAAACCGGCCCGAACCGAAATCTGCATATCATGAGCTTTCAAACGGTACCAAGTTTTATGGAAAAATATTTATTTTAGTATTTTTAATCAATTTTTCAAAAAAGTCATTTTCCCATTTAAATCAATGTATTTCTGAAAATCTTAGCACATACTGTAATCGTGGATGCGGCGTAGCCAGGCGCAACATGCGATTTTTGTCCCACCCCAGGTATTCACTTTCCCCGCCCTAAAATCGGCCTTATGTCCAGTCTAGATAGTATTAGAAGTCTTTGATAAAAACTACTTGTCAAAAATAACAGTGCTGCCCGTTCTGATAAACAAGTATCACACTTCAATACCAGTAGCGCTACCTATCGAAAGCGGCCGTAACTGTTTGATTTGAATCCCCGATGTTGCCGAACCGCCGGATAAATGGTTTTTTTTCGCGTTGGGCCAAACCAAAGTTACCCCGCTGGGCCATAGTTACCCCGTCCTACGGTATCTAATGCCGTTCGAAAAACAGTTTTTTTTTTTTTTTTTTTTTTAAATGTTCAATTTTCACACTAAAATAAATGGCAAGTTCTTTTTATTATACAGGGTGTTTTGTTTTTATCCCCCCTGGTTTTCTTTCCTGCTAATTGAGATAAAAAGTTGCGGATTGGACCATTCTTCATTTTTTTCAACAAATTTTCTTTTTTTTGGGTCAAAACCACCCTGGTAGGGTGATTCTTATTTTTCAAAAATGAGTATTTTTTGTGCGAACGGTTGATTTTTTGTTCTTTGTGGTCTAAAAAATTGACCCATAACAAGCATTTTGAAAAAAATTGACTCTAAGTGGCCCCTCATCGGCAAAAAGGGCGTAAGTACCTAATATGAATTTTTGGATGTTTTAATAGTCAATTGTGGTGTAAAATGGCCACTTTTGGCCCTCAAAGGGCTAGAATTTTCATTGTTTTTGGCTTATCTGCAGTCCTAATGCCACAAAAGTCCATTTTAAGATATGCTTAAAATGCTCTCGCCGCGCTTTAGTCCAGGCAATGGGTGATTATTGGAAGAACAAATTCCCATCCAAGGTTTTTTGGGCTTAATCGCTTCGTCTTGGTGTCAGTAATGACCACCTAAAAGTCCCCATGCCTAGGTGCTGTGCAAAATTCAGGGGAGGGGGGGGGGGGGGGGAAGGGCCCCAAAATCGATTATTTCGATATATATCGAAAACGATGCAAGGTATCGAAAAAATCCATACATGATTTTGTTTCTGAGGTAATCAAGGTATTGAAAAAATCCATACATGATTTTGTTTCTGAGGTAATTTCCAACAAGAAAGATCCTCTGTGTTTTTACGCTCTGACGACGTCTAAGCTCTCAAAAACACGATTTAAGTTTTCGGCGATTTTCAGGAAAATTGATACCCCGTGGCAACGCTCATTTAACACAACGTTATTTTTGATGATTTCGATCGCCTTACCGTATAGCATTTAGAGTGCTCCGATTTTTATAAAATTAGGTACTCGGTGGTTTTATAGGTCGCTGATTTCATTTTAGGAGTCCAAATTACCTTAAAACGTGATTCAGACAAGCTTTTTGAGCTTTTATCACAAAATACAGCTTTTTAGATAAAAGCTCAAAAAGCTTGTCTGAATCACGTTTTAAGGTAATTTGGTCTCCTAAAATGAAATCAGCGACCTATAAAACCCCCGAGTACCTAATTTTATAAAAATCGGAGCACTCTAAATGCTATACGGTAAGGCGATCGAAATCATCAAAAATAACGTTGTGTTAAATGAGCGTTGCCACGGGGTATCAATTTTCCTGAAAATCGCCGAAAACTTAAATCGTGTTTTTGAGAGCTTAGACGTCGTCAGAGCGTAAAAACACAGAGGATCTTTCTTGTTGGAAATTACCTCAGAAACAAAATCATGTATGGATTTTTTCAATACCTTGATTACCTCAGAAACAAAATCATGTATGGATTTTTTCGATACCTTGCATCGTTTTCGATATATATCGAAATAATCGATTTTGGGGCCCTTTCCCCCCCTCCCCTGAATTTTGCACAGCACCTAGGCATGGGGACTTTTAGGTGGTCATTACTGACACCAAGACGAAGCGATTAAGCCCAAAAAACCTTGGATGGGAATTTGTTCTTCCAATAATCACCCATTGCCTGGACTAAAGCGCGGCGAGAGCATTTTAAGCATATCTTAAAATGGACTTTTGTGGCATTAGGACTGCAGATAAGCCAAAAACAATGAAAATTCTAGCCCTTTGAGGGCCAAAAGTGGCCATTTTACACCACAATTGACTATTAAAACATCCAAAAATTCATATTAGGTACTTACGCCCTTTTTGCCGATGAGGGGCCACTTAGAGTCAATTTTTTTCAAAATGCTTGTTATGGGTCAATTTTTTAGACCACAAAGAACAAAAAATCAACCGTTCGCACAAAAAATACTCATTTTTGAAAAATAAGAATCACCCTACCCCCCGGCCCACCAGGGATCCCCAGGGGGCCATCTCAAAAATTTAAAATGGCAACCCCTATCTTGTGATACATAGTTTGAAAGGGCGTAAAATTCCAAGACTTTTGGCGCAAACCGGAAGTTGATATAGTTTTTCGTTTTCGATATATCAAATTTCAAAGTTCGATTTGGACCCATTTTCAAAAAATCATTCCTCCATTTTGGGTAGTCGGCATTAAAACAACTATGGGTCCAAAATAGGTACTCTATAAAGCAAGTACTTTTCAGTTAACGAAAGGATTTTGACATAAATTAGTCCAAATTTGATTTTAGAGCCCCCACATTTTTTAAAAATTTTGCCCTTAAAAGCGGCTTTCTCGAAAATTCCCTTCCGCGACCCTTATTGATTGAAACGTCGATCATAAAAAACATGAAAAACTGAGCATTTTGGCGCAATCCGGTTATTGATATCGTTTTTCGTATTCGAGTTATCGAATTTTGAAGATGGACGAAAATTGAACTTTAAATATTCGATATCTCGAATACGAAAAACGATATCGATATCCGGATTGCGCCAAAATGTTCAGTTTTTTATGTTTTTTTTTATTGACGTTTCATTCAATGAGGTTCGCGGAAGGGAATTTTTGAGAAAGTCGCTTTTAGGGGCAAAATTTTTAAAAAAATTTGGGGGCTCTAAAATCAAATTTGGACTAATTTTATGTCAAAATCCTTTCGTTATCTGAAAAGTACTTGCTTTTTAGAGTATTTTGGACCCATAGTTTTTTTAATTCTGACTATCCAAAATGGAGTAATGATTTTTTGAAAATGGGTCCAAACCGAACTTTGAAATTCGATACATTGAAACGAAAAACGATATCAACTTCCGGTTTGCGCCAAAAGTCTTAGAATTTTACGCCCTTCCAAACGATGTATCACAAGATAGGGGTTGCCATTTGAAATGTTTGAGATAGCCCCCCTGGAGGCCTCCCTAGGGGAGCTGGGGGGGAGAAAAATAAATAAAATTCAGCCAATATGATGAAGAATGGTCCAAACCGCAACTTTTTATCTCAATTAGCAAGAAAAAAACCAGGGGGGGGGGAGGTTAAAAAACAACCTGTATAGAAAACACACTTGAATTTCTTTTAGAATAGTCAAAAATGCGAGTAGTCTCTTTTAGGAGGAAATGGATTATGCACGACGAACCTACGCGATGTAACTTCGAGCGAAGAAAAATCGTTATAGGACTGTAAGCAGTCCTATTTTTTTTTGTTCACTGGGAATTGTAACAAATTATTATGTGTGATATTAAAAAGTTAAAAAGACAGGAAAACAAATCAGCGGGATGATTTCCTTTTATTTTATATACCTAAGAGAATAATGGTACGAGCACATAAATTCACACATTAGGGTATTAGAGCACCGAAAAGGTTAAGAGAAAATGGGTGCTAGAGCTCAGCGATGACTTGGTACGTCGTGTAACAAACGTGTCGCCCATTCTCCACGCGTATTCTTATAATCGGCTTTACCCGCCGCCGAAGAGTTTTCTCTTCTGATTTTATGGAATCTCCTCATAATTTTGCTTTCCTCTTCATCATTCGTCCGGTAGTTCATTGGATCGTGAGGGAGAATTGAGCATGACTGGTACATACATCCTCAGCTAAACATCGAAGAGATTCGATAAGAAACAGATGTCGCATTACGATTATTGAGGTAAAATGTCCTAACTTCTCCTACCACACAGTTAAGATGATTGTAGACACGAGTCAACTACGGTTTTCTTCCTTTCTTAGTTCTATGCATGCATGTGTTGAGTCTCAGGTAAGGTAGAGTTTCAACTAATGAAATACACTTTGATGTTTATGGTATAGATTGTAATGCAAGATAAAATAACTACGACGATTAACACAAATTGAAAGGTGACAAATGAATGAATCAATTGTTTACATTTTTGGCCCTCTTATAAGCAAGCCCGCTCGGGCCGCAATGCCGGCAACGCTTCACTGTTGCCGGCTCGCTCCTCTCACTCTCACATCTCCCCGCCCGGGAGATTTCGTCCCGAAATCTGATTGATTGGCCGAGGCTGCATAGATGTTGGTGTAGGAACGGGGGGGGGGGTGGCTAGCATCGAGGTTTTTTGTGATGCCGCCCCCCGTTTCTGCCTCGGCGGCGCTTCCGAATCCGCTTTTGCCCGACTGTAGTGGATATGGGCTGATCCGGAACTTCAGGTGTAAGCAGATCCAGGACGAAATCCATGACGTATTGGGTGTACAGGGATTCGGCCGGCAGTGGGGTGAGGGGAGTCTTGGCTGGTAGCGCACATTGGTGGACCGAGACTTGTGGGGCGGCAATGGACCACTGATGGAGCGGCTGGGCTGGCTCTGAGTCTTGAGTCGGAGTCTGAGGTGGATGTTCTGCATTGGTTGAATGGGCCGGCGATGATGGGGTGACAATGGACCACTGATGGAGCGGCTGGGCTGGCTCTGAGTCTTGAATCGGATTCTGAGGTGGATGTTCTGCATTGGTTGAATGGGCCGGCGATGATGGGGCGACAATTGTCCCTTGGGTGAAGGACAGGATACCTGGCTTTCACCCAGGAGGCTCGGGTTCGATTCCCGGTACCGGAACCACTGTTGAGTCTCAGGTAAGGTAGAGTTTCAACTAATGAAATACACTTTGATGTTTATGGTATAGATTGTAATGCAAGATAAAATAACTACGACGATTAACACAGATTGAAAGGTGACAAATGAATGAATCAATTGTTTACATTTTTGGCCCTCTTATAAGCAAGCCCGCTCGGGCCGCAATGCCGGCTCGCTCCTCTCACTCTCACACGTGGAAGGATTTGAAATAATAAAGTCTCTCTCAGGGACATTTGTCTTTCACATACCTAGTACTAAATTGTTTACCGATGAGTTTAAATAGTGACTCTAGACAGTTGTGGTTAACCATACCATCATACCGTCCTAGACCAAAAAATTCTTACTCATTCAGAGAAACGGGTCTCCGATCAGTGGGAAGTAGTTGAGAAAGGTAAGATGGTGGTTTGAATAGGTATTTAAACATGAAAGATTCTACCACCTGTATCAATCAAAGCTATTTCTTTAAAAACATATCAACTTTCTAAACAACAACCACTGGCGGAAATAAAACAGCTCATTCTCTAGAATTTTTACGAGTAAGTTTTGTGAGTTGTAAACTATTTTTTCGCCCCTCACTGTCTAAGTAAGCAAAGAAATGCTCAATTTTAGGGAATATTTCGTCGTCAGAATTAAACATTAATTTTTTTACAGACGATGAATAATGTTTGTAAGAATTTGAAGTCAAAAATGGTAATCTAGTGGATGAACTCATCTGTTCAACCAAAATTCATCAATGAGAAAAAGGTAATCCTGTCAATCGTCTCCACCAACGTTTTCTTCTAGGAATTTCGTCCCAGACTAAAAGTTTTGATAACAAACTTCAGTACAACAATCATGCTGTTCCTGTTTCAAAAGGAGAAAAAAACCCTCTTTTTGAGTCATAGTGACGTTGGTTTAGTGACGCCCCCTGCAGTCCGAGATATTTCAGTTCGATCGATTCGTTATTCATTTTTTCGACAGATTTATCGCTCAGTTTCTCACAATAAATCTGTGGCAAATGAAGTTTTCTAGAAATGTTTTTCACTAGAATGGACGCCCTCAAAACACTGCCCCACCTCCCTTCTACGCGTTCTCGTTTTAGAATCGCGTATTTAGAGTTTTTCGTTAGCTCCGGCGGTGATATTCTGTTCGCCACGATCATACTGGAGATGGGGTGGAATTCATTTAATACGCCCATTTTCTGTAACACACCAAAAGTGACAAAAAACTCAAATTATTCATTTGGATTCAATTCCGTAGAAAGCTGAAGACAGTCTAGCAACAGAGAAGGTATGAGCATCAATGAATAGAATCTAAGTCCTCCATCATAATGTAGTACTGAAGTGTTTTCTATATACCTTTCAATTTGAATTAAAGATAGGACACCTTGAGTTTCAGAAACTTTTTTGCGCCATATTTTACACGCTTTATTCCAAAAAGGCAGAGCACATAAAAATTCCCTTGTGAAATTCATCGCTAACTACGTTTGAATTCTTATGATCGGCTTTACCCGCCGCCGAGGAGTTGTCTCTTCTGATTTTATGGAATCTCCTCATAATTTTGCTTTCCTCTTCATCATTTGTCCGGTGGTTCATTGAACCGTGAGGGAGAATTGAGCATGACTGGTACTTACATACATCCTCAGCTAAACATCGAAGCGATTCGTTAAGAAACAGATGTCGGATTACGATTATTGAGGTACAATGTCTTAACGTCTCCCACGACACAGTTAAGATGATTGTAGACACGAGCCATTTACGGGTTTCTTCCTTTCTTAGTTCTATGCATGCATGAACGGATTTGAAATAATAAAGTCTCTCTCAGGGACATTTGTCTTTAGTTCATCAATATGGGCTATGAGGGTTATTTGCAAAGTTTTACTTTTCCCACTGTAATCTCAATTCATAGATGCCGCGGGTCCATACACCTGAGATGGACTTGTCTTGCCTTGCCATGACATATTTTGGTCTTGCCATGACTTGCCATGACCTGAGATGGACTTGGTATGACTTGCCATGACCTGAGATGGACTTGCCATGACTTGCCATGACCTTATATGGACCGATGAGTTTAAATAGTGACTCTAGACAGTTGTGGTTAACCATACCATCATACCGTCTGTCACGTGTCCCGGATATCTGAAACCCTTTTTCGCTTTCTTCCGCAACCGGTGCTCTTTATTTTTCTTTAAATGTTGCATAAGGGAGCGGAACGATAGTTTGACACAATCTCCTTAAATACGAGAGTGTCTCAGACGAAAGAAATGTACCGTCAATTGGGGCAAAATGGGACAATTTTGACCTTTAAATGATTGTGTAGCAAAGACCAATGAACTTATCCCCAAACTTTTTTTTACAGAGTATGTATCAGAGGTAAACCTTTCAAAAAAGCTTATCAAAAATTTTTTTGGACTTTCAGAATTTTTTTTTTAAAAAAAAACTGGGTGTCCCATGTTACCCACATAGGTGGGGTAACATGGGACACGCATGTTTTTTTAATTGAATACCCATGTTAGCTTTATACAAGCTAACATGGGACACAATTTTAAATTTACAAAGTTTAAAAAAAATGTATTTGAGCGTTGGAAAAATCTGAAAAAACATGAGATTATGAAGAAAATGAGTCTTCAAAAGACAAAAATTACCTGGACAAATACCTTATGGATCTAGGGAGGCAACATGGTGCTGGTACACTAAAGTTACTAAGTAAAGAGACATAATGAAACAATCAGTCTGCCTTCAAAAGACTTGAAATAATGAGAAAATACCTCGGAGAACCTAGGTAGAAAAATTGCACTTATACTTAAAGGCAACTAGGAAAAAGGA
The DNA here is from genome assembly GCA_011764245.1 of Trialeurodes vaporariorum. Taxonomy (NCBI): domain Eukaryota; kingdom Metazoa; phylum Arthropoda; class Insecta; order Hemiptera; family Aleyrodidae; genus Trialeurodes; species Trialeurodes vaporariorum. The sequence continues at coordinate 43,539,465 of VMOF01000369.1, read as the reverse complement.
GATAAAAAAAATTAGTCTTTAAAAGACATTTAGGAAAAAACTTAACACCTATAAGACCTGAGTAGGAAACATGTTGCTTATACCTAATGGAACGACTTAACTAGTACCTATGTAAGGGTAACAAATTTTTAAACGAACAACATTGTTGAAACTTTAGGTAAATGAAAAAATTAAATGGCACTTAAAAAGGTCAACAAAAAACTTAGCGTTCAAAACAATCCTCTGAAAACTTGAACCTATCACGAGAGACTGATAACGGCTGAACAATTCTCACAATTTGGGATAATTCAATGTTACTGTAGTCATCAATGGGTGGGAAGACGAAAGTATCAGCCTTGCCTTTGTAATTTCTGAGGAATTTACAATAAAATTTGGATTTTTTCACGTCTTTCACTTGACAGATGAACTGCTTTAAAAGTTCATTTTTGGTACCTTCATTATAAATTAATTGCACAGCCAAAAAGTCTTCTTTTTCTGGGGTTCTCATCGGTGGTGGGGGAATTGGTGGCTTCGGGGCAGGCAGAGGAGTAGCCGGCCTGTCTTCGCGAAACCCAATCAATCCTGCTGGTTGGCAATGATAACGAAGTCTTAAACGGAACAAACTTCCTCTCAGTGCCGTTCCAACGCTCAAAAGTTCTTTCCGTGACCTGGATAGTTTCAGCTCGAGTCATACACAAGTAATTCGTGGCGATCCACTGTCGTAATCCTGGAGTTAGCGAAGTACTGGATAACGCTAGAATTGTGATCAGTAAAATATAGCACAGAATCCTGGCGAAACAAAAAATTCTCATCCGTGATCCAGCAATTCTAATCTGTTCACCAGCGTTAGCCTGCTTTCTCTCAAATTTTTCCTTCAGACGATCGGGATCACCAATAACCCTTTTGGATACCACTTCCACGTCAGGTTTTTTATTACTTTTAAGCGATACCTCAAGATCACGCTTTCCGTTGTTCAACGGAGGAACAGTTGCGCTCAGGCGATAAGGTTCCACAGCTTCCGAAGTCCGATCGACGTCCGAACTCCTTCCAAAGAAAGGAACCTCGGGATATAAAGGTGACTCGTTCCTACGGTTCGGCATACTTACGTCAATCACAGCTCTCTCCCTAATCTGGCCCCCTGGTTATCTTATAAATATAAATAAAATACTTTTACACAGTATTGTTTTATTTTTGTTCCATCCTTTCATCCTTTCTTTCAAGGATTCAGACTTTCTTTAAATTTTTTTTTTCAAACGTTCAAATCTTACATGTGTTAGAGGTTTGGTTAAAATGTCTGCTAGCTGATGTTCAGTAGGGCAGTAAAGCAAATCAAACTGTTTCATTTTAATTTTCTCGTTGATAAAATGATATCGCACATCGATATGTTTACTCCTGCGATTAATTACCCCATTTTTGATTAGCTTTACTGCACTCTGATTGTCAACGTGCAATTTTACTGACACTTTAACTCCGATTACTTCCTCCAATACACTCTTCAAATAAAGCACTTCTTTCACACATTCTGCTGCTGCAATATATTCAGCTTCAGTTGTTGATAACGCCACTATTGGTTGTTTCCTTGAGCACCACGCAATAGGTCCACTATTTAGGAAAATTACATAACCACTTGTACTTTTTCTCGTTTCCATGTCACCAGCATAGTCTGCATCACAATATGCATCTAATTTTATTTTCTCTCCCTTTTCATAAATAATACCCTCATTTGTTGTTCCATTCACATATTTGAGAATTCTTTTTACAATCTGTACATTTTCTGGACTTGGTTTTTCCAAAAATCTACTCGCATAATTAATTGCGAAGGATATATCGGGTCTAGTATGACTCGCCAAATACATTAAACTACCAACTGCCTCTCTATAAGGAAAACTTTTATCAACCTTTTCACCTTTTTTACTTTCTATGTCACTTTTCAATATTGGAACGTTTTTATATTTCGCCTCAGTCATACCATACGTATCAATCACACTCCTTGCATACTTTTCTTGTTTTCTTACAACTTTGTCACCAACTTTTATCACTTCTACTCCTAGAAACGAATCTAACTTATCGAATTTCTTAATCTCAAAATCGCGTCCAATCTTTCAATAATGCATTTATTTGCAACAAGTCATTTCCTACAATCAAACCGTCATCCACGTAAATTGCCAGAATAATGCTCTTGTCTTTATTGATAAAAATGCATCCATCACTTTTTAGTTGCACGAAACCTTTATTATTCATGATTTTTGAGAACTTCTCATTCCATTTAAGTGGAGCTTGTTTAAGACCATACAAGGCTTTACGTAACTTGTAAATTTTTTTCTCTACATTATTATACCCCTCGGGTAATTTCATGTATTCAGGATCATCCAACTCTCCATGCAGAAAAGCAGTTTTAACATCAAATTTTAAAAAATGTTTATTTTTATCAGCTGCCAAAGCTAAAATGGCCCCGAAAGAAGAACTGCTAACCACAGGACTGAAAATTTCTTCATAGTCAAAACCACTTTGTTCACAACCTCGAACAACTAACCTTGCCCTGTAAACTCCATCACTTTTCTTTTTGAACACCCATCTATTCGATAACACTTTTTTTCCATTTGCCTCATTTTCATTTATTAATTCCCATGTTTTATTTTTCTCTAGCGAATTTTTCTCATCTTCAATTGCTTTTAGCCACATATTTGCTTCATCACCTGTTACAGCCTCTTTAAAAGTCAAACCTGTGAAAGAACTAGGAATTGGGGTACCAAAACGCTGTGTTAAATTCTTTTTACGAACAGATCTTCTCAAAAACATTTCATCGTCACTTTCATTTTCGTCAGTCACACTTTCAGCACCACTTTCATAGATGATAGTTTCAACATCTTTTTCGGCATCCTCAGTTTCTTCATTATTTTCTTCCTTATCATTTTCATCATTTATAGGTTCTTGTTCAGTCACACGAACCAATACTTTTGTTGTTTCAACGTTTTTATTACCTTCAAACTTCGGAAACACGACATCTCTAGATATTATAACCTTTCTTCTTTCTGGGTCCCACAATCGGTACCCATTCGTTGCATAACCAACCATTATGTACCTCTTACTTCTATCATCTAATTTCTTAAGATACGTTAATGTTTTCGCGTATGCCACTGTTCCAAAAAGTTTTACATACTGCAAGTTTGGTGCTTTACTTGTCCACATTTCATATGGAGTTTTCTCGATACCTGACTTTGGACTTCTATTTGTCAAATACGTCGCAGCTAAAACTGCATCTCCCCATAATTCTTTTCCCATATTTGCATCGGCAATCATGGCTCTTGCCTTCTCTGTTAGAACCCTGTTCATTCGCTCAGCTTTTCCATTCATTTGAGGACTGTAAGGTGCTGACGGATCTAGCTTAATCCCTTTTCCTTTACACCAATTTTTAAGTCTATCGCTAGAATACTCTCCTCCGTTGCCACATCGTATTTTCTCTACTCGCAAATTCCACTTAACTTCCACTTCATTTACATAATTTCGTAACATTTCTTCAACCTCATTTTTATACACCAATAAATACGTCATCGTAAAACCGGTAAAAACATCGATAAAAATACAGAAATAATTTTTCTTATCCCATGTTGAAGGTTCTATGGGTCCACATAGATCAGTATGTATTATTTCTAAAGCCCGTTTTGCTCTCTCTCTCTCTCTCACTGGAAAAAGGTTTTCTTACCACTTTTGTTCTTAAACATACATCACAATCAATACTTTCAACATTTATATCAACATTCATGCCTGTCGACAGTACTTTCAATTTTTTTAAATTTTTCACGCTTAAATGCCCCATTTTTTTATGCCATTCTCTTACGCACTCACTTTTATCGGCCAAATGTATTTCCTCTCTTTCGGCGTTTTTATTCTTCCCATTCTTTGCAAGATTCACTATAAACAAACCATTTTCTGTGCGCACTCCTTTTAACACAACCTGGTCATTTTTCGTAATTGTGGCACCATTCACATCGAAAATTACGACACCTCCTTGCAAAACAATTTCATTTACTGACATCAGATTCTTGCATAACTCAGCCGAATATGACACATTTTTCAACACGCATTCTTCACCTTCCACATCTCCAACTTTTGTTATTTTTAAAGAATTTCCTTTTTTAGCGACACTTATTTGACCTTCTATTTCTTGCGTTTTACTTAAAATCTCTTCATTGTTAGTCATATGAGATGTAGATCCAGAATCTACAACCCATATTTCTTCAGTCTCATCCTGTTCACTATCCACATAAAATGTTACTTAATCCTCTTTCTTTGAACTAGAGCTGCTTCCTTTATTTCCGAAAAAAACATTGCTGCTCCGTATGATTACCTTTTTTGCAGATTGAACATTTTTTTACATTTTCATTTTTCTTACCACAGTCTCTTGCACAATGTCCCATACCATTACATTTATAACATTTAATTTCCTTCCTGTTCACATTGTTACCTTGTTTACATTCTTTTTTCACATGTCCATATTTTTTACAATTAAAACATTGAACATTACTAGGTTTTGTAGAAAATGCAACTGCCCCTTCTTTTGTTGGTTTCATTCTGTTCTCTTCAGTTATTAATTTTGATTTTAAAGATTCAAGTGTTTTATCATTTTATTTCCCATCTCCCACGCCGTCCTAAAATAATTCAATGAACTCGGCAAGGTTGACCTAATTTTTTCAACCAACATATCTTGCGAAATATTTTCGTCCAAGGCTTTCAATCTGAAGAATATGTTTTCCACTCTACTTACATGAAAAGATAAATCCGTACCTTTTTCATAAGTTATTCCAAAAAATTCCTGCATGACTTTGCACTTTTCCTCTTCGGTGTCAGATCCATATATTTGTTTCAGCTTCATCCACATTTCGTTTGACGAAGTGCAACTGACAATATGAGTCAGAATATTTTTATGTAAACTGGTAACGATGATTTTCTTACCTTGGGCATCCTTTTTCTTCCAATCCACCAACGCTACGGTCTTGGTTCCTTTTTCATCCTTTGCCTCTGGTTTCAATGATTCTCCACTCACAATGTCGTAAATATTGTGTGCCTCCAAACAGATTTGTACTTCAAATTTCCAAATTTGGAAATTCGATTTTCCTTTTTTAATTTTGTTATCGAAGAAAATTCATCCATTTTAAATCCATCCATTTTTATTTTATTTTATTTTTCCTTTTTTTAATGGTTGTTACTCAACCCTTCTTAAACTTTTGTTTTTAATTTTTTTTTTTTTTATAGATTCGAAGAACCTTGCTTCACACCAACTGAGTTTTACTGGCTACAAAATAGCCTTTTAAAACAAAACAAAAAAACAAACTGTCCGCTGATTTTTATTATTATTTTTTAAGCTTTAGATTCCCTTTTAGCTACTTTTCGTAATTCTATCACTTCATTTTCCAAAACTCGAAAACGTTTATTGGTTTTAATACACCATTTTCTTACGAGAACAATTAATACAATTGTTATGAAACTTCCGAACGCGAACCACTGTAAGCCATCATGATCATCCATATTTATATTTACAATAGTCTCATTTTCGCGATAACTATCGTCTTCAGAATTAGAACTAAACCAACTACCCATATTTTCTTTTCATACTTGGCACATTTGGACCGGCACTGGGCCCATAACCTGTTGAGGGTTATGGGTCTTTTTAAGCAGAGTATAATAATAAAAAAGACACAAGTCAGAAAAGACACAGTCCGTTTATCCAAACATTTCAAAAGACACTCATAGACTGATAACACTTTACTTTCAAAAAGATGTAGCTTCCCTCATGGTTACGTAAAGCTCTAGAATGTTCAATTGTTAGAACTTGCATAAGTCATGAGCAAGCATTGCATTTATCAGTAGCAAATGATTAATTCCCAAATTACAAAGAATATGAATATTCAAAATCCGTAAGGCCAATAGTCCTGAGGATTTGCAAGGAGTCCATTAGCAAAAATCGCTCCACGCAACACATTGTTAGCTTCGAGTCCAATTTTCTGGGACCAGTACTCAACACATTTCTCCAATCGTGCAAATACGACAGTCTCTCTAAACTGAAAGGCCGTGGAAGGCACGTAGCGAACAAAATGTCTATTGCTCGCTGAGAAACCACCGAATGTTTCAATCAGTGCCACCATTAACTTGAAATTGTCGGACGAGCCTTGAATTACACCACGAAACTTTGATGTGAGAGGCACAAGTTGTAGGCGATCTGGCGGGAATTAATTAAAGTTCACCGCTGTGTGGTATCGCTGTATCTCAAATCGGGCGAGGGACGCTCGGAAAAATTGGTAAATAGAGCAAGTCCGCACATCAATATCGCAATAATATCTATTATTGATATGAGATACCAAAAAGCCTGTACCGTTAGTAGTGGAGGGGAGAACATTAGTGGTCGATGCAGGAACAGGAATAGAAAACGAAGAAGGAATTGTGTAAGCGGGGTCGAAGTTGTCGCCAAGATGAATTTGATTTTGGCGAGCTCTGCACTCTCTTCCGACTTTCGAGCCAATGAGTTCACGGCGATGTTCATCATGTTTTTTTACCAACACGTGTGAAAAAGGGAGCGTAAAGTGTTATGAAGGAAGCAATAAAAGACATGCACATTGTTTTTAATTTGTTGGGGCCGCTAGCGCTGCGAGATACCGCGAGAGCGCGGTTCACCCCCCCTCCCCCCCCCGACGTATTGGAGCGCTGGATTGGTTTCATTACTCAACTATCTGCTCTCAAAACTCTTTTCATACCGCGACTGTTGAGCGTGGGGGGTGGCCCCTTGCAACTCCACGGCTTCTGTGATGCATCGGAGCTCGGCTATGCAGCGGTTTTGTACCTCCGCTGCCCCCCCCTCCCTCGCTAAATGAAGCAGCGCAAATTTCCCTCCTTACAGCAAAGTCACGAATTTTGATAAGATCATCTCTTAAATCCTGGTTTGTGTAGTTGGGAGGTATGATGTTATCTGGATTTAATAACCGAAAGTTGTTATTCCAACGTGCTCCTGGAATGGGACTTCGCTCTTTAAAATAACGATGATGAACAATAGAACTGTTCGGGTCGCTAAGATATACAGGGTGTTGAAAAACTGTTCCCGAATATTTCAGGGGCGGATTTTACAGGTCAAAATAATACTTTTTTTCCCTACAGACATGTGTCCGAAAATGCCCCCCTTTTGAGCTACAGCCCCCCAAAGTTTTAAAAAATTGATGGTTTTTTTGGAATAGCGACCACTATTATGAACCAAATGTTCTAAAAATTGGTGTCACGTGGTAATTTTACGTGTAAAATTCATTAATGACCTCGAGAAATTCAGAAATTGAATCTGACTGTACTTTTCACGCAATATTGTACCTTTAACGGCTGGAATTTTATGTTACGGATTAAAAATTTGAAGAATAATCACCGAAATCAGATGTAAAAAACTCTTAGAAAGATTTTTGGTCCTCTTTGTTTCTTTCGATACGACGTGTATTAAGCGAGATAATCGCTGCACAGTGTGGAAAAGTCAGCGCTTTTACCATAGCGGCCGGCCCGAAGAAGCAGCGGAGAGGCGGGTTGCATACTCACTGCCGCTTTTCACGGTAAAAGCGCTGACTTTTCTACACTGTGCAGCGATTATCTCGCTTAAAACGCGTCGTATCGAAAGAAACAAAGAGGACCGAAAATCTTTCTAAGAGTTTTTTGCATCTGATTTCGGTAATTATTCTTCAAATTTTTAATCCGTAACAGAAAATTCGTGCCGTTAAAGGTACAATATTGCGTGAAAAGTACAGTCAGATTCAATTTCTGAATTTCTCGAGGTCATTCATGGATTTTACACGTAAAATTATCACGAGACACCAATTTTTAGAACACTTGGTTCATAAAAGTGGTCGCTATTCCAAAAAAACCATACATTTTTTAAAACTTTGGGGGGCTGTAGCTCAAAAAGGGGGCATTTTCGGGCACATGTTTGTAGAAAAAAAGTATTATTTTGACCTGTAGAATCCGCCCCTGAAATATTCGGGAACAGTTTTTCAACACCCTGTATAACGGTGTCACGAAGAGTAGACAACGTAACGCAGTAAGGGTCGGGAGCTGTGCCGTCGACTGACGGTTCGTCATCGTTAACGACAACGATACTGAGCTCGGAAGCAGGAACAACGGGAATGTAAACAGAACCATCTATTGTAGCACAACCTAGTGAATTGATATAAGATGTCAAGGGTGCGAAGGTTCGATTGAAAACTTTCACATCAGGGTCAAAGGGCTGATATTTCGTGATGTCAGCTGCTTTTATCAAGGGCGGCACCGAAGGTGGAGCGCTCTGACGGGATAGACGAAGCTGTGCTTCCATTTGACCAAGTGAGCCTCGATAAAACTGATGAATATTAATGTCCGCAGTTGGAAGCCGTGAGGTAGCGGTACGAAAAGTTTTCGCAGCAAGAAGTCCTATGCCTCTAGTTGAAATCGGGATTTCAGAGGCAGGCTTAGTCTTCATGGCATCGAGAGATTGAAGTCTGGCCAAGAAAGCGTCAGCTAGAGCAGTGGCGGCAGCTCTTTTGGCATGTTGCTCTTGAACATGACGTTCTCCGAATTTTCGGAGGTTCTTGAGTTTATTGCGTTCAAAAGCGCCTTTTCCTTTTCGCTTCTGTGGGGGTTTAGTTTCAGGTGTTGGGGAGGGGGGCGGTGGTAGAATTGACTTTATCCATGATAAACAGAGATGAAGACCACGTGCTTAAAAGCCCGTAATTTCCTCGAATTTTGGGTATTTTGTCGAGTCATAATTAAATTTAAGTTCATTCATGAAAAATAATGGTATGGTATGCTGAACATGGGGTGACTAAAGGGACTTTAACTTTTTGTTTGGAGCCTTGGAATAGTTTTTTTTTTTTGGAAGTGCGCCCAGGGCGCTAGGGTGCTGGTGGTACTGATGGTCCTGGCTCATCAGGATCATCGATATCAATTTATTCAAGTAAGTAATCCATTGGCTGAGGACAAAGAACATCCTGCCCTTGCTCCTTGCTGAAAGGCATTATTTTTTCGTATAAATACTTCTTCCGTTCTTTTGAGAGACCCACAGGCTTGATACGGGTGTGGAAATCAAGCGGAGATTCAATATTATTAGTAACAGTATTTTTCACCGGAGGCGCATCCAGTGAAGTTTCGGTGTAAACAACTCCTTTTCCGTCGCTCTTAAATACATGTAAAAAAATCACTGCTTGGTTGGACGGAACCTGCACACTGGTTATTTCTCTGTTGAGTTGAGGGACACTTATTTCCTGGACTATCTCATTCGGCAAAGTAGCAAAGAATTTACCAATGGAAAAAATCTCAACATTGGATACGACATCTCTGAAGTCTTCTTTCTTTTCTTTAGTAGGGGATTTAGTGGAAGAGCTTTCCTTTTTAACAAAATCTTTTTTACCGGAACTACTGGGCAAGTTTTTCGCTTCATTATTAGCAGTAGATCTTAAATTATAGATTTTCTCCGTTTCTTCTTTTGTCTATAATTGTGACATCTGAATCATTACTATAATTTAGAACAGACAAATTTTGTTTTCAAATTTACTAAAATCATTTTCGTTGACTGAAAAACTATGAAATTTTGAATTATCAGATCGATCCCGGCACGATCCATGTCAGCGGGGAATACCGTTAAAATATCGAATAAAGTATCGAATGAGCTAAAATTCCATTCCGACTAAAGTGTTAAAACACACGAAATAACACACGGTGATTTTCTGTCGAAATCCGATCCGACTGCGCCAAGTTTGAGTCGTAACCTTACGAGTCACTTTAAAAAAATTTATTTTCACAAGTACAAAGTTTCGAAATAATCGATACAAAGATTATAAGTCCGAAAAATACGAAAAAGGAGCGGAGCGACCACCAATGCACCAATACACAATGAGTAAAAACTACGCTATACTATCACCGCTATTGCACTTCTGTGAGCAGTGTTCGCGTTAAAAAAAAATGCACTGCATTGCTCACTAAAATGTGACATCAAGGAGTGTATAACACAGCCCGAGTTGGCTCAAAGTAAAATTTCAAAATTCAAAGTAACAAAATTAACCAGTGAAAATCCTGTGTCTGTCAAAATAATTAAGCCATCTGATACAAAAGGCACTCTGAGGCACTAATAAAAGTAAATATGTGCAGAGAAAAATAAGGAAAATCAAATAAAATGAAACAGGAAAGGAGATTCTTCTTCGAACTACAAATAAAACAATTTCATCGATTATCCGATTTAAACATTTGTTGGAAAACTTTTGTGAAGCAGGGCTGGCTCAAAATTTTGCCTTGATCTCGGTCCAAGACCTCGAGTGTTTTTTTGTCGACAACCTGTGCTTGGTAAAGAAACCTCAGAGCTTTCAGATTATCTCGCTTGTTTTTGCTGAAACGTTTGGAAGTTTGGGTCGGGCTCACTGTTTGCTGTCCGCGCGTCTCTTTTAAAGCTAAATTTGTTTGTGATGATAGATTATCTGCTTGACGCGACAACTCCGACAGCAAACACAGATGTTGACCATTCTCAACTTGTAAATCAAGAATTTTGGTGTTGTAAGGGGGCGAGCCACCCTTCACCGGATAGCTTCTTCCAGGGAAGACCGTTTTGATCTGTGACTTGACACTGATTAAACTAACCTAGTCAACAAGGTGTTTGCGCTCAACAGGAGGTCAAATCACGAGAAAAAAAATCGGGAAATCAAAATGGCTTTTGTGCGAAAGTACTAACTGTGAGCCTAACCTATGGTTCAGGTTTTTACAGATCAAAGGTTTCTTCTCGCACACTGGACCAATGATAGAAGAACAAAATACCAGAGGTTGAGACTAAGGCCAAACCTATGGTTAAGGTTTTTACAGCTCAAGTCTCTACGAGTGATTTGCGTTCTGAAAAACCTCAACATCCGATGCCAACAGTTTAAGAACAAATTAGAGAGAGAATGAAAGGAAGAAAATTGGGGAGGTATTTAAGCCATCAAACCAACTCCACTGACGCAAAAGAATGTTAATCAAACGACAAAGAAATGCATGATATCAATGAACAATAAGAGCGAGAAAAACAACGAAATCAAACAAAGATAAGAAAAAAAGAGAAAGAGAAATTTGAGTGAGCAGCCTATGCCAAATTACTTTGTGAATAAATTTAATAACGAACAAGGTAGTTTTAACAAAATTTTAAAATTGTAGTGAATTAATTCATCTACAGATTTCACGTATTTAAAACCCACTTCTCCCGTTTTACTATGTAACTCATGTAACACCGTACGAAATTGAAGGTCATTTTGAGGACGATATGGCTCTTCGTCATCACTATTATCTTGCACTACAATACAAGGTAATTTAGAAGCTCTGGCACGTTGTTCTTCCAGTAAACGGTAAGCTTCGTCAAGAGCTTTACAACGTTGCAATTGTTCTGCTGAAGGTTTACGAAAAACGATTGCAAGTTTGACGTTTATACTCATATAAGTCTAATATAGGTTGTATCTTTTCCCTAGCGACTAGAACCCTTTTCACTCTCCAAGCTTGCGCTCCTGAGCTCGAAGAAGGCACTAGTGCTGATGGAAAAAAAAACAAAAAAATCACAAAAATCAAAATCTCCCACATGCTTTTCAAAAAATTTAAGCTTGTTTTTATACCACGGAGAAGCTTCAAGTCTTCTCTCACTCATCTCTGGGTTTCTAGTATTATATTCTGAGGATGAAAATAATAATGAGATTAACTCATAATATATTTCCATCTCAAACCTACTGATATCTAAATATTTATAAAGGACGAAAAGAAACAACTTGTAGCCTTCAACAGGCAGCAAAAACTTCACTATTTCTAAAAAAAGACTACAAATGCTGTAGTTCTCAGGAGAATAGTCAAAAGCGTACAAAAAATGTTTAACTAAATCTTTAAATAAAGTTAAAATAAAAAGTTTCGGTTGTGACCCCCTCTTAATTTCTGAGAATAACTGCCCATAGTTAACGGCATTTATGGCAATAGTTTGCAAAGATGATGGGGAGTAAGTAGGAGAAGACATTACTGGAACAAAATGAAGAAAACAAAGAAAAAGTTACTTCCTTGTAGATAAGATTTTTTTTTTATTGTATTGAAATATGACAAATTGAAAATTTTGAAAACAAATGTACACAGATAAAATCTTAATTATATTAGAACAGTAAAAAAAAGAGAGACATGAAAAACAAGGAAATAATAACTTAAGAGCTATTGACACTTGAAAAAAATTGAAGTTTCTTAAAAATATCGTCATTTCCCCTCTTTAATGGAGAATATGTGGGTTCGATCATCCGGACCCTTATAATGAAGGAAAATGTTTTTCTTTAAGTTTAACTCATTGACGGCTGCCTCCGTCAGAGTCCGACCGTAAATGGAGGGAAGATATATTTTCCACCGTACAGCCCTCCACTTTTATTTGGGCTCGAGCAGCCCGCCCAAATTTTCCGTCCGCCAACTCGATTTTCAGAAGGTGGTAGGACGTGTCTGGTGTTAATTCCTCTGCTCTTTTCAGAGGAATTCTATTGTACGTGTTTTGAATCTGATTGAAAAATTCCACTGAAAAAAATAAAAATCCCCACAAGGAAAAAATAAAAATTGTTACAAATTAAATATCAATAAAAGTAAAACACTTAAGTAAAATTTGGATCTCGACTAGAATGGGGGGACTGGGTTCTGAAAAATGTCTTCAAAAACCCTTGAAACTTTTCTCCCTCGATCTTCGATTGACTCTTCTGCATATTTGCGCTTTAGCGAAGACGTTTCTGTATCGCTTTCACTTTCTTCATGATCAGAGGACATATTCACACAATTGAGTTTATATTTATGGGTTCTACCTATTGGTCCTAAATACTGAAGATTATAATACCCATTATTAATTTCTTCTATCTGCTCACTAGTCATTGAAGCAAAGCAAGCTGGTAAACGTAACTTATACGAAACTTCCCGAATCTCAATCAATGCAACTAAGCGGCTCCCGTAATATAAATTCTCCTTCACAAGTTCTTCCAAAGGATAAGAAGAAAGTTTGGTCCAACGGGAAGGATGAATATAATCAGATGGAGCCGGAATTGCATTAATTAAGTTGGTTAAGTTATTCACCATTAAGGTGTCTCGGATGTAACATTGACAAGCATGGACCCCCTCATGAAAACAGCGTGGATCGGATAAGTTAGTGGACAACTGGGTAGGGAGGGGATTTCTGGTGATATTTTTCACCGGCCATTTATAATCCCCCGTAATAGAAATGTGTCCCCACGGTAATGTGTGAATCTTGTCCTCTAAAATGAACCTTTTGTCGTCAAAGAATGTCAAAGCTATTTTTTTACTTTCTATGGAATACAACTGCATTTGTTTGCTATGGATACGACGGGTGGTGACCTCAGTGGAGAGATCCTCAGACAGTACTTTCATAAACTGATCAAAATTGACAGTTTCTGAAAGTAACAACTGTCTTGGAACCCCTTTATCTCTCATTTTTGTCTTTCCCGCATACTGAAAAGCATACATTTTTGCTTTCAAACCAACAAACTGAGTCAATGGCTGCCCTTTAGTTTCATCACTGAAAACACCCACCCTCTTTTTGTTTGTTTCTGAATAGCAAAAATGATCTACCGGAAATTCACTGGTGTCAAACCACTCTGATGCCATTTCTTTCATATCATTGTACCAATCTTTTGTCTCTATATGATATATGAAAGAGTCCGTGTCCATATAAACAAGCTTAAGCTTTTCGGGTCCATACCTATGCAACATGACATCATAGTGAAAGTGATACATATGAACCTTCGATAACTCTAATACAGAAAATCAAACTATGAGGGGGCGATTAAATTCTATTTCAGTGCGGCGGAGATGAATAGCAACCAACTCCTCATCAAATATTGTCCTATCAGCGAAGTCAGCGCGAGCAACATAGTTCAAAATTTGTTTTGTGTTGGTTGCCAGTTTAATATTTTGCCGTTTCAATGGATTTTCTAAAAATTTCCCAAACGTCGAGTTGGAGACAAGTTTCAAGAGATCGTTATGGAAGGCACTCTTCGATTCTTTCCTCAGTTTGATATTCATTTCAATAAACGCTTTGAGAAACGGTCGTTGAGAAAAACTAATTGCCCTATTTATTTGCTTTAACATAAGTCCCTGTTTTAATACTTGCTTTAAATTAACATAATGAAGAACATAATTACTCCTGTCTTTTAAGCAAGTTAGTAACTTTGGTTGATGAGCGATTGCTATCGGGGGAATTTCGTTGTGAGCAAGGAAAGGGAGACAAGAATGTTTGCTGTGCAATTCTGTAGGATAAGCCAAATCAACATCTAAAATATAACCGGTTTCTGCATCATCTTGCACTGTTGTCACATCTAATTTTTTTATCTCTTCTCGGTCTAGCCATTTGTAATCATCATAAGGTAGTGGCTTACACATAGTGTTAGGATGCTGGGGGTTAGCTCCTACTCAGAAAAATGAATTAAAGAAAGAAACACTGATATACATAGTTGGGATGAGTCCAACCGGCCCCAGAATAAATTTATTTAACGTAGTCAGCCCCCTAACACATGACCACGGATTCAGACTCCCCGGACACCACGAAGACGAAAGAATGCATTTTTTAATGTGCCAATCCTATTTATATGAATAGGTATGGATGGTGATAAGATCACGCGCTTCGCTCCCGTGACCATTACATCAAACAGATCTACGTGCTAAAACTCAAGTCATGTGCTGAAAAGAGTTGATAACAAGTAAATTTGTGTCGTATTCAGACATGTGGGCTAAGCGTGCAATTATATCACTCACCCACCTAACATTCCCCCCTTTTGGAAAAATTGGTCCCTCAATTTAAAGATTTTGTGGGGCAAATTCTTCCATAAGGAAGGAAGGATTGGCAATATTGATTACAAAATGAAAGACAATTGAAAAATAATAAAAAGCTGAAAAGTCAATTAAAAGAGTGTTGACGGAGAATTTAGCGTAAAGGCTATTGCCGTGTAGTTAAAATCACATTAAGATTAGCTCAAAGTGAGCGTAAGTACAAAAAGAAAAGAGAGAGAGAGAGAGAGAGAAAAAAAAAGAAAATAAAAAAATTATCACAGATTACAAGTTGGGTCCGAAAGTGTGCAAGGAGAAAAATAACAAAGAATAAATGACATAATTCCATTCGCAGAGGCAATTATGCAAATGGCTAAGGTCGTTAAATTTAATTGGACCGGCGGATTAATCCTAACTAATAACTAATCTTTTGTCTTGTCTTTTGTTTGTTACAGGTAAATACACAAGGATTACCGAACATGTATACAGACACGGGGGAAAGAAAAGAACAAAAGTAAAAGAAAACAAAAATAAGAAATGAAACTAAGCCATTTATATATAATAAAACATATTAAATATAACGCAAATGAAACATGTTTCTGTTGTTTTTTTTTTTTTTTGTTTGTCGTAAATGTTTGTTACGTACTCATGAAGGTCCCATATAAGGCAGTGATTACACCTCAGTGGCCGCTTGTAAGCTCGATAGTCTTGCTAACTCCGTGAGCTTTTGTTTTGTGATGCGATTATGCGTATTTAGTCGATGACACCATTTGTATGATATTAATGCGAAAATTGACAGCAAAAGAAGGAATAAAATTGTATATTGCACGAAGTCGTGTGATAAGGCTACACTATATGCCAAATTGTAATTAGTATTTTCACTTGATGATGAAACGTCACTTGAGAGAATTTTCATGATGGAATTATTTTGTAATGACATATAAGAAGAAAAGTAGTAGGTATGTATTTTTATTTTTATTGCTACTTTTGTGTTTATTCACTTAAGTACACACTGGAATAACAATAAAGCGCACTGTGGTACTCGAAGTGTCGTTGGCGAGAAACTGAAGGTATTTCGCATTTGATATTTTTAACGGAAATTGCAAGACAAAAGTGCGGATGGAAGATGGTGTCATGAATCAAAAGAAAAAGGGAAGTTCATGATAAGAAACAATAAGTGAATCGAATTATTCATTGGGTTCCTGTAGATAAGGTCGCAAACGAGAAACATGAATCATTTCCGGCTTAAGTTCACCTCTCATTGGGATGTTAACAATATAATTTAAATCATCCAATTTATAAACAATTTCATAGGGGCCTGAGTATACAGGTTGTAGTTTATGAGATAGACCTGCTTGTGGTCTTTCTATCAACACTAACACTTTATCTCCTATCGATAAATTTAAGTCTTTACAATTTTTATCGTAACGGGTCTTCATTTTTTCCTGCTCTTTTTGAATTAGTGTTGGTACTTCCTTTCTAATTTTGAGTAATTTTTCAATGCTCTCCATGACTTGAAAATCTTTGCATATTGTGTCCGGTTGGATGGCAATATCCAAAGAGGTGGAGGGGTGAAAACTGTGCATTAAAAAGAAAGGTGAATAACCTGTTGACTCTTGCACCGCGCTGTTATATGCCAAAGTAACGAAAGGTACAAGCTTGGACCAGTTTTTATGGGTCTCAGATACGTAATGACGTAACATGATTGAAATAGTGTGATTAAATCGCTCGACCAGTCCTTGGGACTGGGGGTGGTAGGCAGCGCTTGATTGTTTTTGAATATTTAGAGCTTTGCATAAATAATCAATAGTCTCATTGCAAAAGTGCAAACCCTTGTCA